>CAJQZJ010010085.1:5804085-5840528 GCA_907164525.1 Lophiomys imhausi | reverse complement strand
TCCGCCTGCCTCTGCCTCCCAAGTGCTGGGATTAAAGGCGTGCGCCACCACCGCCCGGCTAACCTTTTTCTTTTTAACTTTTTTTTTCTTTTTTTGAGGTTGTAATATAATTACATCATTTACTCCTTCCCTGTTTGAAAGTCTTAAGTTAAAACCCCAGTCCTGGGGCTGGAGAAATGACTCAGAGGTTAAGAGTACTTCTGCTGGCTGTTTTTCAAGAGGTTCTGAGTTCAATTCCCAGCAACCACATGGTGGGTCACAACCATCTATAATGAGATCTTGTGCCCTGTTCTGCATGGAGGCAGAACACTGTATGCATAATAAAAAAATACATCTTAAAAAAAAAAAACCCATCCACAATGCTAGTGATGCGAAAGTACTGCATTTTATCAGAAAGTTACTAATGTTTCTGCATTCCTGTGGAGTTTTTCTTTTCTCTAAGAACAGGCTTAACAAGTATGAGGACTTGCTGACCTATTCTTTCTTTTTTCTAGCCCTCATGATGTACTGGCTACGCTTTTAAACAACCTCAAGGTCCAGGAAAGGCAGAACAGGGTCTGTACAACGGTGGCGATAGCCATTGTTGCTGAGACATGCTCACCCTTCACAGTGCTCCCCGCCTTAATGAATGAGTACAGGGTTCCTGAGCTTAACGTTCAGAATGGGGTGCTGAAGTCGCTCTCCTTCCTGTTTGAGTACATCGGTGAGATGGGCAAGGACTACATCTACGCTGTGACGCCCTTGCTTGAGGACGCACTGATGGACAGGTAAGTGCGGGAACTAAAGCACAAAGTGGTTAGCAGTTGTGTCTCACTGGAGAGGTTACTGAGGTAACTTGTAATGGCCTGATCGTTTGTGTCAAAGAAGGGGTGTCCTGCGGCTTACCTCATGTAGGAAGTGTCACTTCTTACCTAAGGGTTGCTGTAATGTGCTACCCAGGGTTTCTCTGCCAAGTCCCACTCCTGTGTTAACCAAAGTACATTTTGAAACATAATAACTGATTTACTGTTTTGTCTTTTTTTTTTTTTTAAACATAAGGGAAAAAAAAGATGAACATGAATTACTCAGTATAGCAGAGAAACCTGTAGTTTTGTTTTTGAGACAGGGTCTCACTCAGGCTGACTTTGAATTTGCTCACTATGTAGGTGAACATGACCTTAACCTTCATTTATGACTTCCTCTACCTCCAGAGTGTTGGGATTGTAGGCATGTACCAACATGCCTGGTTTTATTTGGCACTGTGTATGCCCTCAGGGCTTCATACATGCTAAACCTGTGTTCTACCAAATGAGCTACCTTTTCAGTAGATCTGGTGTTTTCAATCTTTTATTGAAGATGAAGATAGCTTGCCAGAATCGTCTGTCCTTTGTTGGCCCCCAGTGTTCTGATGGTAGCCATTACTTAGTTCAATACTACTGCTGAGTTAGTCCTGCCACATTTTACTCTCTAAATTGAGGTACAAGATTACAAAGGAGCATAAGGTTCAAGTAGTTTCAGTGACTGCTGAAGTTTTCAACTGGTTACTTTAGTAACAGCTTCAAGTTACTCACTAAACTGGCCACGATATAGCCTGTAATCTCAACTGCTACAGAAGCTGGTGCAGGAGGTTTGAAATAGTGTGCCAACTGTGCAACATATTAAGACAGCCCTGTCCTAATACGTTTCAACAACATTTTGAAAATTAGATGGGGCTGGGCGTGGTGGCGCACACCTTTAATCCCAACACTCAGGAGGCAGAGGCAGGCAGATCTCTGTGAGTTCAAGGCCAGCCTGGTCTACAAAGTGAGTCCAGGACAGCCAGGTCTACACAGAGAAACCCTGTCTCGAAAAACCAAAAAAAAAGCAAATTAGATTGGGTCATAGTTCAGTGGTAAAGCACACTCCTATCATGCAAGAAGCTCTGGATTCCGGTCCTCAGTATATCCAAAGTCACTCAGTGACCTTCATGATTGTATGGTCAACTTAAACTGATTTAGTGTGGTACCAGAAAGTATAGATGGAAGTTATGGAGACAGATTAACAGTCACAATCTGTAGACGCTGCCTTTCTGGAACCCAAACCCAGCAGTAAGTGAGGCATGCCTGCACAGTGCAGCCATTGAGGGCTGTGACCTGAGGTTAAAAGTTGTGTTCTGAATAGGAAGGATTTGTGAAAAGTAAACACGTCTTATCTCTACATATATTGACTACAGATAAAACATAGTAGAACTGAAGGTTTGGCAGAACTTTCTGTTTTGAGGGTTGTTTATTCATAAGGGCAAAAAATAGCCCTTGAATATTGTACTGCAAAAAATATTTCAATTTTATATTCCCAGTTAATGTGTCAAATAATTCTTGGAAAATTCAGACTTCTGTCAAATATACTTTTTGTAATTTTCATGTATCAGAATAATTTCCTATGCCTTTTACATTCTTTATGAATTATCTCAACTATTAGAAAAGTTTTCTTTTTTGTTGTTGTTATTTGTTTCATTTTTTTTCCAAGACAGGGTTTCTCAGTGTATCCTTGACTGTCTTGGATTCACTGTGTAGACCAGGCTGGCCTTGAACTCACAGAGATCTGCCTGCTTCTGCCTCCTTGAGTGCTGGGATTAAAAGCTACCACGCCCGGTAATTACAGATAATGGTGAACTGTCATGTGGGGACTGGGATTTGAACCTGGGTCCTTTGGAAGAACAGTCAGTTCTCTTAACTGCTGAGCCATCTCTCCAGCACCCAAACTAACTTTTTAAAAAGAGACTTTCCCCTTCCATTATAGGGACCTTGTGCACAGACAGACAGCTAGTGCAGTGGTTCAACACATGTCACTTGGTGTTTATGGGTTTGGCTGTGAAGATTCTCTGAATCATTTGTTGAACTATGTGTGGCCGAATGTGTTTGAGACATCTCCCCACGTTATCCAAGCCGTTATGGGAGCTCTGGAGGGCCTGAGAGTTGCTATTGGACCATGCAGAATGTTGCAATATTGCTTACAGGTAGGTTAAATGTGGTTTTTTGTTTGTTGTTTTTATTCTGGATGGCCCAAAAAATTATTTAATAGATTGAAGTCAGTCACTCTCTAATCACCATATAGGAGACAGTTCTGTATTGAGATAGGAATTAGGTTTTATGTTTACCCATCACAATTTTGTGCAGTTTCCAGATTTTTTTTTCTTCCCTCTTTAAAAGAAGTACTTGTGTTTGTTTTGATACATAAATTCCTAGCTGACCTAGTACCTACTATGTAGACCAGGTGAGTATTGAACTTCTAGATATATCTACCTGCTTTGGTCTCCCAAATGCTGAGATTAAAGGTGCATGCCATCACAGTAACAAAAATGAAATGGTTCTAATCATACCTTTATGTTGTATTAAAGTTATATATGTATGTGTGTTCTTGAAAATAGAAGTAACTCGACCTTTTAATTATTCTAGGGTCTGTTTCACCCAGCTCGGAAAGTCAGAGATGTGTACTGGAAAATTTACAACTCCATCTACATTGGCTCCCAGGACGCTCTCATAGCACATTACCCACGGATCTACAATGACGATAAGAACACCTATATTCGTTATGAACTTGACTATATCTTGTAACTTTATTTTGTGTCTAATACAGCCGTTTCACACTTTAAACTTGCTTCGATCTGATGATAGAAACTTGTAAAACATTGTAGATCAGTGTAGAGCTGGTCAGAGAAGAGGGGGTAGAAATCCAGTAGCATGATTTTTGAATAACTTTTGTTTTTAACGTTAAATAGTAAATGCCAGTAGTGACCAAGGACACAGTGATTGCACACGCTATACTAGAGGGATATCATTTTTTTATTCATCTTTATGAAGATTTAGAATTCATTCCTTGTATTTAAAGGGAATGTTTGAGAAATAAACATTCGTGTACAAAATGCTAATTTGTGTGTGTGTGTTTTGAATATAACTTGTAAAATGCAGAACTTTGGTAAAGTATTGATTTGTGTAGAATAAGTGGCTTAATTTTGTTTCCTGTCACCTGGTTTATTATGGAGCTCAGATAGCAGAACACAAGTTCTAGAAAACGATGGCCTCTTTGTCAAGTCCACTGTTTTGTTGACATGAGAAGAGTAGCTTTGGGGGTGCTCCCCTCAACGTAGCATAACCATTCCCTCACTGTAGGAAAGTAGCACTTTGACTGAACTGTCTTGAACATTATCTTGTACTTACATAGCACCTTTCACCTCTTGATTTCTCAAAATGTTTTATGAACGGGCATAAAGGATGTATTTTACATCATGTCCAACTCTTGATGGCCTGTGTTTATAAAGTGGAAAAGCTGTCTGTACTTCAAAACTGCCTTCTTCCTGTTGGGATGAGGCTATCTAAGAAATGCTAGCTAGTAAGACAGTCTTTGGGCTTTTGTGGTTTGCCACTGACCAGTTTATTCAGTAAGCAGCTGTTGACCACCTGCTGAATGCTAGCCACTGTCCTGAGATGAAGGAGCTGCAAAGGTACCTGTGACCAGGCCTTTGCCTTTTGAAGCCAGTGTCATGGAAAGGGTGTGCACAGAGTCCTTGTATACCAGGGTGCCATGCAATGACAGAAGCAAAATTGCTTAGATTTGCTTAGTATGTAGCAGCCAGGTATTGGTGTGAGCATAAGCCAAAATGTTCCTTCCGTTCTTGAAGGCTCTACTTGAATGTTTTGGGGCCACTAATAAATCAGTTTTCCTTAATTTTATACTCCAAATGTCTTGTTTTTAAACCTTTTTTACCTGTCACTGTTTTGTCTCCCTCTGTTTGTACTTGTGTGGATTCTAAAGGGAAGTAAATTCTGCCATCAGTGTGACTGGCATGTGACTACCACTCTCAAACTTAAGGGCACTAGGCAGCTTGTGCTCCCGACTGTTAACAAAGAAGTCTCTCTGGTAGAAGCTTAGATGAGAAACACTTCTGCTTTGCCTTTATGAATGAAATTGGTACTGAACATTAAATGTTCCCAAGCAGGATATGTAGCTCCTTGTTCCTTATATGTAGTCTGACTGCTTGACAGTGTGTATCATTGTGTAGTCAAGTCAGACATAAATTCCCAAGACATTTTCTAGCCATCCCCTCTGCATTTTTAAATAGTGCTGTTTTGTATTGTTGATTTCAAATAACACTTGGTAATTACAAATCTTGACAATTGAATACAGTTAGCTCTCAAAGTTAAAATTTGATTTTTAAGCCACTTGGGAAAGTTTTTATTGCATTATCAATTAAAATGCTTGATGTAGTTTTAAGTTTGTTTAGCTCCTTGCTATTTATGGAAAATAAGCTTTGCAGCAGAAATACAGATCAAAGGAGACTATTTACCCCTTAAGTGACATTTTACTAAGGGAGGTAATTTGAGGATGGGTAAGGGGATAAGTGCTATGACCTCAACGTTAGGACCAAATAGAGGCTCAAAGGTATGTGTATTGCTTAATGCTCTTATTAAATAAGGACAGCATTTTGGGATAAACCCTTGTGAAAGATGCTATGTGAAGTTTTAACTTTTCTCAAAGACCTTTAGCACTTTGTTTTGATGTTTCTTAAGGAAAAACTTAGTCAGGGAGAATGAATGTTTTTGAGGGGACAGAGGGTGGGTTTTTCTCTGGGCTTTTGTTCTCTCTGTGGGCCATTGCCCTTTGATGGAATTAATTTCTTTGGCTGTTTTAAGTTTTTTTTTATATTGTATTTTTAAAATTTGTTGTATGGTACCCTGTGAGCATCAAGTACTGCCAGATAAATAAAATGTATTATATCTAAAGTCTTAGTATACCAGTTCTTCATCTTAGATGACTCTATGGCATTAACTGTGCATGTTCTGCTGTAGTTTGCCATTTTAATTATATAGAGTGCTTGGGTGTGTTGGTCAGACAAGTGAACTAAATGTTAGGAAATGGTTTTCTTCATGATATAAGAAACTGAGGTGGGCATGGTAGCACAGGCCTGTAATCCCCACACTTGAGCAGAGGCAGGAGGGTTGCAAGTTTCCCTGTCTGGGGCATATATATGAGTCGGGCATGATGGTGCACGCCTTTGATCCTAGCACTCAGGAGGCAGAGGCAGGCGGATCTCTGAGTTTGAGGCCAGCCTGGTCTACAAAGCGAGTGACAGGACAGCCAGGGCTGTTACACAGAGAAACCCTACCAAAAAATGAACAAAACAAACTAAAATAAGTTGAAAAAAGATAATGCAGTTCCATCAGTTAAGTCTTGTGGCTCAGGTTTCCAGTGGCGATTACATTTTGATGGTAATTGAAGATACACTACAGCAATCCCAGAGTGACTCTCTTCTGCACTAACATTTTAGGTCAGATAAGTTCTCTGTGGGGAATTGGGCTATATCCCTGATTTTGGCTCAGGTGTCAAGAACACCTCATCTCATTGCCCCTAGGCATTGTCTTTTGTCCCTTGAGGGTAAAATCCTCCAAGGTTGAGAAACAGCTAGCTTCAGACCTGGGTTTTGAACGGGTGGCTGGGAATTTACAGCTCAGGCTGAACTCTAATCGGGGTGGCCTTACCTCTACTTTCCAAAGATTGGGATCACAGGCTCATGCCACTGTGCCTATCTGGCCTCCAACTTTAAGCAGGACTTAATGTCTGCTGAAGTATGGGGTATGTAGAAAGCAATGTATTTTAAGCAACAAAGTAATTAGAGGTAACATTCAGCAAACACCTAAGACGCCTACCTAGGATAAATGGCCATGTAAGTTCTGTGAAAGGTAAGCTGTGAAGATGTGTTCAGATATCTGTCCTCAGAGGATCTGTATGGTACACTTGGGATCTGCCAGCAGCTCTCAGGAGGCTTGTTGCTCTAATTGGGTTGCTGGTGTTCTTAAGGCCTCTGAGGTGATAACAGGTAAGTTTTGGGATGCCTGGCAGCAAAGGTAGAACCCTTGAGATCTTTTAAGACTGCATTTAACCTGCTGTCCTACTGGTTACTCAGCCTGTTTTACCTGCCTTTGAGAAAATGTAATTGATCTTCCAATGACTTGGGTATCCCATATCGTCGGCTTTTACAACCTAAATTAATATATAGCTTTTTAATCCTAAATTTATGTGCTCTGACCCAGAATAATGTGTATGTATGTTTCTAAATGCAGCCAACAAGTTGGAAGAAACCTCATACAACAACTACATAAATGTTAGAGCAACCAGGATACAGCTTCGTAATGTATGTTTGAGGTATGTAGTGCTCAGTCACATATGGTTGGTAAAGCTACTTCCCTTGTAAATAAGTAACCCTTATTCCTTACCCATGCAATGCTTTCTGGAGGGGAAACTACAGATCGAGAACAAGACAAAAGGAGAGACGCGAAGAATTCAAATAGAGCACGCTTTTAGTTGAAGTAATTCAAGAGGAAGTCTGTTGTTATTCCTTATGCAATATCAACACATTTTAGTCCGAGGTGCTTCTGTATTGGCATAGAAGCTGTGGAGGGGCTTCTGCGACCTCCACGGCCAACAGAAAAACAATTCCGTGGGAGGCAAGAAGGCAGTTCAGTTCAACGTGACTCTGCTGCCTTGGTTCAGACTTTGGGACTCTGACCCTGAGTGGTTTATTTTAGGCATATTTAAGCATAGTACAACTTGGTGAGAAATTTAACTCAATAAAGCACAAAGTAAGCTAAAGACTGGTAACTGATAGTGCCAAGGTCCCTTGGCCACTAACCACTTCTACAGTCTTGTGGGTGGATGACAGGCTGTACATTCCTTCCTTTGAAGGAACCACCATGTGTGTTTGACATTACAGGTTTCCTTCCTGTTTATCTTTCTATGGGAAACTACTGAGTTGAGCATGACTTGCTGAGAATTTAGGTTTGCTAGGCAGTTAGGATTTGGAGGCCTGAAGGGAGTCAGTGACATTTTTAGTGCTCATATTAGAAAGTCTGGAGATATGTATGCGTTAGATATACACTTTGTGTTTTATAGTCTGATTAATAAGGTTAGGGAGGAATTGTTGGTGCTGGGGATGGAACCTAGGACCTCAAGCATGCCTCAGATATTCTACTATCAAACCTCAGTCCTGGGAAGGACATTTTAAAGAAGTTAGGCCAGTGGCTTTGGGGTTGGGAGTTCATCTGAAGTGTTGTCCTAGAAACTGCTGGGGTGAGGGATCAATCTGCAAATGGTGAATTGTTGATTCTTTGTGTATCATTACCCCCTCTCTGCCACAAGTTAAAAGTTGAGTAGTATGAGCCCTTCTGTAATTTCCATCTAAATTAAGTAAGTGTAATTCAGCAAAGCAGTCTTCCAGTACTAAAGAGAGATTTCAGGCTAGGTAAATGGAGGTTGATGCAAGTAAAGCAGGTCATTCAATTTTTTGTTGTTCTTAAATTGTTTTGAGAATTTCATACATGTACATGTATATGTGTTCTTGTAAATTTCTCCCCCTCCCCTCCAGTTTCTCCTTTATCTGTCCTTCCATCATTCCCCGTTTGCAGCCCGATGTACTCTTTCTTAAACAAACCCAGTGAGTCCACATAGTGCTGCTCATGCATGCATGGGTGTAGGACCCTCTACTGGAGCATGTGAAGAAAGGGAACAGGGAGTCACCCAGTACAGGCCTGCTGACTGGTTCTGGTGTTAGTCCTCAGTTTAGAACCTAGGCATGCCAATCACTTCTTCTGTGACCTTGGGCAAATAGATGTCAGTTTTCCAGTTCACAGAATGGATGTAATTTTTTTCCTCAGTAAATGGTAATCAGGTGAAGAGAAACTGAGATTATGATTATACATACTCAGCATCCTGCTATAATGTTATTTTTACTTTTTATATATTCTTTTTTTTTTTTTTTTGGTTTTTCAAGACAGGGTTTCTCTGTTTAACAGCTCTGGCTGTCCTGGACTCGTTTTGTAGACCAGGCTGGCCTTGAACTCACAAAGATCCGCCTGCCTCTGCCTCCCAAGTGCTGGGATTAAAGGCGTGCGCCACCACCGCCCGGCCTTTTTATATATTCTATTATTATTTCTATTGTCATGCAGGAGACCTTATAGCTTGAGGAGAGACCACTTTGGAAACAGCTCAAATAAGCTCATTCTGGGACTTAAAACCCAAGTTCCCCCGCAAGAGCAGCCAGTGCTCTTAACCGCTGAGCCATCTTTCTGCTCCAATATAAGTAGTTTAAGGCCAGCCTCTGATACATGAGCTCCTTTCCTCAAAAACAACCAAAAAAGTCGTCATAGTCAGAACATTTCTGTTTAAAGGAGAACGTTAAAAACTTACATTTAATAAGTAGCAGCATGGCTTCTATATGGTTACTGCCATGTAATTTATGAACAAATAAATATCCATTGCTAATTTGCTTTTCACAGTAGCCTTCAGAAGTAGACATTTATTCCTGTTGTATGGAGAAAGGGCTCTGAGAGGTTGTGAAGTGGCATGTAATCAGCTGGGCTATGTGACTTCAAGCTGATACTTTCCACCGATGGATACGCTTAGTATGTTTAGTGGTGGTCTCTTCTTTTAACTGCTAAAATTGAGTTTTGGTCTTGATATTGTAGAATAATTACAAGTTTAAGAAATATGTAACTTTCTTTAAAACTTTTTGTTGTACCAGGGACTGAAACAGTGGTATCACATAAGCCACACGTGCTTTTTATCAACAGAAACACACACACACACACACACACACACACACACACACACACATATATTTGGTTTTTCCAGACAGGGTTTCTCTGTGTAACAGCCCTGGCAGTCCTGGACTCGCTTTGTAGACCAGGCTGGCCTTGAACTCACAGAGATCCGCCTGCCTCTGCCTCCCGAGTGCTGGGATTAAAGGCGTGTGCCACCATGCCCGGCTCAGAAATATATTCTGTTTTACTTTGAGATGAGCTTCCACCCAGTAGCCCCAACTGACCTCAGACTGCCCCCTAGCATTGGGCTTAAAGGTGTACCTCACCAAGCCCAGCTCACTTTCTCTCTTGCTGTTACCTGAACTGGCTGCCCTGCCTTGACACATCCAATTGGTGTGTTTCAGAAAGGTCCATGGTTTCCTTCCACCTGACTGGCTCTTGCCAGTTCAAGCTCCTTGTATGTGGTCTGACTCTCTAAAATACGGCAGCACCCTGGATCCACGCTGCTCATCACTGCACACTCAGGCTTCTCTTCACTCAAGTGTCTACACTGGAGGACTGTGTAAATCGTGGGAGTGTGGACAGTACCCCTTATCCTGTCCCTGGCACCTGCTTTCTTCAAGGGGAGATAGATACACCAAAGGACTTGGTGTGAAAGCTGCCCCATGAATTATTTCAGACAGGTTATTGCTGCCAAGAGTTGTGCAAGAAATTCAAAGGATGTAGGTAACTGGATTTATTTTCAGGCAAATAATTTTTTGAGAGTAACTTACAAGGGGTGAGAGTTTAACCCCTGATTGAGGCAACTGTTCTGTGAACAGCTTTGTTCAAAACATTCTGATTTCTGTAGTATGCTTAGTTTCCAACAGGGGACAGCAAAGCCCCTTCTCAACCGCAAGCCTTAGGAGCAAGACAGTGACTAATTTGAGAAGAAAACAGCCCTAGAAATCTGACAAGCCTTATGGATGAATAAAAGCTGCTGGAAAGGGCATATTATTGTTAACTGAATATTGATATTTAATATTCTTTGATTTATGTTTTAAAAGACAAAAGAGGCATTTAAAAATATAAACAATCATCTTATTACAAACTTATTTAAAAATTGAGTGCTTATTTTTTTTTGCCAGCATCTCACCATAACTTACAAACCTTTGAATTCTCTTGAACAGTAGCTGCTAATATTCTGTGCCAATTGCCAGTGTGAATGAGGACCCCCAAGAACCACAGAACACCACACAGCCTTTAGGTGAGGGAACCCAGAATCACATGGGAGCTGTTTGGCTCCAAGAGCTGATGTTTTTAGCATTTTACTCTGTTTCTTTCAAGACAAAGTCCCCTTTCTGCACATTGATTAAATTAAAAACATTTACTTATTTTTATTTTACATGTATGAGTATTTTGACAGCATGTATATATGTATATATGCACTACATGTGTGCAGAGCCGACAGAGAACATTAGTGCCCCTGGAAATGGAGTTACAGACCATTGTGAGCCACTACACAGATGTTAGGAGCTGAACCTGGGTCCTCTGCAAGAGCAACAAGTACTTTTAACAGCCGAGCCACCTCTCCAGCTCCTACATTGATAATTTTTTCCAATTTTGATCTTAATTTTTTTGTTATAAAAATAAAGTTTCGGCCGGGCGGTGGTGGCGCACACCTTTAATCCCAGCACTTGGGAGGCAGAGGCAGGCGGATCTTTGCGAGTTCGAGGCCAGCCTGGTCTACAAAGTGAGTCCAGGACAGCCAGAGCTGTTAAACAGAGAAACCCTGTCCCGAAAAACCAAAAAAAAAATAAATAAATAAAGTTTCATTATAACATTTTCATACATGCATCGCTATATTTTTTTTTCATATTTCATTCTCCACATATTGCCCTGTCCTATCCTGTGCCTCACTGGTCCCCCTTCTGCCCTCACATGGTCTTTCTGCTTGCATGCGCGCGCGCACACACACACACATATCACATCACATATATGTATATATCTTTAAAATACAGATTGTTCATATAAGAGAAAATGCAGTATCTGTCCTTTGGTTTTGACTTACCTTGCTTAATTTATTCATCTTCAGTTCTATCCCTTTCCCTCAAAAAGATATAATCTCATTTTTTATGCTGAATAAAATTATATAGTGTATACATACTAATTTTCTTCATCTCTTCATCTATTGATGGGCATTTAGGCCAATTTTATGTCTTAATTATTGAAAGTAGTACATGAGCTGCTTGTGACTGGGTGACTTAGTTCTTGAATTCTTTTTTTTTTCTGTAATGCACATATTTAGAAAAAAGATTCTTTTAAAAGCTTAAAAAATAGTACATGAAGCTTCTGTAGAGCAAAAGACACCATCATTTAAGCAAATTGGCATCCTACAGAATGGGAACAAGTCTCTACCAAGAATGCTTTTGATAGAAGGTTGGAATCTAGAATATACAAATAACTAAAAACTTCTGAACATAAAACAACCCAATTAAAAATGGGCTATAGAACTAAACCGAGAGTTCTGAACAGATGAAACACAAAAGGCTGGGAAACAAATTTCAACATCCTTATCCACCAGGGAATTGCAAATTAAAACTATGTTGAAATTTTATCTTACTTATGGCCAAAATCAATAAAAGAAATGGTGACACAAATTGGTGAGATTATGGGGAAAGAAGACACTTACTCATTACTTGTGAGAGTCCAGACTGGTGCAGCCACTATGGAAAGCAGTGTGGAGGTTCTCCCAAACAGCTGAAAAACAATTTGCCACAAGATCCAGCTACACCATTCTTGGTCATATACCCAAAGGACTCTACTTCCTACTACAGAGAGAGATAATAGCTCATCCATGTTCATTGCTGCTCTATTCACAGTAGCCAGAAATTGGAAAAGACTGAGATGTCTATTGATTGATGAGTAGATATTGGAAATGTGGTACATTTACACAATGAAATATTTGTTAAGAAAAATAGCCAGCCGGTGGTGGCCCATGCCTTTAATCCCAGCACTTGGGAGGCAGAGGCAGGTGGATCTCTGTGAGTTCGAGGCCAACCTGGTCTACAAAGTGAGTCCAGGACACTCAGGGCTGTTACACAGAGAAACCCTGTCTCGAAAAACAAAAAAATGAAAATAGGAAGTTTGCAAGTGAATGGATGTAGCTGTAAACAATCTTCTTGAATGATGTGCCCAGACTTAAGACAAATATTTTATGTTCTACACATGGATGTAAGCTTTTAAGCTTTAAATATGTGTATTTCGATTAGAATAACCATAGAGGTTAGGATGGATACTAGTAATGGGTGGATTTATTTTCCAAGGAAGAGGAAATAGAACATTGTGTTATAAAGAGATAAAGGAAAAAGTGAAATAGGAAGATTCAATGGTGGGAGTGGGATGGAAGGGCAGGGTAAATAAGGGACACACAACTAACACTAAGGCCTTTTGAAAAGCCATATGGAAACCTACTACTGTCTCTACAGTCTCCCCAAAATATATACATATATGAATGGAATCACCAAATAATAGGGGAGACAGAGCCTCAACTAGACATTTAAATCACCAACTCAAACCAGCACCAGGACTGTGGTTATATCTTGTTGAGTTGCTCACTACAAGGTCCTATAGAAATCCCCCAAACATCATTGGTTATTGTCAAGGCTATTGGTTACTTTCTAAAACCTGATGATAAGGTCCTACTGCTGAAGACACCACTTACTTATGCCATGGAACATAAAGAAGCCGACCTAACTAGAAGCTTTACCTCTACTGACTGATGTCATGTTTCTGGAGGTACTTTGCATAGTACTGTAGGAGAAATGCAGTCATCAATACCACTCAGCTACAAACTCTGCCACCTTGTCTTAGTTAGGGTTTCTATTGCTGTGAAGGGACACTATGACCATGGCAACTCTTATAAAGGAAAACATTTACTTAGGGTTGACTTACAATTTAGAGGTTTAGTCCATTATCAGGATGGTGGGAATCATTATTAGTATGCAGGCAGACTTGGTGCTAGAGAGGAGCTAAGAATTCTACATCTGGATCCACAGGCAGCAGGAAGAGAGAGGCACTAGCCTGGCTTGAGTGTTTAAACCCCAAAGCCCATCCCTAGTGACATGTTTCCTCCAACAAGGCCACACCTCATAATAGTGCCACTCCCTGGTATCCAAGCATTCAAATCTATGTGCCTGTTGGGGGCCATTACTATTCAAACCACCACAAGCATTCAGCTACAAACCCTGTCATCTATAACAGTGACCTGCTTGCTGGATATACTGGTGCATTGTGGCACAAATGTTACCAGATGAATCAACCACTCTGATCAAATTTAAGCTACTCTGTGAGATGGAACCTGATACTGCTAAAGTCAAGAATCTAAGACTAGATGGGTCCTAGGGAAAAACCTATTCCCATTTTTAAAAAACATTTATTTATTTATTATGTATACAGTATTTGCTCTACATATATGCCCGGGCAGCAGATCTCAATGTAGATGGCTGTGAGCCACTATGTGGTTTCTGGGAATTGAACTCAGGACCTCTGGAAGAAGGTGCTTTCAACCTCTGAGCCACCTCTCCAGCCCCTATTCCCATTTTTTTTTAAAAGATTTATTTTATGCCTATGAGTGCTCTATCTGCATGTACACCTGCATTCCAGAAGAGGGCACCAGCTCACATTGTGGATGGTTGTAAGCCACCATGTGGTTGCTGGGAATTGAACTCAGGACCTTTGGAAGAGCACTAGGCAGTGCTCTTAACTGCTGAGCCATCTCTCCAGCCCCCCTATTCCCATTTTTAAATTAAAAAGCTACAATATAATTACATCGCTTCCACCCTTCCCTGTCAGGAACTTTAAATTTTCATGCAATTCTTGAAATTATATCTTATCCTATTGGAAAATCCATGTTGATATCTTGAATTATTTTCACTTAGCAGCTTTGGAGTTTCAGGTCTCATATTAAAGTTTCTGATCCATTTTGAATTGACTTTTGTGTGGGGTGAGATACAGCAATTCAGTTTCATTCTACTTGTGAACATTCAGTTTCTCTAGCATCATTATTAAAAAGGCCTTCTTTCCTGCAGTGTGTGTTTTTGGCACCTTTGTTGAAAGTCAGGTAACTTGCTGTGTTGGTATTGGTTTCTTTCTGGGTTTTTTTGTTTTTTTCGCCCATTCTTCTGTTTTTGTATAAGTCTATTGTCAGTATGGTTCTGTAGTATAATTTAAAATCAGGTTTTATGACACCTTTGGTATTTTTGTTGAGTATCATTTTAGATGTTTGGAATAATTTGGGTGTCCATGTAAAATTTAGGCTTTTTTTTTAAAGAAATGGCATTAGACTTTTGATGAGGATTGCATTGAATCTGTAGATTCACAATTTTAATTTTGCCAGTCCAGAAGCATGGAAGGCATGCTCATATTCTGTCCTCTTCACTCTCTTCCTTCGGTGTTTTACAGCTTTCACCACAGAAATTCTTCACTTTGGTTGGTTTTATCCCTAAGCCTTTTATTTTGAAAATGTTGTCAATAGGAGTTTTTCATTTACGTTTTTTTTTGCTTTTTTTTTGATAGTTTCATACAAAGATACTGTCTTTACATCTTTTCCACCTTTCCTTTTCCCATTTCAAGCCCTCTCATATTTCCCCCAACTACCCAACGACCTCTTCTATAATTATTGTTACAGGCCTCTATATTTTATCTTCTAGTGATGTTATTTAGTGTTGCTTGTATGTATGTATGTATATGTATATATGTACGTATGTATGTATGCTGACTCCTGGGATTAGATAACATATCAGGAGGCTCATATGCAGAGAGACATTCTCCCTCTCCCAGATGCTCCTGTTTCATCTACAACATAAAGCTAAGTATACCTTAGAGTAAGAACTGTGAGGTGAGCGAGGGTCAGAGAGCTTCACTAGCTATAGGGTCAGTGCAAACCTGGGGACAGATATTGCTTATTATCTGGGCTGCTATGTATTCAGAGCCCTGAATTCCTTTGCCTCATTTGCTCCTGAGAAAAATGTGTAAATGGTTGTGTCCTTAGTGGCTTCATGTGTGTACAGGGAGGAGGGCAGGAAATGAAAGCCATGTGGCTCAGACTCAGGCCTTGAAGCTTCATGCTTCCCCACAACAAAGAAGAAGAAAACATGCCAGTGATGTTTTTCGATGGTGATTAGGAGGAATCTGTGCTAGGCCTGTGTGCCTTGGCTGCTTGTGTTTTCCTTTTGAGCAACTGTTTCTGTCTTTAGGCAGCATAACAGCAAAATCACATTTAGTTTGTTGGAATCTGACAAATTTGGACAAAATAAGGGGCTCAGGATGTTGCAGTAAAAATGACCTATAAAATTTAAATGAGCCCTAAATGACTTGACCTCAGGCACTGTATTAAGAGTTCTCTAAGAGTAACAGAACTTACAGAGTTAATCCCTCTCTACATATAGAAAAAGGATTTATTAGAATGACTAAGAGGCTGTGGTCCAGCTAATCCAACAATGGCTGGCAGTGAATCAAAAGTCCAAGAATCCAGTAGTTGCTCAGTTCATGAAGCTAGATACCTCAGTTGGTGTTCAGTATACCCTGGAATCCAGAAGAAGCAGGCTCTAGTGGCAGTGAAAGAATGGACTCGCTAGCAAGGTGAGGGCAAGCAGGCCAAGAGCAAAAGCTTCCTTCTTCCATGTGTTTATATAGGCTTCCAGCAGAAGGTGTGGGCCAGATTAAAGGTGTGTCTTTCTGTCTCAAAGATCTGGAATATCCATGGGCCAGTCAGATCTACCTACTTACTTCAAAGTAAGCAAAAATCCCTCACAGGTGTGCTCTCCATTTTGGATTTTAGTTAATTTCAGATGTAGTCAGGTTAACAACCAAGAATGGCCATCACAGGCACATTCTGCAGTCACATGGGATTAAGTGAACTTGGATTAGGCTTTTCCTTACCATCCTCTACAGTGGTGGCCGTGACTATGCTCATGTTTGCAGCACTAGTCTTTAAAAGTGAAATAAATTCTCTCTTAACCCCTCCTTTTCCTTTAAAGTCACTGTTGTACAAAGTCTCTAGCCAGCTAGGGTCAGTGGAGGAGTTGACAGCCACAGGGGTCGACATCAGGGCTTCACTGGCATGCATTGGAGAGTGGATTACAAAAAAAAAGGATGGACATTTGTGAATCAAATGGAACAGCTATGTGGGAGAGAATTAAAAAGATTATTGGGTGGGGACCCTGAACACATGGCTCAGTGAGTAAAAGAACTTGCTACAGAGACTTGAGGAACTGAACTTAGATCCCCAGGATCAGTTAACCGGTGCAGCATCAGGCTCATATGATCTCAGGCCTCTGAGAGATAGAAGGCAGGGACGGGAATGTCCAGAAATAATCCATGGGCCAGCCAGTCAGGCATATGCAATGGTGAACAACAAGAGATCCAAATGAAGTGGTAGATGTTAATTGATACATAGAGGCTGCTGTCTAACCTCCTTATGAATGTCGTGGCACACCACACACACAACACACATACTGACGATATACACAATACCTATACCATACTCATACACACACACCACACAGACACACCCAGAATCCATGGCTTTGTATATGCCATGCAATCACTGATCTACATCCTTAAACCCTCTTTCTCTCCTTTTATTTTTGATGCTTTGATTTAGTTGCTGAGGCATCTCTCTAGCCCTCCATTTTATTTTGAGACAGGTTTTCCCTATGTAGTCTAGGCTGGCCTTGAACTTTTGATACTATGCTTTAGTCTCCCAAGTAAATGGAATTGTACTTGTATGCCATCTGGCCTACCTTAAAAAAGATTCTTGATCTCAGTTTGGAAAACTGATGTAGCCAAAAGAATTTGTGTGTGTGTGTGTGTGTGTGTGTGTGTGTGTGTGTTTATCTGTGACAACAGGCAGCTATTGTCTGTACCCTGAGACAAGAGACCAAACAGGGTTCTTCCTCAGGCTTGGGACTTAACATGGGGTTTGGGGAGATTAGGGCAGTTGTTCTGAAGTAAAACATTAATGCTTCTACACTTTCTTTATTTTAAAAGTTTGGATTTCACATCTGCCATGGACAAAGTAAAATAAGTCCCAATGGCTGCCTTCTTAGTCTTATTTCTCATTTAAAGCAAGGAGGTGGAAAGAGGCTGGAAGTTGAAACACAGTAACATGAGCCATGAAAACACAGTGATTCACAATTAGAAAGTAAATCGTTTACAGATGGCACAAGGAGAAGAGAAGAGGGGTGCTGGAGAGAGGGGGCAAGAAGATCACAGTCAGGCCAAGAAGACCACTGTACCCACCGTACAGACCAGGTAGAAGTCAGGGCTAACAAAAAAAACTACCTCCTCTGGGAGTCTTCTTGAGAATTTGTTGCTTGGCACAAAGAACAGTAGAGAGAGCATGTAACATGTTTTATATTCAGACTTTTGTGTATTCTCATCCTAAGCCAGTCAAAATGGACATTCTTGGTTTTAGGGTCCTCCTCTGATGAACCCAGGACCTCAGGCATGCTGAGAATGTATTCGCCTACTAAGCCACACGTCCATCCACCCCCACTGCAAGCTCTCTCCACACACACCTACGATCACACTAGGAATTACAAAAGGACTATGATGTGACTAGCTGTTATCAATGCAGAAAACTCAACCTCAGCAAGCCGGGGGCAGCGACGAAAATTCCTTCCTGCATATGCCCATCTCTTCACCCAAGGAATGCTCACTCCTCACGCAGCAAAATCCCTAGAAATGGAAGGACAGGGTCTGGAAGGACAGGGTGAAAAGTGTCTCCTGGACACCACAGGACAGTGGTACTCAAACACTCACAACAGGTCTGGTTGCTCATGCACACAAAACCTGCACAATATCAAGCCAGTCAATATTGCAGCATGGAGGGAGTGTGGTAAGGACTCGTGAGAGCTGCAGAGTTGTTTGGAAGGTGGTGGTCGCTAGAGGAGGAGAGTCCATTTTCTGTAGGGCTGTGGGCCTTGGTGGGTTAGTCATGCTCAGTGAAAGTCTACACACCTGGGAGTACATGGGCAGCACACTTGGGCTTTCTGATTTTTTTTTTTTTTTTTTTTTTTTTTTAGACAGAGTTTCTCCATTTAACCCTGGCTGTCCTGGAACTCACTCTGTAGACCAGGCTGGCCTTGAACTCACAGAGATCCACTAACTTACAGAGATCCACTGCCTCTGCCTCCTGAGCGCTGGGATTAAGGGTGTACACCATAACCATCCAGTTTAGGCTCTGTGGGTTATTAAAAAGAAGATATGAGGTTAGGAGGGGGACGGTGAGGAAAGATCTGAAGGATTTAGGAGGTGTGGAGTTGAATATAATCAAAGTACATTATATGAATATATGAAATACTCTATAATTAATAAAATATATTTTAAAACTTTTTCTAGAGGTAGGTAGCTTTTTTTTTTTTTTAGGTAGATATTTTCTCTTCCTCCTCTTCTTTTTGCTATCTAGCCCAGGGTATTCTTGATTTAAGATCCTCTTGCCTCAGCTTCCTATGTGCTGGGATAAGATTACAGACATGTACTACCATACCTGGCTCTCAATAGATATTTAAAGATTAAAAAAAAAAAAAAGAACCATTAATACTGGGCAGTGGTGGTGCACATCTTTAATCCCAGCACTTGGGAGGCAGAGGTAGGCGGATTACTGTGAGTTCGAGGCCAGCATGGTCTACAAAGTGAGTACAGAACAGCCAGAGCTATACAGAGAAACCCTGTCTCGAAAAACCAAAAAAAAAAAAAAAGTCTCCCCAAGCAACAGAAAACCAGATCCCACCGAGTCTTAAACACATACACATTTCTATTTCTTATTTTTAAAAAGTTTGGAAGCAGGTATCTGGTGGTGGTGGTTTCAGTGGCTGAGGATGATGGGTGATCCTGGAGTCTCCTGGCCTTTTCTTTGTGGGTGCAGCATGTCTGCAGAGAAGCCAGTGTGTTCAATTATAAGTCAGGAAGAAAGGGAAAAGAGGAGAGAGATCAGCTTTGTTCACAGCTCTTTATAATGAATGCCTCGCTTTCAGACCACGACCCCCAGTGCCTTATTGCTTACATCTCACTAGTGAGAATAGAGTTTTATGGCCAGGAAACAGGGGCTAAGTTCAGACTGTCCCCCAACCCCAGCTTGTTCTCAAACTCAAGGAGGCCTTGAACTTTTGATACCCCAGCCTCTACCTCCAGAGTTCATGCACCACCATGCCTGGTTTTATGTGGTGCTGGGAATTGAACCCGGCACTCAGAGCATGATAAGCAAGCACCCTCCCACCTGAGCTCTTTCCCCAGTAGTTTAGAACAGTTTTGACCCACCTGTCTGTAACTTTGATAGTATATTCAAGGAGGATGGGGGAGGATGGCCATGGACCTTGACTCACTGGCAGTGTGTGCCATCCACTGGAATCCCCATAGAATACCCTCACCCCACGCTTTCTGCTACTAATGGCTTACAGACCCCACGCAGACCACATTTAAAGTGCAGAGCTTGCACTATTCCATTGCTCATTTCCTTACCTCTGTCATACAGCCTTGTAGTTTCTGTACAATCTTCTTTGAAACAGCATTGGCCTCTCCTCTCTTAAAAGAAGCATTGTTAAGACTTGCCACAGCTGTTTGCCTCGGGGGTTCTGAGATGCACGAACCACCATTAGCTTTCCCGTTCATTCGTATATCTTCACCAACAGCTGGAAGCAATTTTCAACCTAAGCATTTCGCGGATGGGTGAACTTTAACTTTTGAAGCAACGATTCTAAGGTGCACGCTTCTTTGATTGGACTCTTGACTAGTCTCCTCCTTTCTGTTGGCACTGAAATATTTAGAAACTCTAAAAAGGTCCCTAGCCAGAGTTGTAAAAGAGATGCCAGAAAGACACAGAAAAAGAACCCAAGTCAATTTGTTGAATCTATTCCGTACACGACAGCTGACGTGATCCCCACAGACGGCCTCATGTCCCTCCCATTCGCAGACATCCAGTGGCTTCCAGTCATTCTGGACAAAGTCTAAGATTTTGAAAATGGCTTTCCAGGCCCCTGTGACCTGGTTTCTGCCTTCCCTCATGGTGTATTTTCCTCTTCCTCCTCCTCCTCACTGTGAAGTGGCCTTCTTTACTCACAAGCCACCGATGACTCCCTCTCAGGCCTTCGCTCTCAGCATCCTGCTGGCTGATGATAGTCCATTCCCAGTGTCTGTGTGGGTTGCTCTTACCTTCCTTCATATTTCTGCTCAAATGCCACTCTCTGAGGCCATTTTCCTGTCTACTATGTCCTAAGTCCCTCCAGGCATACAGACTTCTAAGGCAAGTCAAGCCTGCCCATCTCCCTCCTGTTCCGTTGGCTGTTCTGCCGGCCTAATATAACAACTTATAGTTATTAATGAAGATATTAGTTAATAGAATTTAGGTTGCAGGTGGTGATGGCCACCCTTGATGGCCATCTTCCTTAGGACTTCTTCCTCAGGATGGGTCAGGCTGCCCGTTAAGGCAGGCCAGGCCTGCCAACTTCCTGCCAGCCCGCTAACTGCTCCACCAGCCTAATATTATAGTTTATTCTTATTAATAAATACAATCGATAATTAAATTGCAGTTGCGGCTCCCACCGCAGTACCCTTCTATTAGCCTCTGAATGACTGGAATGCCCCTGCATCAGCCAGAGAGGCTGCATCTGACCAGCGGGGGCCTTGTGAGTCTGGCTATAAATAAGGCCTTGTGCTTGGGTAGTATGTGACTTAGGACGCCTTTGCATGCCCTCTCTGAATAGCGTAGGGCAGAGGCAGTGCAGCTCAACGAATTCCATCTCTCAGCTAAGGATTTCCTTAAATGGGTCCGTACTAAGATGATCCCATTTCTACACATCATAATGCTGTGTGGGGATATGTATTTTTCCAGACTTTACTGGCTGAGGTAGATGAGGTTTTTTTTGGAGCTTTCATTCTGTACTCTTTGTTCCCTGATAATGCTCCCAGCTGCTCCATTATCATCTTCGGGGAGAAATGGATCCAGTGAAAGAGTGGGACCCCTGATGAGCAGCAGCCTGGGGGCGTGGCTCACAGTTGTGGCTTCTGGGCAATCCACATTTTGGGCCTAGATGGAAGCTGTGAGGTCCGGAGCTGCCTGAATGTCATCCCGAGTAGTCTGACCATACAGGAATGATTTCTTATTTGTTTAGTATTATCTGAAGATTTTTCTTTCTTACAGGTATACTGCTAGTATCAAAACTGTCACAGACTAAAATTCTCGGTACTACGAACACTACAGTTTGGACCATTGCAGGGTACACAATTCTTTTCATTTTTGTTATTTGGCATTTTTGAGGCAAGGCCTTACTCTGGAGACTTTGCTGGCCTCCAACTCATGGCAGTTCTCCTGCCTAAGTTCTCAAGTGCTGGGATTACAAGGGTGAGCCAACATACTTGAATAATAATTACCCAAAATTCTTTAAAAATTAAAAAAAAAGTGTATTTGTTTCTGAGTTTGTATATGTGAGTGCAGTGCCCAAAGAGGCCAGAAGAGGGCATCAGATTCCCCAGAACTGGAATTATGTGTAGATGTGAGTGGCCTGACAGGTGTGTTGCGAATTCACTCTTAATTGTTGAGCCATCTCTCAGCTCCTGGTTCCATTTTTTTTTTTTTTTTTTGGTTTTTCCAGGCAGGGTTTCTCTGTGTATCCTTGGCTGTCCTGGACTCACTTTGTAGACCAGGCTGGCCTTGAACTCACAGATATTTGCCTGCCTTTGCTTCTGCCTCCTGAGAGTGCTGGGATTAAAGGCATGCGCCACCATGCCCGGCATGTTCCAAATTCTTAAGGCATGGAGATCCACAAGCGCGGTGTTTTGGGCAGAAAGTTTAAGAAAACCTGCTGGCTAAGAAAACGTCAATGTAAGAAAGAAGCTCTGCCTCAGTCGTTAACAATCACAGGGAAGTTTTTGCTTTCGATGTTGTGGGTAAGTGGTAGAAAAAAGTAGACAGTTTCACTCTGGGGTCATTGCTGTAGGGACCCCCAGGTACCTTTTCTGATGTTACTATATAGTGGTACTCAATTACTTATGGGTCATTTGCTTTTCTTTGTATGTCAAATAAAAGTTCTGGGAGAGGGGGCTGGAGAGATGGCTGAGAGGTTAAGAGCATTGGTTGCTCTTCCAGAGGTCCTGAGTTCGATTTCCAGCAACCACATGGTGGCTCACAACCATCTATAGTGAGATCTGGCGCCCTCTTCTGGCACACATGCAGACAACACTATATACATAATAAATAAATAAATCTTAAAAAAAAAAGAAAAAAGTTCTGGGAGACTATTGTTTTAGACTTAGCTCTTGACCTTTTCCTAGCAGACTGGGCTAGAAATAGAAATAGTCGTATCCACACTATAGTGCTATCTCACCAAACTGAAGCTAAATTCTTTATCAGGATCAGAGAGATAGCAGCCTAATTCCAATTATAGATATTCTAGCTTACCTCTTATTGAATAAGTTTTGCTGACTTTTTTTCTCATCAATCATTCACTTAATTTCTATCTTAGTTATTTTGGGTTCTATTTCAGGATTCCATGGACTTGTAAGGAACAAGAACTGGCTTTTTGCTGTTCTGAAGGGTGTGGAGCCTAAGTGGAAGGTGCTGACAGGCTCTATGTGTAGGGAAGGTCGGCTTTCTAGTTCATTGTATCCGCATATGAGGGAAAGTGTGAGAGACCACTGTCTTAGGGTTTTATTGCTGAGTACAGCAACTCTTATAAAGGAAACTCTTATAAAAGAACCATTTAACAGTTTCAGAGGTTTAGTCCTTTATTTTTATGGTGCGAAACATGGAAACTGGAAGGCAGAGACGGTGCTGGAGAAGGAGTTGAGAGGTCTACATCTTGATCTGCAGGCAGCAGGAGGCTGTGTGTCAAATTGGGACTAGCTTTAGCATAGGAGACCTCAAAGCCCACTCCCAAGGTGACACACTTCCTCCAACAAGATCACCTACTCCAACTAGGCCACACTTCCTAATAGTGCCACTTCCTATGACCAAGCATTCAAACACATGAGTGTATGGGGCCATACCTACTTAAACCACCCAAGCACCAATCTTATTTCTGAGGTCTCCATCCTCATGACCTAATTACCTCCCCAAATCCCCAATGCTGCTAAAATTCCTTTCCATAAGGAGACTAAGCAACATCTATCCTTCTTCCCTAGGTCCCAACAATAAACTGAGACATGATACTGCCCAAGTTAACTCTGGGAAACCAGTGGTGAATTGTGTTTTCTTACAGACCCTAGGTGAGGGTTACTTACAGGAGTGTGGACCAGTCCTGCCCAAAGTGGCCATATGGATGGAACTTCCCCCCTCTTCCCACCTGGACTACATATTTTAGTCCCTCCCAGAGGTCACTGCAATTAAGACAGAGTTGGACAGTTAAGAGGTAGTAGAGAGAGACAGGATACTCAGGTGAAGGTCTCCTGACCCTCTGAACTAAGGTGTAAAGGGTCAACAAGCTCAGATGGGATAATCCTCTTGTAACAGGGAACAGTTGAACTCCCCAGGATAGTGGGTAATTGGCTTGGAGGACAGTCACTCAACACATACACATACACCTAAAGTACTGGTGAATCACACAGACTGTGAAAATTATCCTGTTAACATTAGTCTCAAAAGGCCCCTCATGCAGGGCAGTGGCTACACAACTGGGTGGTGGTAGCTCATGCCTTTAATCCCAGCACGGGGGGCGGGGGGGCAGAGGCAGGTGGATCTCTGAGTTCAAGGCCATCCTGGTCTACAAATCGAGTCCAGGACAGCCGCCAGGGCTACACAGAGAAACCCTGTCTCAGACAAACAAACAAACAAGGTCCCTTAAGTCCCTCATCTTTTATTTACTCTTTTCCACAGTTTGTACCTTGGTTTCTTCTGGAACTCAGAGGCCAACACATTTAGGTAATGAGTATGGGGTATGTGTGAAGAGATATGAACAAATGGGAGGAGGAGAGGCTGGGAGGGAGGGAAGCTGGGGGTGCTAGTGAGTTTCTGTGGCATCCACCTGCGGCCTGCTCTAAGCAATTTTCTCCTCAGTGAGCAAGTACTTTCTCCTTTTTGCTTTGAGCTACTTGAGTTGAGTTTCTCAGAATGAAGAGTCTTGAAATAGAGTAGCATCTTGGTGCCTTGGGCTTTTTCTAAAGTTAAGCGATCTCAGGATATAGTCTTTTAGAGAAAATGATAGGTCGGATATTATCAACAACTTACACAATTTCCAGAAATTTGTAGGCTTGACTTGTCTCATGTGACTCTCACAAATATTGAGTGCTAAGATTTGTTTAAGCTATTGTTTATGTCTTAAGTTGAAAGAAGATGTTTGAAACTATTTTTTTCTATGTTCCGGTCATTGTGTGTGTGTGTGTGGTAAATAAAAAAAATGAAAATTCAAATTTAAGAGTTACAGAGACCGGCATAATAAATACAGAAACATGTTTTTGATTAAAAATGAGTTATTCTAAGAATGTCAACTTATCACTATTATAGTTTAAATATCTGTGCCCTCTCCAGTGTCATGTTCAATCTATTCCAGTGTAAGAATACTTATAGGAGAGACCTTTGGGTAGTTATACCATGAGGGGCAGCCAGCAAGAGTGGAGCTCTTACAAAAGGGCTTCAGGGAGTGAATTCATTTTTCTTCCCTCTGTCCTCTGCTTTTTCTCTTCAGGGGATGTGGCTACAAGCTGCCATCTTGCAATCAGTGGGCAGCCCTCACCAGTCACAGAAACATACACAGTTTGCTCTTGGATTGCCCAGCCTCCAAAACAATGAAAAATAAAACTCAATTGCTTATTAATGACCCTGTGGTGGTTTAAATAGGTATGGCCCCCATAGACTCATGTGATTGAATGCTTGGCCCATGGGTAGTGGGATTATTAGGAGGTGTGGACTTGTTAGAGTAGGTGTGGTCTTTTTGGAGGAAGTGTGCCAGTGTGGCGTGGGCAAGAGCTCTCCTACGGTCAAGCTCCACCCAGTGTGGAATCCAGCTTCCTCCTTGCTGCCTGCAGATCAAGATGTAGAACTCTCAGCTCCTTCTCCAGCACCATGTCTGCCTGCCTGCTGCCATGCTTCCTGCCTTGATGATGATGGACTAAACCTCTGAAACTGTGAGCCAGCCCCAATTAAATGTTTTCATTTGTAAGAGTTGCCTTGGTCATAGTGTCTCTTCACAGCAACAAAACCCGAACTAAGATGGACCCAGTCAGTGGTATTTTTAAATAGCAGCCCAAATGGGCCAGACAGCCATAAAAAGCATTTACAGCTGTAACATACCTCCATTAAAAAAATTTTTTTTGAGGGATGGTGATAGAATTCAAAAATTTAGGAAAAATGATCTAAAATTTCTAAAAAATTATTTAGTAATTTAGTTCATTTTGTTGTTTGTGTTGCTAGGGACTGAACCCAGAGCCTCTCATGCTAACCAAGTACTCTACCACTGAGCCGCAGCCCCAAAAGCTTCTTAATTCTACTGGAAACCACTGCCTTGGGACATCTTTCCAGGAGTTTAGGAATTGCATCTATTGTGCAAATCTTCTCCTACTGATAAATTCAGGAATAATGAAATTCATCTTGTAGTTGTTGAGTGGGGAAAAAATGCAACCTGTCACCCCATTTCTAGGAAAGAGTCCTACTTTCTACTCAGGAATCAGCAGATGAGTGCTGTAGATGCTCGATCTAGATTTGGGCTAAGCAGAGAGCAGGATGCTTGTGCATCCCTGCCCTGTTTCTCTTCAGCTGCAGACATATCTGCTGATCTGCACTGAGGGTGTATTCACATGCAGGATGGCATGGTTTGTTCTGTGTTGTATTTCTCTGAACTCCTTCCTAGCTTAATAATAGCCACCATGTGTGCATTCCAGGAAACAGCAGTGGCATGAAAATAGTGGGGAGGGACTCTGGGGAGATATTGGCCAAAGGGTATGATTTTGGGAAGAGGGATTTCAGGGGTTCCATAAATATCTGAAAATTTGTGCATTCTAACTATGAACAGAGGGTGGAGTGATCCTGCTAGGAGACACACAAACACTCCACTAAATTGGAAGCTCAGAGAACCTTCTGGCCACTTTGGGCTTCTGAGGCTTCCAACAGGCTGAGAAAGGAGTAACAGTGTAAGAAGGGGTGGATAATCTGTTCTAGATAACCTGTTCTAGTCAATCTGTTCTAGATAATCTGTTCTAGATTACCAAGGGGAAACTGGATTGCATGTGGCCCAACCTGGCCAATGAGTTTTTAAACTTGATTTTCTGTATGCATTTATTTTATTTAAAAAATCATTGATTAAAATGAAAACCAATTAATTGTATACATCTGTGCATACGTGTGCCACAGTGCATGTGTGGAGGCCCGAGGACAACTTGTGGGAGTTGGCTATTCCTGCTATGTGGGTTCTGGGGACCAAGGCCAGGTTGGTAGGCTTGGCAGTGAGTACCTTTCTGACTGAGCCAGTTCTCCGGTCCCTATTTTTGTTTTTAATTGTCGTCATAATTGTATGTGTTTGTGGGACAGAATGTAACATTTTAACACATGAATACGGTGTGTGGTGGTCAGATTAGTGCAGCTGGGTACCTGCCACTTCAGATATTTACCACTTGGAATTCTGTCTTCTAGCTATTTTGAAACATTTAATTGACTGTTGTCTGTACACTTATGCTTTGTATAGGACATTGGAAATTATTCTTTTTCATATCCAACTGACTGCACCCTAATGCACCAATGACTTTCCTCCCATCCTTCCCAGAATTGAGTACATTTTGATCATCACCATCATCATCATCATCATTATTATTTTTTTAGGTTTTTCGAGAGGGTTTCTCTGTGTATCCTTGACTGTCCTGCAGTCACTTTGTAGACCAGGCTGGCCTTGAACTTACAGAGATCAGCCTGCCTCTGCCTCCTGAATGCTGGGATTAAAGGTGTATGCCACCATGCCTGGCCATTATTATTAGTTTTTAAAATAATGACACAGTAATTTTTGTTGTTCTTTTTTAAAATTTTAAACTTGGGCCATTTTGGAGGTAATTCTTGTCTCATAGACTCACACACAGAAGTCCTGATCAATGACAGAGCATCTGAAAATTAAACGTACTGTCCTCAACCACCTTTGGATTTTGATAGCTCATAAATCCCATCTCATAATTGTAGGACCCTGGCACCACCGCCGGCTATTTCTCCAGACAGCCTCCCACATAACCTGACAGAGATTCTACATTCTTCAGCTCATCCTTAGCTGCATCCTACCCATAAATCCCTGAGGCTGCCCAGGCCCCACATGAGGTCTACAGTGCTACTCTGTAGTCTTGGTGTAGACTCTTTTCCCCCTAAGACAGAGTTTCTCTGTGTAGCAGTATAGGCTGGCCTGGAACTTGCTTTGTAGACCAGGCTGGCTTCGAGCTCACAGAGATCTGCCTGCCTTTGCTGGGATTAAGGTGAGCTTTACCATGGTTTAGATTCTACACTCAGAGCAGCTCTGTGGATGGCCCCCTAGAATGAGCTTAGTGGTAGCAACATTGAATCTCCTCATAGCTCATACTTTACGTAGCAACTCATTTAAAAATAATAGTTTAAATATGTTGATTTTGTGAAGGAATAACCAGGATTCAGAACCAGTGAGGAAACCATGATAGTTTTGTGGCAAACATTCACAATGATTCATGGAAACTTGTTAAAATGAACATATGTTTAAACATCTTAAAAGACCACAACATAGCACAATGCTAAAAGCAAAATTTATTGCCTTACATGCCAAGAACATCAAGTATGTGTTAAGATTTTACTACATGTCTAGATTTCTGTCTACATTTAGTAACTAAAATTCCTCTGAATCTACTGTTAGTTTACACTTTCTGCTATGGAAAACTATTTATGTAAGAGTCAATTGTCAGTATAAATCAGAAGTTCTTCTGTCTTTAAAGACATTCTTGTTTTTTTTTTCTTTTTTTAGATTTTTTTTTTTTAATGAATGTTAGTGCTCTATCTGCTTGTACACCTGCAGGCCAGAAGAGGGCATCATATCATATTATAGATAGCTGTGAGCCATCATGTGGTTGCTGGGAATTCAACTCAGGACTTCAGGAAGAGCAGCCAGTGCTCTTAACTTCTGAGCTATCTCTCCAGCTCTTTCTTTTTTTTTTAAATTTAAAGATGTATTTATGTAGTTTTACGAGTGTGTGTGTGTTTCCCCTGCATGTATGTATGTATGTATGTATATGGGCCATACAAATATCTGATACTCACAGAGGTCAGAAGAGGGTATTAGTTCCCTTGGCACTGGAATTACAGATCGTGTGAGCCACAATGTGGGTGCTGAGAATCAAACCTGGGTCCTCTGGAAGATCAGTCAGTTCTTTTATCTACTGAGCCATCCCTCGGGCCCCCCTAAAGACATTTTTGATGGTTGAATATTCTTTTTTTTGGAGGGATACTGTAGTTGTGGAAGTTTCTTGTAAAGTCATTTTTATGGTACTTTAATAAAGTTAAAGCTTTTTATTAAATGCTAGAAAGTGCTTTGAGAAACCACAGTTTGAATGAAGCTGACTCAAACTTCAGTTAAAAAATTAGCTTGACTGACCAACCCAACCATCTTGCAATTAAATGGCTCTTCAGGAGACACTTCAGTGGCCTGACTCATTGTTGTCGTGACCATTTTCATTAGACTTTAATGTTCAAATTACAAGGGGAAAGGCAAGAGGAACAGAGAGAAGAAGAGAGAGAGAGAGAGAGAGAGAGAGAGAGAGAGAGAGAGAGAGAGAGAGATTTGAAAGACATACCACAATCAAGCAAACACATTATAAAATAAATTCACAAATGATTGGAAGATTTAGCAACTCCTGTTTGATGATGTTAAAGAGTCAATGGATTTTGGCTGTTGCTTTAAAGCTATGATAATGACATTGTATCTATTTTTAGAATAGTCATTTCCTTTTCAAGATCCACATTGATGTTTGCTGATGAAATTCTAAGATGTGTTTCATTGTTTCAGTAAAAGGGTGGCATAATGGGTAAATCATGGAGAAGCTAGAACTCATTGTGAGCTGATGATTGTTGGAACCAGGCCATGGGTAAGCAAGAGTTTATTCTGTTATGTTCCCTATTTTAGAAATTGCTCTAAATTGTTCCTCTTTCCTCCATGCTGGGGGTTGAATTCTGGGCTTCATGCATAGTAGCCTAGCACTCTACCCCTGAACCGCACCTCTGGCTAGGCTAAGTTCCTTCCTTCGTTCCTTCGTTCGTTCCTTCATTCGTTCCTTCGTTCCTTCCTTCCTTTCCGCTCCCTGCCCCCTAACCCTTATTTAATTTTTGAGGTAGGGTTTCATGTAGCTGAGTGCTGGGGTTAAATGCATGGGTCACCATTGAATGCATGCCAAGTTCCTTTCCAAATCTTGTACTATCTTGGTTCATTGAACTGCGTTGAGTAGTAGTAATAGATGAGCTTGGGAAAACGGCCAAGTCAGCAAAGGGCTTTCTGGGCAGGCATGTCAACTCAAGTTTGAGCCCCAAGACCCTCTTTAAAAAGCTGAGTGTGGTGGCATGCATTTGTATTTCCAGTGCTAGGGAGGTAGGAACAGAAAGACCCTGGGCACACTTGGACCAGCCAGTCTCTCCTTGCCAGTCACTGAGTCCCAGGCCAGTAAGAGACTCTACCTCCAAAAAACAAGATGAATGGTACCTGAGAACTGATAACTCACCTTGACCTGTGACCTCTACACATACTCATTCACACATATGTACTCATAGGTGCTCTCAGATTGGTTTCCGACTTTAAAGAGACGGCTTCTGTCCTTTCATCTTACAGTTTGTGCTGTTAGCCTAGCTTTTAATGGCTGAGCCATCTCTCCAGCCCCTAACCTTTTATCTTCAACCAACCAATTTGGCAGGTCCTGGCCTTGCAGGTTTGTAATTCCTGCTATTTGAAGTCTGAGGCAAGAGCATTTTAAGTTCAGAGTCAGCCTGTACAACTTAATGAGACCCTGTCTCACAGAAAGGAAGGGTGGTGTGCAGACTAGGGATAAAGCTCAGCAACAAAGAATGCATGCCATGCATGAGGCTGGTGGTGGTGGGGGGGGTGGGGTAGGGGGGGTGCAGGCAGGGGAAATCTCTTTTTGGGTCAGGTTTGGTTAGTACCATACATCTCATTAAAAAGACTCTTCTCAACTCTTTGTAGGTCTAAGTTTCTTTGGAAGGGGCATTAAGTTTATCCAATGGTGTTATGGAATCTACCTGTGCACCTGTTGATCGTGAACTTGTCTTTTGATTATTTGACCAATGTATCTTACAGTATAAAAATTACTAGGCAAGAATAAAAATCTACCTTTCAATTCCTTTTTCTCTCCTCTGGATAATGACACCTTCAATTAAATTTACTGTAAAACATTAAAATAAATTATTGTGTATACATGTGTGTGTGCTCACAGTGCATGGGTGTGCACATATGCACTTGCTAGGGTGTGTGTGTGTGTGTGTGTAGGCATCAGAGAACACCTTGTGGGAGTGGGTTTTTTTCCCTTACCGTGTGTCTGAAGACTGAACTCAAGATTGTCAGGCTTGGTGACAGGTGCTTTTCTCTACTGAGCCATGTGTCTGGCTGAATCCTTTTATTCAACCACACAAAATCATCAGATTAAAATGAATCTGTTGGCATTATACAGTGGGTGCTCTTGTTGTGCCTGGGCTGACATTATTGGTGTTTGCAAGCCCTACCCGAGAGGAGAGAGAGGAGTGCAAAGGCAGCACAGTTTTTTTTTATTAATTTAAAGTTTTGTTTTATTTTATGAATATTTTGCTTGTATGTGTGTTTATGCACCATGAGAATGCCTGGTGCCTGTGGAGACCAGAAGAAGGCACTGGATCCCCCAGAACTGGAGTTACAGATGGTGGTGAGCTGCCATGTGGATGCTGAGAATTAAACTCAGGTCCTCTGGAAGAGCAACCAGTACTCAAAACCATGGAACCACTTTCACATTCATATGGTTTATTCTGTACTCCCAAGCACAACAGATTTTCACATCATTGGGTGGAATTGGCATATTGTGGTCTCAAGAGTTGCCACACTGAAGACTACTGATTTGAGAGTCCTAAAGACTGTGTCTCAGCCAGGGTGTTTTTTTCAAGAACTTGAGTAGGTCATTGGCAAAATATGGTGTGGCCAAGGATCATGAAGTTCAGCAGACCCAGTGGAAGGTGAGGGTGGTGGCAAGGCATGTGGTCTCATCCTGGCCATTTGTGAGATGCTCCTGTGATTCTCAGAGTTAAGGAGGAGGTGGACTAGGAATAGATCTGGGCTTTATGTAACCTTGGGTTACCAGGGCTTGAGGAACTAGAGCTCTACAACCTACCTACCTGTATGCTCCAAGTGCTTACGACAGAAGTGGTTCTGTATGTCTGAGAGCTTCAAGGGTACCTCACCTGTGATCCTACAGACTTCTCAATGAGCTTGTGAGATTCGATTCTTCCTGGGTGTCTTTTCCACTCTGAGTCACACATTGGCAGCCACATAGCCGAGACATGGTACATTTTAGACACAAAAGCAACTTTTGGATTCTCTTGCTATGTTCTTGACTTCCATTTTAATATTGCACCCAGCCCTCAAATAACGAGTCAGTAAATCTTATTTCTTTCTTGTTTCTATAAAATTGAGGGGATTTTCCGATGGGGTGGATCACCATGGTTAATAGCTACTGGATGGAAAAACCCAACTGTATCTTTTTGTCTCTGAATGTCATTAACTACTTTTCAAGCACTCATTGAAACCATAGCTAGACTCAGCAGAGTGCTTTCCTGCTGACTTTTGAGAATATGCACAACTTAAGACATGTGCCACATATGTTCCTCATTCAGTCGCTAGTAAGTGTTTTAAATATTACACTATAGGAGTTAGACACTTTCCAAACAGCTTATCAAGCCATTTTGGAAAGGTTCTACCAAAACCAGGAAGTCACAGTATGTCCAAAATCAAGTGAATTTGAACTTGAGAGGAGTTGGGTGAGGTTCAAAGCTCTTGCATTCTGCTGTTGAGTCTGGCTAGTTCTAAATCAAGATGCTGATGAGGCCCCACTTTTAAATTCTTTTTCTGTGCTTGTGTGTGCAATGACAAATATCTTTGTGCATATAAACATACATACTCTTTATGCATTCCAAGACAGCGGCTGGAAAGAAGCTTTGGTTGTATGGATTTAGAGAGGAGAGACAAACAATCCTGCAGCCATAACCTGGAAATGCAGAATGCATGACATTTAATATTCTGTGAGCACAGTATGAGCAGGTCCTGTTTTGTGTCAGTTGTAAAAGTCACTAAGAGAGAGGACACATAGACCCAACAATTCACTTTAAAGATAATTTAGCATTTTGCCTCTTAAATGCTATTTTAAGAGCATTTTTAAAAAGTTATTTTTTATTTTTATTTTTTTATATTTATTTTTAAGTTATTTTTAAAGGTTATTTTTCCTTTCATTGGTGTGTATGTGTGTTTGTGTGTGCGTGGGTGTGAGTGACCATGTGAAAGTATAGAGGGAATAGGTTGATATCATGGTCTTCCTCGATTGTTCTCCATCTTGTATATTGAGCCAGGGTCTCTCATTTGAACTACGAGTTAGAGATTCAACTAGTTTACCTAGCCGGCTGGCTCTGGGATCTCCTGTATCTTCCACGGTGTGATTTGCAGTGTGATTACAGGTGGGTTACTGTGTATAGGATTCTACAGCCTCATCTTTTAAGACTAGTTTTTAGGGGCTAGGAAGAGGACTCAGTGGTATAAGCATGGGGTCCGAGTTCAAATGTCCAGAACTCACTTAAGATCTAGGCATGGTGTTATGTATCTGTAACCTCAGTACTTGTGGGATGGGGCAAGGCAGGTGGATCCTAAGTGATTGTTGGTCAGCTAGCCTGCCCCAAAGAATAAGCTCCAGGTTCAGAGAGAGACACTATCTTATAAAAATAAGGCAGAGAAGTGATTGAGGAAGACATCTGGAATCAACCTCTGATCTCCACGAATGCCTGCTGGGTGAGCACTACCCCCTCCTCCATGTGCATAAACACACAATTGAGTTAACCATACAAAGTAATGTCTTACCGAGGGTTTCCATTGCTGTGATACATGATCAAAAACTAGCTGGGGAGTAAAGGGTTTACAGCTTACGTTTATAGTCCACTGTGAAGGGAAGTCAGTACAGGGAGGGACTCAAGGGACCTGAGGTAGGAATCAAAGCAGAGGCCTCAGAGGAGCACAGCTTACTGGCTTCTTCTCATGGCTTGCTTGGCCTACTTTCTTATACAACTAAGGACTGCCTGCCTAGGAGTGACATTGTTCACCTCCACGTATCACCCCACCCATAAGACAATCTAATAGAGGCATGGTCTCCACTAAGTTTCCTTCTTCCTAGATATTCTAGGTTTGTATCAAATGGATGAAAGCAAACCCATATATTAACGGATTTCATTATGACATTTGCTATATTAACACATTATTTAAAGGGTGGCTGTACAAGGAATGAAAGTGTATATGTTGTTTGTCATATGTAGACCCATACAACATAGATTCATCTCATGATTTTTGGGGAGGGCTAGGGATCTAAAGGGAGAATTAAAAATGTCCTAGTTTGAAAATAGTGAGGAGTGACGGGAGTGGTGGCGCACGCCTTTAATGCCAGCACTCGAGAGGCAAGGCAGGTGGATCTCTGTGAGTTTGAGGCAAGCCTGGTCTACAAAGTGAGTCCAGGACTACACAGACTCGAAAAACATTAAAAAAAAAAAGAATAAAATAAAATAAAATAGTGTAAAACTGACAGGTGTATATGATGGTAGTATGAATCCTTAGATCGCATCCTCCCCCACCCCAAGACGGGGTCTCTCTGTATAGTCCTGGCTGTCCTGGAACATTCTCTGTAAACCATGTTGGGCTCGAACTCACAGAGATCCACCTACCTCTGCCTCCCAAGTGCTGGAATCAAAGTTGTACACCACCACTGCTGGGCACACGTAGATTAAATCCTGAGTGAGCCCAAGTCATAAAAATTTCCTCACATACACATCCGGGGATTTGTTTTTCAATGATCCCCAATGGCATTAAATTGACAATCAAGAATAACTGTCACTCCCTAGATGTCAGGAAGACTGAAGCCATGTTATGAGTGCTTGAGATTAAAATGACGTCTTTGAAACTGGCCACGACCTGAAGGGGCTTAGAGTAGAGGGGCAGAAAAATAAATCACCATTGCTCAGAATGGGGTGTCTAAACCAAAGACCCAAATCCTGAAGCAAGGAGAGCAGAACTGTGTGGGGAAGGACTTTCAGGCCAGGTACTGTGCGTAGAACACAATAGGGACAACAAATGTTGGTTCACCTCCACCTTCCCTTAGATACATGTGAACCATTATTTTTTATTTAAAACACTTATTACTTATTTTTATGTGTCTGGGTGTTTTGCTTGCATTCATACAGTACCCGTAGACACCAGAGGAGGGCATTATGTCCCCTGGAACTGGAGCTACAGATGGTTTGTAGCCACCATGTGTGCTAGATACTCAACGAGCAACCAGTGCTCTTAACCACTGAGCCATCTCTAAAGCCTGAAATGTGAAACTTTAGGTACAAAAATGATAATGCCATTGGTCAAACACCACGACAATATAACTTTAGCGACTTTTCCTTGTGGAGTAGTAGTTAGGATGGACTTGTTTGCATTAAAACATGTTTGACCTCTTTTGGAACAGGTACCAACATTTACACAATCGCTTATCAGTCTAACGGGCAGGCTAGTTATAAAGAACAGACCACAAATTGGTGCTAAGCTGTAAACCTAATTCCCGGATGTCCAACAGTCACGTTTGCTAAAGGCTCTTTGGCCCTGTTTCTGTTTTTGTTTTGTTTGGCAAGATGAAGTCCTACCAAACTTTTAAATGCAGTACTTAATCAAACTTCTCTTCCGCCTCTGAAGAGCATGAGGCAGGGAGATGTATTTCCAGACTCGAGACTGAGAAGGCTGCTGGGTAGCGGAGGGGAGGGGCTGTGGAGTAGTTCATTGCAAACGGAAAATGTTTTTAAGTCGATGCTTTGTTTAAAAGACGTATGCAAACCCGAGTCCATGCCATGCTGCTCCACGAGGTTATGGGAACACCGATGCAAGTTATTTACCACCTTAAATGACCTTAACTTCCTGAATGGAATGACAGATACTCTGGGGAGCAGAGCCAGTTTAACTCCATGACTCTCCAAGCCACCATAGCATACTCACCAACATGGTCCTTTGTCCGTCCGTCCGTCGTCCCTCTCTCTCTCTCTCTCTCTCTCTCTCTCTCTCTCTCTCTCTCTGTCTTTCTTCCTAAGCTGATAAACAGCAGGTGTAGACATGAGGGGCAGTAGCCTGGATTCAGGCCATTTACTGGGGCCTGGGAGTCCAATTACTGCTGAAGACTGAGAAACTGGCCACAGAGAAGGTAACTCAGGCCCATAAGTAAAAGAACCAGAGGTGGAGGCAGGTCAGCGTTGAGAGGGGTAGTACCACCTGCAGAGGAGGAAAGAGTTTGTGGCAAGGAAGCCACGCCACTGGGGTCCCAGGCAGCACTAGGCAGAGGACACCCAGGAAAAGATCACCATCCTCTAGACCCACTTCTGGCAGAACAGGATGAAGTCCTGGATAACCTCTTGGCTTTTCCATGTGTCATCTGTCCAGAAATCCACAAAAACCACCTCATAAGTGAATTAAGGGGTGGAAGTGATTGTTCTGAGTGTTGAGGTTGGAGACATGCTCATTTGACAGGAGGTGCCCACCAGGCACTGAGCTAATCTCCACTGAGCAATAGGTCCCTCCACTTCCTGGAGAGTAGCAAATCTAGTACTTTTTGGTCCTTACTTACAGTTTTGTCTTCTTCTTCTTCTTCTTCTTCTTCTTCTTCTTCTTCTTCTTCTTC
>CAJQZJ010010085.1:5781146-5804075 GCA_907164525.1 Lophiomys imhausi | reverse complement strand
TTCTTCTTCTTCTTCTTCTTCTTCTTCTTCTTCTTCTTCTTCTTCTTTTCTTTTTTTCCAAGAGAGTTTCACTGTGTAATAGCCCTAGCTATCCTGAAACTCACACTGTAAACCATGCTTGTCTTGGACTCACAGCAATCCACATACCGCTGCTGCCTCCTCAGTACTGGGATTAAAGGTGTGGGCTCCCTCGCTCTGCTCAGTTTTTGTCTTTTTACCTTGTGTGTCCTTAATGAATATAGCTGTCTGAGTTTCTGTGTGTTCAGGCAAACAACCTGTACCAATGTGGCCTTTTTATTTTTACTTTAGTAGGAAAAGAGATCTTGAAGAAATAAAGGGATTAAACTGTTTCCTTTCACTGGGCTTTATCTGTGAAAAGATAAAAAAAAATAGTTACTTGTAACTTGTATGAAGTAGAGGCCAGCCTTAAAGTTGTCTTATTTTGGCTAAGGGTCGGAACAGTGAATACTAGCATTGCTTTGAGGCTGCTCTTGGTGTATCTTAATCCAAATTACCAGACAATAGGATGCAAGTACTCGCTTGTGTTGTTTCAGGCAAGATTTGAAAAGTAAGACTTTAAAGACTGGAGAAGTGGCTCATAGGTTGAGAGGACCTGACTTCATTTCCCAGTCAGTACCCATGGCAGGCTGCTTTCAAACCACCTACAGCTCCAGTTCAGAATGATCCTCCAGGGACACATGTGCTCATGTGCACACACACACACACACACACACACACACACAGTTAACTTAAAAAATAAAAAGTAAAAGTAAACGTTTTCATGCAGAAAATGTTGATGAAGATCAGCAACTTGGTCTTTAAGAAATAAATATTATATATATATATATATATATATATATATATCTTAATATAGACAAGGAAGAAGAAATAGTTTTACAAATGGCTTAGTCACTGAATTCGCCTATCCTATCTTTTGAAACATTCGACTGCTCACTGTAGACCCAGGCTGTATGCTTCAGCTGCACAAGCTCTTGTACCTGATGGGATCGGGAGGTGTCTCTTGTGTTTTTCTCTCTTTAATCCATTCCTTGTTGTTTTCCATTATGATGGTGTCACATGAGTTTTTCTTTCTTTCTTTTTTTTTTTGTTTTGTTTTTGGTTTTTCGAGACAGGGTTTCTCTGAATATCTCTGGCTGTCCTGGACTCGCTTTGTAGACCAGGCTGGCCTCGAACTCACAAAGATCCGCCTGCCTCTGCCTCCCAAGTGCTGGGATTAAAGGCGTGCGCCACCACCGCCCGGCTGAGTTTTTCTTTCTTTATCTATGTGTTTCTTCCTTCTCTTAAGCACTTCCACACACATTTTGTTCAAGCTTCTCATAGCACTGAAGACAGTGTCTTGGCTTTATTTGGGCAGGGCTAAGTAAGGTTTTGTGGAGCCTGACTGAATCCATCTTGAAAAAAAGATTCAATTTTGTATTAAGTTTGACTCAGAGCTGACCTCCAGTTCCAGAACAACAGCAAAATGTACCCGACCTTGTATTCCAGGGGTGTTCCCTCATCATCCAAAAAGTCTAAACAAACTTTCTGGTGGTCAAGCTGACCTCAGCTGGTTAGTCAGTAACAACAAGCCAATCAGAAATGGACATGGCTAGCTACCCAAATGTCATCCAATCATATGGTAAAGAACCTGCTTCTTTGTCTGAGTCTCTATATGAACCCTGTACTTTTGGGTCTGGGGGCTCTCAACTCGAACTGCTGTGTCAGTGAGTGTTGAGAGTCCAAGCCTTGAGCTTGAATAAACAACCCTCATGTATTTACATGGGAGTTGGCTCATAGGTGGTCTTTAGGGTCTCGAGAACTGGGAAGAACAGTTTAACCATGTTGAATGATTCACACAAGTATATCTATTAAATTTTTTGCTTGTTCTATGCATCCACCAAGTGCCAGATACTGTGAAATGAGTTAGAGACACAAATGTGGATTAGACACAGCTTCTGTTCTAAAGGAGGAGAAAGGAAAGTAAATAGGCAGTTATAGCGCTGATGAATAAAGGTAGTCACACGGGCTAAGCAGGGGGCACTAAGCAGAAACCTTCAGGATCTTGATCCAAACTGAGGGAGCAGTGTGAGTAAGGGAAAGCTTCATAGATAACTAAGTCACATCCTGAAGGACAAGTGGGACCCAATGAAGATGATGCTGAGGTGTGAAATTCCAGATAGGAAGCATCAGTCAGCGTGAGAGGAAGTATGGCCTGCCAGAGGAACAGACAACACAGTGACTGAGAAAGGCCAAGGTCACTTGTAGGGAGTGGACAAAGCCCTGAGGGAATGTGTGTTGCTGCCCCGAGCACGGCCATGTAAAGGACACAATACCTCAGACCCTTGGGAATGGCAAAAATGCCTCACTCAGCCATGTTAGAATGTTGACTGGCTTGACCTTACTCAGACGGGCAGACACAGCTGCAATGAGGTTGTGAGTGAAGCAGTCCTGCCATGGGAAGAAGACACATTTGAAGGCGTATTTTTAAGCTATTTATCTGTTGTTATCTTAATATCTCTACCTCCCTTCCAACCCTCCAACCTGAGGTACGGAGAAAAAAGGTTAGGAGAGACAGGAACGGTAGAGCTCTCTAGGCACAGGAACCTAGGCGGAGCTCCCAGGGGTGACTCCAACTCCAACGTCACCAGGACTCCAGTAGTCCAGCCCAACCAGCGACAGTAACCACTTGTGCTTTCTGAGGCTGCTCAGCCTCTTCTATACCAGTTCCGTGCTGGGGACGTTGCCCTGGTGCCGACTCAGTCTCATGGCTGGTGGGTCAGACATACCCCGGTCGTGAGCGCAGTGGAGGCTGCGCACTTGATGCTTCATGGTTCGTCAGATTCAGTTAGCAAGCCAGGGCCCCCTTCTCAGTTGGACTAGCTATTCGCAGAAGAGGAAGTGCCTGCTTTGGATTTAATGACTTAGTGATAACTAAGACCACCAGAGGCTCCACACAGCATCTGTATTCGACATAGACTTTTCATTATTTTCTTCCTCTGGGTTATAAGGTCCTTCTGCAGGGTCATTTTTCTTTCTTTCATCGCTAACAAAAAGAGCCAGTTTATAGGCTGTTTGGGAGATAGGTCAAAGCGCACACTGGAGATGGTATGTATTGCTTCCCAAATCCACAGGGACACAGCAGGTATAATGTCTCCTTTGTCAGTGGTGTGTTTTCATCCACCTGTTGGCTGCTAAAAGCGTAACACCACAGACTTGCTATGGTATAGAGAACGGAGACGTAATTTGGTTCAGAGTTCTGGAGGTACGGCATCTACTGACAGCCTTCCTGCTGGCAGATCCTGAAGGGTGTTACACGGCAAGAAATAAGGAGTATGAGCCGGGCGGTGGTGGCGCACGCCTTTAATCCCAGCACTTGGGAGGCGGAGGCAGGCGGATCTTTGTGAGTTCGAGGCCAGCCTGGTCTACAAAGTGAGTCCAGGACAGCCAGAGTTACACAGAGAAACCCTGTCTCGAAAAGCCAAAAAAAAAAAAAAATAAGGAGTATGCTGTGTATAGGCATCTGGCCTTGTCTCCTTCCTGCTTCTTATGCAGCCACCAATAATTCAGCCATGAGGGCCAACCCTGGTGGCTTTTCTGTCATTCAGGAAATGCATCTCAAAACAACTCTGAGATTCCATCTCACACCAGTCAGAATGGCTAAGATCAAAAATTCAAAGGGCAGCACAGGCTGGCAAGGATGTTGAAAAAGGGGGGAACACACTCCTCCATTGCTGATGGGAACTTATACAACCACTTTGGAAATTAATTTGGAGGCTTCTCAGAAAATTGGGAATAGTTCTACTTCAAGACCCAGCTATACCACCCCTGGGCATATACCTAAAATATGCTTCACCAAACCACAAGGACATTTGCTCCACTATGTTCATAGCGCTTTGTTTGTAATACCCAGAAACCGGAGACAACCCAGATGTTCCTCAACTGAAGAATGGATAAAGAAAATGTGGTACATCTACACAATGGAATACTACTCAGCTATCAAAAACAAGGACATCATGAAATCTGCAGGCAAATGGTTGGAACCAGAAAAGATCATCCTGAGTGAGGTAACCCAGACCCAGAAAGACACACATGGTATGTACGCACTCATAAGTGGATATTAGCCATTAAATACAGGACAGCCATGCTACAATCCACAGATCCAAGGAAACTAAGTAACAAGGAGGACTCACGAGATGATGCTTGAATCCCTCTAAGTAGGGGAAATAAAATAAATATCAGAAATGGATGGAGAGAGGGAACTGGACAGGAACCTAACGTAACAGCCATCTGAGAGGCTTTATCCAGTAGTTATAGGAAACAGACGCAGAGACCCATAGCCAAGCATTAGGCGAAACTCAGGGATTCTTATGGAAGAGTTAGGGGAAGGTTTGAGGAAGCTGGAGGGGTCAAGGACACCACAAGAAGACCCACATAGCTAATTAACTCGGACAGAAAGAGACTCATAGAGACAAGACACCAAGCAAAGAACTTGCATGGACTGGTCCTGGGCCCACTGCACACATGATGGCCTACTTGGTTCTCAAGTGCATCTCCTAACAATTGGGGTGGGAACTATCTCTTACTTGGTCTCTGTTGCCTCCCACTGGACCCCATTTTCCTAGCAGAGCTGCCTTATCTTGCCTCAGTTGAAGAGGAGGCACTTTGTCCTGATGCAATTTGATGTGACAGAGTGGGTTGGTACTAGGCCGGGAAGTGGGGTTAATGAGTAGGTGGGAGGGTGGGACTGGGAGGAGAGGAGGGAGGGGGTTTTGATTAAAATTTAAAACAAATTAATTAATTAAAAGAACTGTCCCAAGTTTCTGAACCTTCTCTAAGAACTGGAGCATCTCAACATACCTAGGAGAGAGTCTTGTTTGGAAGATAAAGAAAACTCAATCTGCCGGGCGGTGGTGGCGCACGCCTTTAATCCCAGCACTTGGGAGGCAGAGGCAGGCGGATCTTTGTGAGTTCGAGGCCAGCCTGGTCTACAAAGCGAGTCCAGGACAGCCAGAGATATTCAGAGAAACCCTGTCTCGAAAAACCAAAAAAAAAAAAAAAAAAAAAAGAAAACTCAATCAATCCCAATAAAAATTTCTCAGGCAGTTACCCTATGTGTCTACTGTGTTAGACAACAGTAGGAGTCCTAGGCATATATCCAAAAGATTCTCCACCAAACCACAAGAACATCTCCTCAGCTATGTTGTTCATAGCAGCTTTATTTGTGATAGCTAGAAACTGGAAACAACCAAGATGTCCTTCAACCAAAGAATGGATAAAAAAAACCAAAACAACTATGGTACATTTACACAATGGAATACTTACTACTCAGCTATCAGAAACAAGGAAATCATGCAATTTGCAACCAAATGACTGCAATTAGAAAAGCTCACCTGAGTGAGCTAACCCAGACCCAGAAAGACACACATGGTACGTACACACTCATAAATGGATATTAGCCATATAGTACAGGACAACCATCCTACAACCCACAGACCCAAAGAGACAGGAATCTAGCATAACTATTCTAGGAGAAACTCCACCCAGCAGCAGGTCAGGTATTCTGTTGCCTGTTAGCAGAACACTTTACCCTAGCTGGGTTGCCATGTCAGGCCCCAGTGCAAGAGGAAGCTCTTAGTCCTCATGAGACTGATGATCTGAGAGGGGTAGATATGTGGGGTTTCCCCTCATCCTAGGAGAAGGGGAGGAGAGAGAGGGGAAAGAGGCTGGAAAGGTGGGACCAGAGGGGGAGGAGGGAGAGGGCTGCAATCCAGATGTAACTTGAATAAATAAATTTAAAAAATCCATACCTTGAGATACCACAGGTGGATTAAGTTTCTACTGTCTCAGTGGGGATCAACATTTAACTTGTAGACCTACGAGGGACACTCAAACCGACATGGAGCAGTGGTGTAAAAGACGCCAACTTATCTTTTACTTCTTGGGGGACACATCTGGACAGCATCCAGATTTCTGGACCACCAGAAACGTCAATAAAATGGTGAATTCCATGGGGCGTACGGTCCACACTCTGGCACACATGCCTCTTGTTAAGGCATCTCAAACACTTTCTGTTTTTGAGCCCAGTCATCTGAGGTGTCTTTAACACGGCGATCAAGGCGAGCTGATATTACATAAACGAGGCTGTGAAGGTGAACGCTTGGCTCAATTCACACAAAGTGGAACAGTTTAAAAAATATTTTCTCTGCCAATAGATATGTGCCGGGTGCCTAGCTCTGTGTCCGTTTGTTGAAGGGCAGTTACAGCACTGGTTGCAAATGACACTGCTCTTGCTTGAGTTAACAACAGTTTGTAGTTAAACTTTTGAGTCCTTCTGCCAGCTACACAGGTCAAACAGGGGAGCTAAATGGGGATATTCTGTGCTATACCACCCCCTGCATCTCCCACAGGGTTTATGGCGGTGCCGATGGAACTATATTATAGGCCTGGAGTGATCTATACCTGTGTAGAAATGCCATGCATCACCTCTGCCATACGTCTCAATTTGATTGGTGGATGGGGGGGTACTTGGAATTTTAGGAACTAGCAAGACCTTAGAAAGCATCTAATGACTCCTGAAGTGTTGGGGTTTTTCTTTTTCCTAGTGCTACGTTGCCCTGGAAAATGACATTAGGTTCCTCTATGTCACCCTGGAAAATGACATCAGGTTCCTCTGAGGAGAATTTGTAGCATATATTTATGGCAACATTGTAGAGTTTCCCTGAAGAGGACTAACTTCTTCATTCAAGGGGTTCTGTGTGTGTGATCTGGCCCAGAATGGAGACCAGATGAGAAGGAAGACTTCATTGTGATAACATGGTCTGGTTTCCGGTGGCAGTTCCACGGCTCTGCCTGCTATAAAAATCAGAGGCATTTCAACATTTTTCCCACCTATTTTATATTCAGGTCTGCCCAGGTCATCCCCAGCTATCCTGCCAAATGTCAAACTATTTGTCTCTGTTACCCATGGTTCTGTGTTCATGTGTCTGTGCCAGTTAAATGGTGTCATTTGGCTATTGCCACCCCAGCATCTCAGGATAGCAGGAATTAGGGAGCTGGCTCAGTGGCAGCTCCCTCTCCCATCTCTGCTACAGAGTTTTTCTGCTTTGCTCTCACTAATGTACTTTACAGCGTCTTCACATGAAGATACATGTATTAAAGATGCATTAACATGTAAGTCCAGACTCTCCAGAAAGGTACTCATGTTAATTATTTTAGCCAACTTTTCCTTTTATTAGACACTTGGCCCGTTCAAATTTCACAACATCTCACCTACGGCAACTCCATTAATTGCGTGTGCTTTAGCACACGTGCACATCACAATTCACATGACAAGGTTGAAGGGTGACTTCAGGCAGTTGGTTCTTTCCTTCTTCCTTATTTCTGAGGGAGGATCTGTTCTTTCTGTGCTGTGTGTTTCAGGGCCCTGTCTTTACCCCAATTGTCATAGGCATTCTGGGATTGCAGATGCTTGTCCCCATCACATCTGGCTTGTTATGTCGGTTCAGGGGACCAAACTGGTAGTTTTCAGGCTTGCAGGGCAAGTGTTTCTATTCAGCCATTTCTGAGGCTGGTTTTGGTGTTTTTGTTTTTAGACAGGGCCAAGCTGACTTTAAACTTGATGTATGTAGCTAAGGATGACCTTGACCTCCGGACCTAGTACACAGTACTGAGATTGCGGGCACTCTGATCTTGCCATTTGAGTTGTTGATACTGCACATTTGGGTGGCTCTGCACTGGGAGTGTTCTCAGCCACAATGTCACTGCTTTGTCTTCTAGCAGGGTCGTGCTGTATGTATCATTTAGTTGTTGGAATATTCAGCAACTATACCTTCCCATTTGTTTTTCATTTATTACCTAATTAGGGCAGGATATTTGAATTTTAAAATAAATTTGTGTAAGTAGTTATATTATGTTTGAATTTCAATTCAGAAAAGTGAAGGTTAAAAAAAAAGTAATGTTTCTACAAGAGAAAATGTCTTCTAGGGTCACGATCTTCTCCTTTTCAATGTCAGCCTGCTGTGACAGCACACACTTGGGATGTGGAATTAGGAGGACTGAGAGTTCAAGGCCAGATTGCCAGCAGTACAGCAAGATAGTATTTCAGAAAGAGAGGGGATAGGTAGGTGGGGGGACTAACTCAAGAACTCTTGGATATGCATATTCATGCGACCTAAAGCAGATTTTGAGTAAATCTGTCAAATTATATAATTTGTTATCTCTCTTAGAAATAGGTTGGGAATTTCCTGGCCCATTTACTTACAAATATATGCAAGATATTAGTAAACAGTCTGATGAACAGCAGCATGAATGGTTCCTCATACACACAGCAGACAACAACTTCTCAAACAGCTGTGTTTGAGAAGGGAACAATGACTTTGGGGTGTGTGTGTGTCTGCTTCTCCACTGGTGGCCAAAGAGGGGGACCCAGGACGGTGCTTCCTCAGGCCCCCTTTTCTGCACGAGTTGAATCACAATCTCTAGGCTGGGTTAGAGCAGTTTTGGGATTTAGCTGCTTCACCAGGCAGAGTGGGTGGACGATAACCGCCAGGATGCTAAACAATTGCTCTGGCTCCCTTCCCCTGTGAAATCTCTGTTAGGTACTGACAATGGGGAGGAAGAATCTACAATTGGCTTGTGAGTGAACTGTAGAGGCAGGCGTTTGATCTTACCCAGCTATGTTATGGTTCTGATTTGCTGTTCAACAGTCCTGAAGGCTTGCTCCAGGGCCTGCTACCGGCACCCGTGGCTTCCTGGGAGTGCCCCATCTGTCACTTTCCTGCTTACCTTTCTTCTCTAGATCTCAGCTTTTCTCCTCTTTCAGGGACCCTGCCCTTAGCTACCAGTCTGGACTGGTCTTTTCCTTCATAAGTACCCCTCCTTGTGACCCTTTATTTCAGTTTGGAATCATATTACCCAGCAATGGCTATCTGGCTCGTGTGAGTGGCCTTTGAGAGTAGGCACCTGTCTTACTTAGGGTTTCTATTGTTGTGATTAAAAAAAAATGAACAAAAACAACTTAGGAAAGAGAGGATTTATTTCTGTTAACATTTCCACATCACAGTTCATCACTGAAGGAAGCTAGGGCAGGAACTGAAGGCAGGAACCTGGAGGCAGGAACTGAAGCACAGGCCCTGGGGAAAATGCTTCTTCCTGGCTTGGTGTGGATGGCTTGCTCAGACTGCTTTCTTATACAAGACCACCCACCCAGGGGTGGCATAACCACAGTGAGCTGAGCTCTGCCACACTAACCATTAAGCAAGGAAATGCCCCCACCAGCTTGTCCACAGGTCAATCTGGTGGGAGCATATTCTTAACTAGGGTTCCTTCTTCTCAAATGACTCTAGCCTGTGTCAAGCTGAGGTTAAAAACTACCCAGCAGAGTATGTTACCTGCTTATGCCCCATTTTTCTCTATGCCCCGTTTTCCTCCGTCTCTAACCCCTGCCTGAATTAATAAGTGTTTTTCCAGATCTCAGACATGCCTACATGGATTACTATGGATAGGTACCACTGTATTAGAAGTCCATGCTGCTGGACAGCTGTTTCTCTCTCTCTCTCTCTCTCTCTCTCTCTCTCTCTCTCTCTCTCTCTCTCTCTCTTCTCTCTCTCTCTCTCTCTCTCTCTCTCTCTCTCTCTCTCTCTGTCGGTGTGTGTGTGTGTGTGTACTATTTTTTGTGTTTTCTTCCGCTCTCAGTGCCACCTTCAGCCCCAAGCCCAGGATACCAAGTTAGGGTAATGTGTGTTTTTAGCTAAGAGGTGGTTGGAGAAGTTCAAACGAAGGGCGCAGCCCCTGATCCCCCCACCCCGCCCTGCGACTCAAACACAAGAATGCGTCTGAGAAATACTGGAGTCCACAATGAGTCCAGGGCCGGCTTCCATTAAACAAAGAGACTGTCAGCCCTGCGCCCAGGTGGCAGGAATTTGGGGGCGCCGGAGCCATAACAGTATTGGGAAGAGGTTTTAGGCAAAAGGGGGTGTGACGCAGTCTGCAGGGTGAAAGTTGGTGGCCTGCGAGTGGCAAGCTTTCTGGGCTCCTGGGGTGTGTCCCCATCAGTCGCGTGTGCACGGGTGGGACCGCCGCCGCGGGGGGGGGGTGAGTGTCGCCGTCAGCTCCCCCTCCCCACCCCCGTGCGGCTTCTGGCAGAGCGGGCTGGGGTGGGGGTGCAGGTGCGGGAGGGCGCCGGGGCCGCGGGCTGCGAGGAGCCGCGGCGGGCGGCAGGAGGCAGCGTCGGCCCGGGCGGCGCGAGGCAGCGCGCGGTGATGTCAGTGGCGGCCCAGCTGGCAGCGGCCGGCACTTCCTGTAGAAAGGCGGGCGGGCGGGCGGGCGGGCGGGCCGGGCTGCGAATCCCGCGAGCCGGGGTTGGGCTCCGGGTGGCAGGCGGCGGCGGCGGCGGCGGCGGCGGCGGCGGCGGGAGCAGCGCGGAGGGCTGTCACCTTCGGGAGGGCCGGGCTCCCGGGCGCTTCCCCGGGCCGTCCCTTCCGCGTCCCCGGCTCCCGGAGTGACAGCTGCGAAGCGGAGGGGAGCTGTGGCTGCGCGCGCCCGCGCGCGCGGCAGCGGGCGGCTGCGGAAGAATGGCAGTGCTCAAACTCTGCGACCAGGTAAGGGCGCGGGGAAGGGGGCGCGGCGGGGCGGGCGCGGAGCCGAGCGGAGCGGAGAGGTTTACGCGCCGGCAGGAGCGTGCACGGCCCCGCCGCGGGGCTCGGCTCCAGCGCGGTCTCCGCCCTGGGCCGCCGCAAGTGCGCGTTCGCGGCTGGAGAGGGTCGGCGGGGTGCGGGAGTAGCCGCCGCGCGCGCGGGGGGACGGGGACCGCCGCCGCGCCGGAGGAGAGGGGCCTCTGGCCGCGCTGGGCACTCAGGAGCGGTCAGACTTGGGGCTGCCCCGGGCCAAGGCTGTCCTCGAGGTCAGGAGGGAGGAGGAAGGTGCGCGGCGCGGGAGGAGAGGATCGCAGCCCCGGTCCTCTGCCGTGTCAGGCAAGAGACTGGCCCGGATTCCCCGCTCCGGTGCGATCGGCTGTCTTCGTCCGTTGCAGAGGGGCATCCAGACTTCCTCTTTAGTTGCCCAGAGGCTGGGTGTGGGGTGCAGGATTAGGGGTGCCGAGAGACACGTTCTCGGTCCCGGTCTCCCAGTAGGAGGTGAAGTCAGGTCCCGGGCTGAGCTCGCAGGCGCTGGTGCCCATCAGCTTTGTTGCTATTCTGGCTGAGACATCACACCGGGCAGCCCTGGAGTTCGGCTTGAAGCAATGGGATTATTTATTGAATCCGATTGACAGTTTTTGCTCACGTCTGGAGGTTGGCACTCACGGAAGCCCAATCAAGTTGCGTGACAAAACAAATGAAAAAAAAAAAAACAAAAAAACAAAAACCAAAACCTCTCTTCTCAGCTGCTTGCATGAGAAAAAGGAGACGACCACGGTCCTCCACGTCCCGGTTTATTCATCCACACTGAAATGAACATTGTTTTGGTGGCCAGATAAGTGGAGAGGCAGTCTTGACTTTGACAAATGGTGTCAAACAGGCCAGCCCCCGCTATTAAACGCCTCAAACTTCTTAAAAGGAAGCATCTGGTATCTTGCTGGTTAGTATCCAGCCAGACTGTCCTGCAACTTAAACGTGACCTTTGCAGCAGTGATCCACAATGATGTTTTGCGCTTTTAGACCGAAGTTACTTCAGCTTGTTTCCCCCTTTTCATCCCCTCCCCCGCCCCGTTCAGAAGTCACTGAGTTAAAAAAAACTCTCTGTTAAATTTAGCAGGGAGAGCAGCTGTTAATTGTGTGAACCTGACCCTCCTCATTGGCTCCTGAGCACTTAAAGTGCTTGTAAATTGATATTAGGATTTTCTCTACTCTTTGTTCACAATTTTTGCCAACTGTTAGACATTTGCTTGTTTTAAGTCTTACACTGTTTTGTGTCCTGGTCCTGCCAACGTTGTTGGTGCACATTCCTATACTTTGTCATCCCTCAATCTGCAGAGTACAAACATGGTTCCATAAGCATTGTTATGCTATACATGAAATAATTCCATGCAGAATTTTACTTAGAACGATGCTAATCATCTATCCTGAATTCCTTATTTTCTAATTAAAACAGCTGATCCGAAGAAGCAAGCAAGTCTTCCTTAAGATCCTCAGCTGTTGGCTGGTGGTGTCCACCTCCCAGGCTCCTATAGTGGCAGAAAGCTTGGTGCCCTGGATATATTCCTCCTTCCTTTCAGCAGATGTGTTGAGGTGGGATATGAGAAGGAGCTTTTTCCTAATTTGCATCAGCCCTGCTGAAGAGTACTACTGGGCTCAGTATCCCAGGGAGTTAGTTATTCTCAGGCTTATCAGAGTAGGGCTTTCAAAGATGCTTATCTTTGAAAATGTTTCTAAATACACCCTCTTTGCTCCCCCAGTAAACTGCACTTGCCACTAGGGAGAAAGAGGTATAACCTTCATTTGACTCCATCTCCTGGCATACAGAAAAAGCCAAGGAGTTCTTTGACTCAAGAACACCTAAAAAACCACCAGTCTATTTTGGGACAAAGTCAGAGGAAGACTGGGTGGGGTGGTGGTAGGGCAGGGTGGAGTGCTCAGTGGTGAGCAAAGATGGTTTCTGTAGGTCCAGGAAGTATGGTTTTCTTGCCTTATATAGTCTTACTTTTTGTTCGAAACTCACTTCTTAGAGGTTGGTTCTTAACCTCATCTCATCATGCTAACATCCCCTTGATTAAGCTTCTCCTGGAAGAGCGTGGCCCCATAGCTGTGGGTGGAGTGACACCTGCATGGGATCCCCTGCTTCAGCTTGTCGTCTGCTGAGGGAGGAGGCTATAACCATTTCAGCCTCATTCTTCCTTGTCGTCTGCTGAGGGAGGAGGCTATAACCATTTCAGCCTCATTCTTCCTGGTCTGTTCAATGTCCCCTTCGTAAGGCGAATCTCGACTTTTGGCCGCAGCTCTTTGATTTTTGGTTTGAGGACACAGTCTTGCCGCTGATAACTTGAATCATAAGTTGTCTTGGCTTGCCTTTGGATGTCTTTGAAGTCAGAGCTGATCACTGACGCCATTTTCTGTCCTGCTAACACTGAAGGCTGGAACCGGCTGGGTGGTAGTGGTCGCTCCTTCAGCAGCCACTTCTGCAGTGACCCCTGAGTCAAGCAAGAGAAGAGATTTGCCTTTTTCTAACTGTTTCGGGAAAGTTAAGAAGTGGGGGGTGGGGAGGGGGAGGCTGCTGTGGTTTTTAGTCTTCTACCCTGAGAAGGAACTTGAGCTAGTGCTTCAAACGCCCCTGGCACTTAGCACCTTCTGCATTTGTGAGTCTGTCTTCTGTCATTCTTTTTGTTGGTTTGTTTTTTTGTTTTCTTTCTGGCAGTATTTCAGGACCACTTTAGTTTGCCCTGTATGCAAGGGGTTTTCCAGCATGTGGTGGCAAAGCAAGGACAGTTCCTAGCAACTGGAGGAATTGGTTGGTTACCCTCTGCAACATTGTTATTTCACTATGTAATTAATTTAGTAATATAACCATTTCCTCATAGGTGGACATTAAGACATTTGTTTACATCATGGGAGAACTGAGATAATCATAAGGTTGAAGAAAGTTTCATCACATTCAAATGCAATGTTGTTTAGCTGATAATAAAGTCACGAAGCCTTTTGCAATTGGACTTTATATTTGAACTTTAGGATACATTTCTTTTTTTTTGTATGTTTATTTATTAATTCAAGTTACATCTCAATCATAGCCCCCTCCCTCCTCCTTTCCCGGTTCCACCCTCCCACCTTCTACCCTCTCTTCCTCCTATCCTCCTCAGGTGAGGGGAGCCTCCACATATCAGCCCCCCTCAGTTCATCAGTCATTTGAGAGCTAAGCTTCCTCTTGCTCCTGCACCGGAAATGGCAGCTCTACTAGAGTAAAGTGTCCCACTAACAGGTAACAAAGTCCATGACTGAGACTGCCTCATCCCTACTTGCTAAGGGATCTGTATAAGGACAAGTTGCCTATCCTCTATATTTGTTTAGGGGGAGTCTAGGTCAAGTCTAAACTTTCTTCTTTTTTCTCCTCCTCCTCCTCCTCCTCCTCCTCCTCCTCCTCCTCCTCCTCCTTCTTTTTGCTTAGTGTTTCAGTCTCTGTAAGCCTCTAGGGGCCTAGGTTAGTTGGTTCTGTTGGTCTTCATGTTCTGATCTTGACCCCTCCAAGTCTCTCTATTCCTCCTCCCTCTCTTACATAGGACTCTCAGAGCACCACCTGATGTCTGACTGTGTGTTTCAGCATCTGTTTTGATCTAGGGTGCATTTCTTATGTAAAGTACTATAGAGACTTCAGTGTCCAGTTCTTTCCTTCAGTTTTTCCTTTTCAAAGTTACAAAGCCAGGCTGGCGGGTGCCTTGTCCATCGTTTGAAAGGTCTTCTTTTCTGTTGTGAGTTTCCTAATGACACAGAACGGCTCCATTTCTCATGAAGTCTGGTAGACAAACTGCTGCAGCTTGTCTTTTGGAGCTTCCCGCCTGGAGGCCTTATGGTTTAGTATCTCCTTGCCAAGTCCTAGCGCACACTCTGGTCACCCACCTCCTTGCCAAAGGCACTGTCTGGCATTTGCGGCAGTGACCAGAGACTAGAAATCCTGAAGCTTTGAAAGCAGGATTCTGGCCACACTGAGGCCTTTGGACATTTTTCTTTCTTTCTTTTTTTTTTTTGTAAATCAGGCTGTCCTATAATATATTTTTACCCACCCTCTATGCACTGGACTGCAAACCAACACTGTGTATGCTACAAGAGTGAAGGAGAAAAAGGACCGATTTAACATTTGGACTCTGTTCTGGTTGTTTTTGACCCAGTGATATGGTTTTGGGAGTGTACCTGTGGCTGGCATTTCATGGCTTGTACACTTTAGTGGCTTACGTTGGTTGTGTCTCCTTGTGTGCTGGGCCTTCGCAGTGAGTCATCTCTCTTAATCCTCATGGTCACACTAAGAGGTAGATGGTGGTGTCACTCCTACTTCATAGTTGAGAAAACAGGACTGAGGAGGCTAATTGACTTGTTCAGGTTACACGCCCAGAGAGTGGTTGAGCACAGTGTCCTCCCCGGCAGCCTGATTGACTGGGTGGGGTCTGACCACAAGGCTGTACTTTTCATAGTTGAAAAGGCAGCTGCTGGTGTAGAGCTCGTGTCTCTTCTCCTAGTTATGAGGAAGCTCTGGAGAGGCAGCATTATCCATGCTCTTGAGCATGGGGTCAGAAGCGCCTCTGTCAGCGTGATGACCTGCTTCGAGGCCTCTGCACCTGATTGTGCCATTAACCCCTGTACCGAGTGAATGATGTGTTGGTAGTGTGGTGATTCTTTTCTTGATTATTTATTTATTTTTGCATAACATGGGAACCTATAATCATCCTCAATGTCCTGCCACCTTAGGAAATCTGAAAGCCAGACAAGCAGACGAAGAAGAGTTCAACAGTGCAGATAACTCCTTGTGACATGTTGATAGGCTCAGTTTAAAGCCTCTGTTTAGCTAGGAACAGACTTTATGCTTCCTGTGTGATAATATCCGTATCTTGCATTATGTACATAGCTGAGACTTCTAGACCAAGGACTTCCCTAAATAAAGTTATGCTTCCCTTAAATACCTCGCTGTCTGCTTCAGGATAAAAAAGTCCAGCCCTGAGTAGCCGGAGCCTCCTCTCTTAAAAGAACACTTTACTTTCACTTCTGCTATCCTAAGTAGAGAGTAAACATAAACTCAAAAAGGCACAGTTCTTATACGAGACCTGGGGCTGAGAGGGTTCAAAAAAGGTTTATATTTCAGCGACATAAATATGATATATTAGCTTCTATATTTATAATATATTGTTAAATTATTTTAAAAATTTAATTTAGCATGAATTTTAAAATTTCTTTACATTTAAAAATGTTTAGTTTTTTTCCTCCTGTGTGTGTGTGTGTGTGTGTGTGTGTGTACACGTCGTGTGTTGCGTTCCTGCATGTGTGGAGGGTAGAGAATTGTGGGTATCTGTTCTTTCCTTCCAGCATGTGGGTTTTGAGGATCACACGTAAGTCATCAGACTTGATGGTGAGCACTTTTTACTTACCCAGCCATCTCGCCAGCCCTGCATGAATTCTTGTAACTCCTTGTGACATGTTAATATGCTTAATTTAAAGCTCCTTTTTAGCCAGCTACAGACTTTATACTTTCTGTGCGGTAATATGTCTCCCCTTCCTGCAAACAAAACAATTAAAAACCTGATAGAACACTTCTTTCCAAACCTCCAAAGGAAATTCCATATTGAAGCTAATATCTTTAAAAAATGGGGCTGGAAGGATTGCTCACTGGTTAAGGTATTTGCTACCAAGCCTGAAGACCTGAGTTTGCTCCCTGAGACCCATGTGGTGGAGGGAGAGAATTGAGTCCTGCAAGCTGTCCTGTGACCACCACATACATGTTGTGGCACTCGTGCACCTTCCCTCCCTCAAGAAATGAACAAGATGTACTTAAAGAGAATTTTTTTTACAATAGTGGTTGCTGCAGTTATTTTAAGGATTATTAGTATTTACTATTACTATTTGAAAGTTTCTTTGTACATGAAAACTCACTATTTTGTCTGTTTCCTTCCTGATCCATCATGCACTCAAACACTTAAAAATGCTCATAGATGATTGGGAGTTACATGGACTTTTGTGGCCATGCCATTTTCATCTAACCTAGGCCCTTTGAGAACGATAATGGTGCTACTAAATGTTTGTGGAACGGGACCACCCAGGTAAGTCTGTCACACAACCACATATCGACTCCTCTGTTGCCTCAGCTCACCTGAGCTTTGGCAGTTCCACTGAAGTGGTTTGGCTCCTATGAGTCAGGTCTACACTGGATCCTGTTGCCCTCATGTAAGTCCAGGGTTAGACCTTGGCTTTTACCTCACACTTGGCTCTGACCAGGTGATGGTGGGTTCCAAGAGCCATCCGGTAGAGACATTCTGACCCTGTTAGAATGAGGGGGGGGGGGATGTGATGACTGGATCTGTGTTGTTGTGAGCATAAGTCAAGGGGAAGGAAGAGTGTACGCTGTGTGTCAGACAACACTTGGAGGTCACACTTATCTGTGGGCTCTAGGTTCCTCTTTGTCAAACCAAGATGTTGAACTGGATGTCTTTCCTGAGGTCTGCCCTGTTCCTCCTGTGACTGAGTCCTTAGAATGGAGTTTGCTTTATAGTCTCCTACACTTGTGGCCATGATGTGTGTATTTGCACATGAGCTGTAGCTTGGCTATCCAGGCAACGAGGTTAAAAGGCTTCAGGTTCCTCAAGAGGTTTTTATTCAATGTCGGTGATAGAGAAACTGATTATTATCCTTCCCCTGCTTCAATTTATAGATAATCTAAAATTGTCTATTTTATAGGCTATTTCCTTTATTAGTGTAATATCTTGTTTGCCTCTGGCTTTCAGAGGTTGAGAGCATATAGACTTTTGAATAGCATTCATGTTTGAGGAGAGCTGATAACCTGAAAGATTGAAACTCATGACTCCTTATTAATTTAATGAGTCTATCTTCAAACTGTGATAGTCATAATTTTAAAGGGTGTTTTCTAACTGGACATGGTACACGTGTCTGTAATATCAGTACTCAAGAGGTAGAAGCAGGAGGATCAGGAATTCAAGTTCATCATTGGCTATTCTTGGCTACATAGTGAGTTCAGGGCCAACCTGGGTCACATAAAGACCTATCTCAAAAAAAAAAAAAATCCTTTCACTTGCTTCCCCTTTTGAAAACTAAAAAAATTGGATGGATCCGTCTCTATTACCCGGTGAATCTTGACAATCCTGGTGTAACTCCCCAGGTATCTTTATTACTGGAAGACCATTTTGCCCCCAGGGAAGCTTCCAGAGCTCCCAATAAAAATAATTAGATTTGTAGAGACACTGGTGTTGCCCTGACATGGAAATTTAGTAGCAGTTCTAACTTGTCTCTGAAAGTTTCAACGTTAAATAGTTTTAGTTTCCCTTTGATTCAATTAAAAAAATCCCATCAGATTGGAAATAAATTCTTGGATTCCACTTATGGTTGTCTCAGTAGTCAACTTTGAGCAGTGCCTATCATTGGCTTTTTTTGCCTATACATAGAGGCTGACAAGCAGAGACTTCTCTAAATTCTTCCAGGCTCTCCCTTGTAAGAAAGCTTCTCCTCACTTTGTGGTGTCAACACCTTTAGACTTTTGAGGGCCTGATAAACATATTTTGAGTCTTGCTGAAGGGTCATGGGTTCTTTCCCCAAAAAGGTCTTCTGGAATCTCCAGGGGCCTGATGTGGAGACACAAACCCCTCAGGCTACTCTTAGTGTGGTCTTAGAGAATTCTCTTGAATTGCTTTCACATAAGAGAAGTGTTCTAACCAGATCCCAGGTCTCTTGAGAGCTGCTGGGCCAGCACAGCAGTTCTCACAGGTGCTGTTTGAGTAACTCTCTTGGTTCTCCCAGGTAGAGCCCCTTTCCTTAGATTCTACATTAGCACCTGGGCATGGCAAGTATATTTCTCAAGTGTGAGATGGGAAGTGGGTACAGCTAGCAGGGTGCTGACAGACATCAATTACCAGACTCTTCTGAAGAGATGGGTCCTTGTTGGGGGTGGAGACTGGCTTTGGGATCCGATACAGGGAGGATGGGGAGAAGGACCAGAGAGCAACAGACGAGATACATTGTAAAGATAGGATGCCTGGCAGAAGTTCAGGTCACTTGGGGCCAATCACCCAGTAACTGGCACAGTGGACCAAAGCTGCTGATACCTGTAGCCTAGGATGAGCAAGATGGTTCCCGAAGCTTGAACCTGGAAGGAGAATACGATTTTCCTATTTCTTTAGGTCTATATTCCTTTAAGGTTTTAAGCTTTTGGGGTGCTTTAGTACACACTGTAATACTGCCATTTAACTTTTGTTTCTGCTCTTCACTTGCTGGCTGGCCACAATGCCACCTGCACCACCTTCACCTGGTCTCACCCCCTCTGAGCTTGGTTGCTGCACTCTGCTCATGGAGCAAGCTGCTTATGAGGTGCTAACAGCAGACTACAGGAATTCAGATTTGAGTTGTTGCATTGGGAAGGGCCTGAGAAGGTCCAGCTGATGCTTAGAGAGGGAATGCTTTGGGCCACAGTTGGAGGTGAATGACATGGTGTACTTCTCAGGTGAGGGGGTTGAAGGAGGATGAGTTTCCTGAAGTGCAGAGATCCTGCTGGGTAGGAAGAAAAGAGGTAAGGAAGTCAATACTCAGTGTCTAAACTGAATAGGAGAGGGGCTGTCATATTAGCGAGGCGGCTCACCAACCAGTTCTCCTACTTGTGCTTGCTCACCTGGATACTGGGAGGAGTGGGTCTGAGACCTTGTAAAGCTCATTGCATCTTGTGACTTCACAGGAGTGATATTTTAGAAGCTAATTAGTGCCTGCTTCATTCCAGAAAGTAAATCGGTATATAAGTTGAAAGAAGACCTTCTTCCAGATCCATGGTCTCTGTGCTTTGGTGGAACGATGCACTTGTCCTGGCAGGGTTGTGTAGATGAATGTGTGTCCAGGAATAGTCAGGACTTCGTAATGAGAGCCTGGATGGTTTTGGCGGCACGGGATGTGAGTGAATGTTTGTAGGTCCGAGATGCTCTGTTTTTAACTTGATAATTTTATTTTAAAGTAAAAAGTTAAAATGTGCAGGCTACTAAAAAACCCTATAGGATGATCCTGTTTTACAAAGAATATCAGTTGCAAAGGGGACGGGGTGGGGGATAGTAGAGTAAGCATAGGCAGGTAGAGTGAGGAGGTTTAGCACTCACCAAACCAATCAAGGAGACTTGGATTCCGATTGCAACAAACAAACATATACCTTCATAAAGTAAACTGATGAAAGTTGAATACTGACTGGATATTTGATGGCTAGTGTGTGTGTGTGTGTGTGTGTGTGTGTGTGTGTGTGTGTGTGTGATATTGCAACTATTTCTAAGAAAGTATTCTGGCAAATTAATAAACAAAGCCACAAAACTTATTATTTGCCAAGGTGTACCTATCTGCTTAAGGCACAGCACTTCTGGAAGCAATCTCCCCCCCTACTTCCCAGACTTCCTGCTCTCTCTGTGCTGTATTTCCTCTCACCTGACAGGTTGCCTTCAGAAGAGTTCTCAGTGTCTTTGATTGATTGCCAGAAAGTCACAGTCTGAGCAGGGTGTGGTGGGGCGCACCTTGAACCCCAGTGTTTGGGGCACAGAGTCAGGTGGACCTCTGAGTTTGAGGTCATCCTGCTCGACATAGTGAGTGCCAGGTCAGCCAGGGCTGCATAGTGAGACTCAAAAAAAAAAAAATAAAACCCCCAAACAACAAAGCACATGCTGTTGGCTCTTTGCTGTCCAACGAAATAAATGCAGGTCTAAGCTGGTTGTGAGGACAAAAGCTATTGGCTTAGCTCTGATCCTTTCAGAACTCATGTGATATTTCAGCATCTGATTTAGAGTCCCTCCTTCCCTCACTACCTTTCCACCTCGCCTGCCTCCTCTCCCCTCTCTCTCTCTTTTGACAGGGTCTCTGTGTAATCCTGACTGCCCTGGGACTCAACGTCACAGATCCTCCTCCTCACGTAGCCCAGGCTGGCCTTGATGTATAGCTGAGGATGACCCTGAACTTCTGAGAATCTCTACCTCCCGAGTGCTGGCATTGCAGGCCTGTGCCACCAAACCCAGTTTCTGTGGTGCTCAGGATGAAACCCAAGGCTAGGGAAGTGGGCTACACTTAGAGCCAAGAACCCATCTTGTCCTTTTTTTTTTGAGACAGGATTTCTCTGTGTAGCCCTGGCTGTCCTGGACTCTCTTTGTAGACCAGACTGGCCTTGAACTCACAGAGATCCACCTGCCTCTGGCTCCCAAGGCATGAAGACAGCTGTGAACTGCCATGTGGGTGCTGGGATTTGAACCTGGGTCCTTTGGAAGAACAGCCAGTGCTCTTAACTGCTGAGCCATCTCTCCAGCCCCATCTTGTCTGTTCTTAAGAGGACTCAGATTCAGCTTGTCCCTGTTTGATATTTCAGTTCAGGTATTAGGTAGGGAGTTTAGGTAGTAAAGCTGCCCACGTGACCGTGTTTAACATGGCCTTAAAAGTGGGCTTTTGTTTAAACTGCAGGGCTTTACAGAGCAATGAAAAGGTACAAGGTCAGTGTAACAAAATGCCACGTGTGTCCTCACAGCAAGTGGAACTGATTGTCATTTTCAGTGGTTTTAGGCTTTAGGCACACCCAAATTACTGTCATTTATTTCTACAGATGTGAACATTTTTTCATAGCCTTCCTAATGGAGTCAGATTTAAGGATGCTGAAGGCCATAAGGGTAGGAAGTGATCACCTGCAATTTTAGTAAATAGAACTGTCACCAGCAATTGACAAAGACTTTAGGCACTTATTTTTTGGGGCCACTGAGATGAGCACAGCATTTAGTTGCTAATGTTTGGAACAATTTTCTTCTGAGCTCTGCTTTTTAGCCAAAGGTCTTCTATCAAGTTCCCAGGTACTGAAACTTTTATGTACATACTTTAAATACGGTGGTTTGGACAGTGTTCATAAGCCTTCAGTGGGAGAACACCAAAGCTGATGTTTGGAAATCTGTGCTGGACACGCAGGTTTGCTTTAACTTCTCTGTCTTAGTCTTTCTGTGACATAACTGTCCTTGACTGTAAAGTGGGTACAAGGATGTTTGCTGAGTGGGGAGCCTGTGACAGTTCCTTCGGGGATGTCCAAGTACCCCAAGTGGACGTCTGTGCCTGCTCAGTAAACAGTCCCTGAACCCCAGCTCCTCATTCATCAGACTGAGCAGGTGAGTACTTTAGAGTCAACTCCAGCTCTCTCGGAATAGGTTTTTGGAATCTCTTTATTGAGTACCCTACATTTTGGGTCCTACAACTAAAAAAAAGAGTGCTTTCCTTTATTTTGGTTTTCATCTTGTCAATTGATTTAGTTTATTTAACTCACAAAGTTCACATTTAGACAGATCCACTAGGATAAGCAAGTGTGGAAAAGATTGGACTTTGCAGATGTTCTTGATTTAAGCTTCAGAAAGGACTTTGAAAAGGACAAGACTTCTACTTCCTCTTCACATAGTGTAAAACTGTCTTTTTGAGGAAGTGTGTAAAAACAAAACAGCTTGATAGAACAATCGTCATAAAAAAGTCATCATGAAAAGTGTTATCATGAAAGACTGTCTTAAAAACTTAGCTGTAGAATTTCAGACCTTGGATGAATATTTACTGGGGTAAAAGGAAACCATAAACATAGGCCAGGGCTGTAGTTCAGTGCTAGAATGCAGCACCAGCTCATGAGGCCTGGGGTTCAATCCACAGTCCTATTGTGGGCCAGGACAAAGGAAACCAAACAACAAAACCAAAATCGCTACCCATAAAGTTCTCTGAAGAAATTTGTTAAAAATATCAGATGGAGGATAGAAAGAATACATTTAAAATGTCATTTTAATTTTGATTCTTTTTTTTTTCTTTTAGAATGACAGGACATTGATTAAAGAGGATGTAGGCCAAACATAATTGGACACATATGTGTGTTTTAATTTAAAACATACTTGTTTCACCAGCAGAAATTTAGGGAAAAAATGTAGCAAGGTAATAGAAAAATGAAAATGAGAACAAAATAACAACAGCAAAAATAGAAGAAAGAAAAATAGGGGGGAGGGGAAGAAAACTAGGAGGAGAAGATTTTTGTTTTTAAATGGATGAAGGGGGCAGGTGTGATTGTGAATGCCTGTAGTTTCTAGTTTCAGTATTTGGGATTATAAAGCAAACTACATAAGTGAGTTTAAGTTAGCCTGTGCTGAGTGAGACTACGTTTTAAAATTTTAAGAAAAGTTAAAAAGAGGAGAAAGAGGAGGCAGAAGAAAAGGAAATAGAGGAAAGGATCAGGTAGGGACTGACAGGAGATAGACTATGGGGGTGCCTGTGTGGTAGG
>CAJQZJ010010085.1:5763119-5775841 GCA_907164525.1 Lophiomys imhausi | reverse complement strand
TATCTATCTATCTATCTATCTATCTATCTATCTATCTATCTATCTATGTATTATGTGCAGTTTGTACGCAAGGTGCATGTGTGTGGGAACATGTGTCATAGTGTGGGGGACAATAAGTGAGGGAGACCTAACAGGGCAGAGGATAACTTTGTAGAATCTGTTTTCTCCTTCCATCTTTACTTGGGCTCCAGGGATCCTACTCAGGTTTCCAGATTTGTGCAGCAAAGGTCTTTACTATTAGTTTTTTTGTTTGTTTGTATTTTTTTCTGAGACAGAGTCTCCTCTCTGTGAAGCCCTGGCTGGCCTGGAGCTTACTGTGTAGATCAGGCTGGCATTAAACTCACAGATATCCTCCTGCCTCTGTCTCCAATGTGCTAAGATTAAAAGACTGTGTCTACCCCATGTGGCTTGACCTTAATTTTGAAGACAGGGTCTCCCCCTGAACCAAGAAGACCGTTAATTGGCTAGACTAGTGGCCAGCCAGCAAGCCTCAGAGATCCTCTTATCTCCCTGCCCAACCCAGCACTGGGGTTACAGATGCACTCTGTTGTGCTGGGCTTTTTAGATAGGTGGAGAGATATGACTTTCTGTCTCAGGTTTGCCCAGCAAGCATGTTTTGGACTGAGCCTTCCCAGGTCTTCTGAGGATTTCAGACAGTCTTTCACGGAGGCAGCTTTAAAAAGACCTGTGTAGGAAGTAATGTTCCTGGGAGCTCTGAGTGTCAAGCTTCTTGCTTAGTTGGTCTCCCAGGAGGCAGTCCTGGCTAGACTGAGGAGCCCAAGCCAAGAGCATCATGGTAGAACCTTTTCTCCTCTATCCCCAATCTCCACAAGATTTTTATAAACTGTGTATCCCCTGAAAGTTTTTTTTAGTTGGACATCTAAAGATTTTCATCATCAAGTTAGAAAGATACAAAGGATGTAATTTTCAGCAGAATGTAAATATTGATTTTTAAAGTGAAAACATTGTATCATTGTTTAAATTGTATCGAGTGGAATTTAAACACTATTGTAATTTGATGTGCCTGTCAGTAGTCCAAATTTTATAGTGTTTCTTTTTCCACTTGGATTTTATTCAAATGTAGTGCTTTTTTTTTCCAGTGGGGGACAAGGCTCCAGCCCAGGCTGGCCTGGAAACTGTCATCCTCTTGTCTTAGCCTCCAGAGTGTTGGGTTTGAAAGCATGAACCACAATGATGGCTGTGGTGCATTTTTGTAAAATAATTAAAAAAATTTTTTTTAGATTGTAATTTCATCATGTTCCCCTTCCTTTTCCTTCTTACAAGATCCTTCTAGGTATCTTCCCTTGCTCTTGCTGTGATGCACTTAAAATGATTATTCTATGATAAATTTTAGGATTATGTTTGTAGTGATTATTAACAACATATCAACATACATCTTAAAAATTGGATTAAATATTCATAGAGCATGCAAAGTAAGATATTATTATTTGAAATATATTTCTTGATATAGGAGTAGGAAATTATTTATTGACAACTGTTCACCAGTGTTTAAAATAAAATAGACAATATTCAGTTGGATAAGATTCCCATACTATGAGGTATTCTCATGGCTTCTGTTGAACCAGAAACCCAAGTATTGAAAAGATGGTATTTACCAGTAAGGAGTGAGTTGGGGGGTAAAGAAAAAGCAATAATTTATATTTCCACATTTTGATCATCAATTTATGTCAGCAGGCCCTACACTGGTAATATCTCTAACCATTTGATACATTTCCATGAGTGATCTTGGTACTCCTTGGATCAAGCCTTTAGTGCAGACATTTCATCTTTCTATTTTGAATGCTGCACAAGTGGAAACTTTCATGTGCTTTTAAGTCTTGCCTAGCTAATTAAAGCTAAATGGTATTTGTCTAGCTTCCTAGTCTTGAGCTGATATGTAATTAACGACTAGCTCATGTGTTTGTGGAGAACTTAACTTACTGATAAGCTGGCCCAGAGCTGCTTATGGAAGGATGTTTTCTTGACTTTGACTGATTTTCAATGGATCATTTCTTAGGCACTGTGGTCTTTTTGTATCTGAGGGTCAGTTTCCTCAATCAGAAGCTTAGAGGGTGAGGAGTATTTCTACTTTAAATCCAGGAGGAGAAGGAAGATGCTGAAGAGAGAAACAGAAGGGCATATGTATCTGGGAGGTGTACACATGGGAGCTAAAGAGCTAAAGGTGATCTGTGCCTGCAAACTTTTCACACAGCTTTCCTATACTCCAAGGAAACTCCTCAGCATAAGAATGCTGGAAGAGCTGATGTTAACTTAGGGGTGGTCTTCATTCCCTCATCCCCTGGATTCCCCTGAGGTAGCCATGTGTGCTCATCATGTATGAATGACATATAATTCTCACAGGAAATGTAGTTGACTTTTGAAAATCTGTGTTGCAATTGTGTGCCGTGCAATATGTGTTGAAACTTTAATATTTGAAGGGTGAGGTAGAGAGAAAATGTAGCAGTTCTTGACACATTCAAATCAATGAACTCAATGTGCTCTTAATGATCTTTCTGTAGTACAGTCCCAGTGAGTAATGATGAAGAGTCAGCTTTGTATGTGTGAGTTTGGGGAAGGATTCTCTTCAACATTTGAAACTTTATTTGGATCTTGTGAAGAATCCCTCTCAGATTTATTGAATGTGGTCTTTACGGCTCCCTTCATGTTCCACTCTGTGTAAGTGATTAGCAGGATATAAGCAATAGTCTCTTAGTCAATGTTTTGTTGCTGTGAAGAGACACCATGACTACAGCAACTCTTATAAAGGAAAACATTTAATTGAAGGCTGGCTTACAGGTTCAGAGATTTGGTCCATTATCATCATGGCAGGAAGCATGGTGGCACACAGGCAGATATGGTGCTGGAGAGGTAGCTGAGAGTTCTACATCTGGATTGGCAGGCGGCAGGAAGTGTGACCTAGCCTGATTTGAGCTTCTGAAACCTTAAAGCCCACCTCCAGTGACACACCTCCTCCAGCAAAGCCATACCTACTCTATCAAGGCCACACCTCCAATAATACCACTCCCTATGAGTTTATGGGGGCCATTATAATTCAAACCACCACAAATGGATTACAAACATGATTAAAGACCAATATATTTGAAAGTTTCATTCACATGTTAAAACATCCAGGTCTTGCTTTTATAATGGAATACTTGTAAACCACTTGCTTGAGGGGGTGCATGTGATGACTACTTTGGTTGGCTTGTTGGTTTCTGAATTCACCAAAGTCTCCTAATGTACTAGATTGAAGTGTCTGGGTACGTTACAATAAGTGGAGTCAAGTACTCCAAGAGATTCAACTTATTCAACATCAGTCCACTTAATGAGATTCAAATGATGTGTGTTTGCTTGTGGATGTTGAATAGATTTGCCTGGCGTTTCAGTGAAGTGTTCACCAGCACCAAGAATGAATTTCTTGGGCATGGTGGTGCATGCCTTTAATCCCAGCACTTGGGAGGCAAAGGCAGGCAGATTTCTAAGTTTGAGGCCAGCCTGGTCTACAGAGCAAGTTTGAGGCCATCCAGGACGACACAGATAAACCCTGTCTCAACAAAGCAAAAAACAAGAGTAGATTTTCAAAGATAACACCAATGTCTGGTGACTAGTGTTGGCTGGTTTCTCTTGCTCATCTCTAGACCAAACAAAAGCACACTTCCTCTCTGCCAAGTACTCTGTGATACCACAGGCAGGCTCTACAACATAGCTGCTTTTATGCTTCAACGATGTAACTCATTTTTTTTTTTTTTTTTTTTTTTTGTTTTTCGAGACAGGGTTTCTCTGAATATCTCTGGCTGTCCTGGACTCGCTTTGTAGACCAGGCTGGCCTCGAACTCACAAAGATCCGCCTGCCTCTGCCTCCCAAGTGCTGGGATTAAAGGCGTGCGCCACCACCGCCCGGCATAACTCATTTTTAAAGTAGGAGGATATATACTATTATTTGTAACATCTGGAAGGTAAAATTCTTTTAAAAATAGACTTTTGAGAGCTAAACAGTGAAGGGTGTGTATGACTCTTGCAGAGGATCTGAGTTGAGTTCCCACCACCCCCTGCAGGTGGCTCACAACTAGCTTCAGGGAATCTGTTAGCATACCTTTAAATGATTTATTAATAATTCTAAACTCCTTCCAACCAAACAACCCGAGGCACATTAGAAGGATACTTCTCAGGCACAAGTCTTTGGGGCAGCTCATCAGCAGTCCATCCAAATCAACCAATGCCAAAGAGAACACGGCAATCAGCACAGGAGCATCAGCTAAGTGGTTACCCGGCCCTGGTATCTCGAGGGCAGTTGCTGCACAGCTCCCCCCTCCCTTGGCACCTCGGTCTCTGGGAAGGTGCTGCACCCTGAACAGTCCCGTGCTTCGGTACTGCATACTCACTTGAGGCCTCGGTCTCTTCCATCTTGGGGTTTGCGGCCTCTCCTGGCACTACACACAGCCTCAGCACCACAGCTTTCATGGCTCCAAACGAGCCTTCACCTGGGGTTTGCCCAAGCTAGGCTTTAAGTTGGCAGCCACAACGTTTGTCTAGTGTCTTTCGAAGTTAAGCAGTGATGAACAATGCCAAGCAAAAGATACCTTTTTTCCGAGTTTCTGGGCTTTCCTTTTTATCCTCTCTCTAATTATTCTAATTATGCTCCAGGATGTTTTCTCATCGGCCAGCCTTATTCCCTCCTCTGGAGGTACACCCGTTGAACAAGGCCACGAGTGCTCCCAGGTGTTCCCCACAGGTGCCAGTTACTAGGCTGCTTTCTGTGCCCCTTTGATGAATCTGTTTTTCCTAGGTTAATCAAGCCCTCCCACAACCCTTACATATTCCTCCAACAGAACTGTGTTTACAAAGAAATTCAAACCTCCACTACAGGAATCCAACACCTCTGGCCTCCACAGGCACCTGTACTGTACACACACACACACACACACACACACACACACACACACACCTCTTAAAACAGACTTTGTTAGAGGCAGGCGGATCTTTGTGAGTTCGAGGCCAGCCTGGTCTACAAAGTGAGTCCAGGACAGCCAACAATACACAGAGAAACTCTGTCTCGAAAAACCAAAAAAAAAAAAAAAAAACAGACTTTGTTGTTGAAAGCAATTAGAGGTTTAGAGCAGAATTGAGCAGAAGGCACAGAGTGCTTCCTTATAAGCTCTGCCCCTGGTTCAGCTTTCTTGGTTCTCTGCGTCCCCCATCAGCGTACTTATTCACCCGTGACTGGATACTAACACATCATTATCACCCAAAGCCTGCAGCTTACATTGGGATTGCTGGTGTTACACAGTCTATGGGTTTTAACAACTGTCAAGGACACATAGTCACTTCAGTAGATTTCAGTATTGCATGGTGTAATTTCACTATTCCCAAAACTTCTGTGCTCTCCATATTCATTTCTCTTCTCCCAAAGTATGATGACTTAGGTTTTTCTACTGTCTTCATGGATTAACCTTTTCCAGGGTACTGTGTAGTTGGATGACTTTTTTTTTTTTTTTTGTCCATTACAGATAAGATAAACTTCTAGAACTTTAAGGGGAACTTAGAGATTTTTCATTTCATGACTTTTTGAGGTTCGTCAAGGTATGCATTTTCCAAGTTTGAATAGAAACAAATGTGTTCAGGTTCATAAACTAAAAAAGTATAAAAATTAAATTAAATTTAATTTTTAATTTTAGAATAAAATTAAATATTCTAGGGAGTGTAGAGACATATTTAAAAAAGATCAAGGTGGAGGTATAAATTCTTTCAGCATTTAGGAACCCCTTAAAGGATCTCCAAGCCTAGCTGGGGGTGTAGTGGTGCATGTCTTTAATCCCAGCATTCCAGAGACAGAGACAGGCAGATCTCTGAGTTTGATTCCAGACTGGTCTACATAGTGCATGCCGGGACAGCCAGGGATACACAGTGAGACCCTATCTCAAAAAAAATTTTTAAGGCCATTTTGATAGCATTTAGAAAATAAAAGGAGATTGCCTTTAAATTAAGACTGATACTATTAAGTAGAAATATGCTCTGTTTTATTTTATTGTCAGGTAGGTGTGGAATCTCTTCATGCACAAGATGTTGAGAAAGAATCACATGATCATACTTGGTGGTCATGGAGAATCTTGGTAGAGCAGCAATGACTCTGTTGGCCAACCACTGCAGTGATCCATTGTATACACTTTTCTCCCTTATGCCTTACTGGCCAGCTTGTCCCTCTACTTTACAAAGTGGGGTGGTAGGACTATTGGACACACCCACAGTTGGCTATGGGGTCCGGCATCTTATGTAGGTGATGGAATGGTTGATTGGTTCTGCTGACAAGGTAAAGCTGGGAAACTTGATTTTCTCTGAAGATTCCCAGAAGTGATCGCACTGAACACACTCATATTGGTTGCATTGAAAAAAAAAAGAACCTGGAACTATATTATTGTATCATTTTATTGATATCTTTAAGCCTTATTCAGGTTATATGTCAGTCAGAGTGGAATTTCATGTTTTCTCTCCTTTTGGTTCTTCTGCAATCTGCTCATCCAGAGTATATTTTATAGGATCTTATGTTAGTGCTAATTTAAAAGTGTTGCAGTTTTTCTCTTAACCTGGCTAGATCCTAGATAATTGAGACTGGACTATTTATTTAGGGAGCTTTAAGGCATAACAACTGAGTAGTATTAAACTATTTTAATCCTCTAAGCTAGTCTGGCTACCTCCCAGCCAAAATCCCGAAAATACTTGCATTTTATGGCTTTCTCTGCTCCAGCTGCTCTCTCATGATGTCTCCTAGACCACTCCTTGTGACTGAATCTCACTTCCTCTCCTTTCTCCCCCTCCTCTGGCTGGCAGGAAGTCCGGCCCTATTTTCTCCCCCCCACTTAGTCATTGGCTGTTAAGCTTCTTTATTGACATATCAGGGAACAAGTGGGGAACAAGGTTCACCCAACATTGAGACAGGAGCTTCTCAGAACAAGGATTGCAACCAGATATGAGGGCACAGAAATCAGCATTTGAATCTTTACACAGTGTGCAGCAACATTGTGCCTACAAACTTATGACCAGGATATACTTGAGAGATGCAGAAGGGATGGTTGGTTTCAGGGCTATGGCTGGCAGTAGCTTAAGAAGCCCCTGGAGTTCATGATGTAAGTCACTGAGTCACAGAAGGGGTTAGTGTCTGTGAAAATCTACTTGGTATGTTTATGGGAAAACAGTGACAACCATTACCTCTTTTGAGCCAATTCCTGGGCTCAAGGGATGCATTACTTCAGTTTGGAAGTGCCTGGACAACAGGTGCCACTGTGTCCATCTCACAGTTGGTCCCGTGGTTTACTAAGGGTCAAAAGCATTGTATAATTTAAATTCCTTGACTTTTGATCACTTACTGTAGAATATGCTTCAGGTTTCTAGTCCAGCTCATGCCAAAGAGTTGGACTAGAAACTAGCATGTAGCAGTTGCTCACTCAGAGGCGAAGTTCCTGGGAAGCCTTCAAAGGTTCATTGTTCAAGGGTGCCATAAAACTGTGATAACACCATTTCTGTCATGTAAAAAGGGCCCTGTTTAACTAGCAGAAGATAAATTTTTTATTGTGATAATGAAAGTTTTATATCTTAAAATTTAATATGTAATATTTTGGTTTTTTAAATTTATTTTATTTTATTTATGTGTATATGTCTCAACACTACATAAGTGCCTTTATTTTGTGTGTATGAATGTTATGCTTCATATACGTATGTGCACCATATGTGTACCTGGTACCCAAGGAGGTCAGAAGAGGGCACTGGATCACTTGTAACTGGAGTTTGGGTGGTTGTGGTGCTGGGAACTGAACCTGGGTCCTTTCTAAGAGCAACAAATACTCTTAACTGCTGCACCACCTCTTCAGTCTTCACAGTGTGTTTTTGACTATATGTCCTTTAAAATTCTTATTTGATCATGTGGTTGTAGGTACTAAGAATTGTGGGAAATTAAATGGGAAAATTTGGAAAGGGTGTGTGTTACATCAATGTATACATACTTTGCTCCTAAAAATTGGGAAAAGATCTCTGATTTTTATGAAGATTCAACTGAGAACTGATCCCAGAACATGAGTGTCCTGAGGGATGAGAGTTGAAATCAAATCTAGAATCAAAGCTCAAGAGAATTCTGCTGGCATGCCAGAGGCCAGAGTGGCCCTCATTCATTCATTCTGTCTGTGGAGTTCTTCAGTGTTCTTTGCAAATGGATTTCACAGAAGTGAGTTCCCCTGGTTATATGACTAGGTGTAGATTTCTGCCTCCTTGTGAGGTACCTCAGGAGTAGGTTTATATCAAATGAACATGCTACATGCCTGTTCATGTTAAACCTGATAATTTATCAAGGTAAAAATGTAGCTATCTCAATATTGTAAGTTCTAGTAAACCATTTGTTTTCTATAACAAACAGGCTTTGTTCTCTGTTCTCCTTAATGTGGCAGACAATGTCCTGAGTCTTTTGCAGGGATGGTTGTCCAACTTCCGATTTGTTTGCTTGTTTTTTCTAATAACATGGGATTTGTTTTGTCTAACCAGAACTGGGAAACCATTGATAGCCCTTCTAGATGGCGTCAGTCCAAATCATAAATATATATATATATATATATATTTTTTTTTTTTGTGTGTGTTGTTTTTCAATACAGGGCTTCTCTTTTTTTGTGTGTGTTGTTTTTCAAGACAGGGCTTCTCTGTGTATCTCTGGCTGTCCCGAACTCACTTTGTAGACCAGGCTGGCCATGAACTCACAGAGATCCACCTGCCTCTGCCTCCCGAGTGCTGACATTAAAGGTATGTGCCACCACACCTGGTCCTAGCATATTTCTTTTTGAGACTAAGGATCCTTCCAACCCACAATTTAGGTAACTTTCTCTCTAAGACATAAAGGTTGATGAACATTGATGACAACTTGGAGTTTAGTTACCTTGTCTGCCCAGGACAAATAATATCCCATTACTGGTTAAACCTTGCTATGAAGGCTTGTTTAATTAAAAAGCTCATCAGGATGAAATCTCCTAGGTATGAGCAAAATAAAGTGCATGTCATTTTTTTATATTGATAAATATTTGTTGAATTTTATAATAGACACTGGGCAGGACTCCTGAATGCATCATTTAATACCTGTTTTGCTGAATGTTTAATATTAATTATGTTTCTATATACAGCAACTAAAGTAAAAATAATGAAACAACTACTAGCATGTGACTTTAATTATGGTAAATATTGAAGTACCTCTGGATGACTACTTTTTCTTTTATTTATTTATTTTTGGTTTTTGGGACAGAATCTCTCTGTATAGTGTTGGCTGTCCTGAAACTCAAGTCTTTAGACTAGGCTGGCCTTGAACTCATAGAGATCTGCCTGCCTCTACCTCCTGAGTGCTGGGATTAATGGTGTGCACACTGCTGCCTGGCTGGACAGTACTTTTCTTTTTTTTTTTTTTTTTGTTTTTCGAGACAGGGTTTCTCAGTGTAACAGCTCTGGCTGTTCTGGACTCGCTTTGTAGACCAGGCTGGCCTTGAACTCACAGAGGTCTGGCTTGCCTCTGCCTCCCAAGTGCTGGGATTAAAGGCGTGAGCCACCACGCCCGGCGGTGACAGTACTTTTCAAATAAAATATATATTTTAATAATTTAAGGGGATAGTTTTTTAAACAAAAGTTTAATGTGCTAATGCAATCGCTTGGGATTACTAAAGTAGATTATTTATTTATTTCAAGATAATGGCTTGTGAGTCCAGGCTTATCTGGATGTGCTGTGTAGATCAGAATTGTCTCAAAGTCATGATCTGTCTACTTCCACTGTGATTCCGGGTGTGCGCCACCACACCTAGCACTAAAGCAACTTTTAAAAATACCACTTTTCCTTGTGCAGTAATAGCAAAGGGACACAGTAAAGTTTGGGAGATGTGTCAGGCTTAACAGCTTTCGGTTCTATCTGGTGAGAGTGGGATTTGGATTCTGGCACAGGAGGATTTCTGATACTTAGTGTATCACTTGTCGGTATGGCAGAATATCGTACAAAAGCAACTAAAGGAAGGAAAAGGTTTATTTTGAGTATGGTCCGAGGGAATACGGTCCCTCACGGCAGAGAAAGCACGGTGGCAGCAGTGTGAAGTGGCTTGAGTCTGTAAAATGTTTGTGCTGAGAGGGGTTTGATTCTCTGGGATAATCTGTCAAGTGATCGTGACCCCCTCCCCCTCTTGGTAGCTTTTACTTTCGCAAAGATCAAGTTTAGCAGTACAATCCTACTTTGCCAAAATGTCATCTGTGAGGCTTCATGTGATGATCAGAAATATCGTTGCCCAAGGCTTCCACACCCTTCCCCTCCACCTCCACGTAAGCTGCTCTGATAGATCTTAAACCACGGAGTCAGCTCGAGCTCTGCTCCTCTGTGAGCTGTGGTTCGGGCACAGGTAACTGAAACCAGATGTGCCCAGGGAGGCTTCGGCTTTTCCTGCTGAGCATTTGGTGGCTGGGGGTAGGGAGGGAAACTGCTTTTTTTTTTTTTTTTTTTTTTTACGAATCCTTTGTGCTTTTGTTATATGCACATTTTCCACGTCTCAGCAGTATTTGCCCTTGTTCGATCTGGACAGTTTTTGGTAGGGATTGTTGATAGGCAGAGAGGAGTGAGTATCCGTCGTCCACTCTGCCAATCTTTCTCCTTTGAGTGTTTCCTTTCTGTATACTGCACTTGACCCTCTGGGTCCCAAGTTGATTTTTCTGACCTGGCAATTACCTGTTTGGTGGTGGCCAGTTAATGGAGGACGCTGGATCCTACTAAGGAATTTGGGGTTTGTGCTTTGACTGTGAGAAGACTTCCATTCAGGTGTGTATGTGTGTGCATGCACACACGTGCAAAATTGTGTTCTAGGACTCAGAGTCTCACTGGATATAGAGAATGAATGGCCTCTTAGGCTTTCTTTAAATTATATCTGATCATTTTGTGTACAGGTGGGCTCCCTGGCATTTGCTAGGATCACTCACAGGATTGTTATTTGAGGGGAGTGTGTTGTCACTGTTTTTTTTTTTCCTCTTAAAATCCTCAGGGGCAATATTTTATCAGTCTCTGAAATGTGGCAGCATGAGGGATATACAATCTGCTCTTCAGTACGGTCTTGCTGAGCTCAGCCCTGCAATCATGTGGTTCTGAAATACTACCCAGCCTGAAACCATAAGAAGGCTTCCACTTTGACGTTCTCATAGTGCTTGACATGAGAAGCTAACATTTGAAGGTTGTGGAAAAAAACCAGAGAATTGCTGACTGTACAAAATGCATATGAGAACTGCTTATGGAGAGGGGCTGGCTCTCGCCTTAGAATTTGTGGTATTTTCTTCTTCAGTGTTGGTTCCTACTCACACCACCTGTTTCTGCTCAAAATATTCCCAAGGTCAAAGGTCTCTACCTCAGAGATTTGAGGCACTTGCTTAGTGGTGACCTCCACATCAGTTGAGAGAAGAGAAGATGGGTAGAGGGGTTTTTGAGACAACTAAATCTGAGACCACACGGCCGGTGGCATGAGTGTGAAGAGAACCCTTTTCTTTCCCTTTGTAGAGATAAAAAGTAAGTTTGTGTACATCTGGGTGCACATTCAGAATGCAGAATACTTCATAGAATTGCTGTGTTTCGTCTTTATTGCTATTCGCTGCTGATTATTTTTGTGTTTGTGCCAAGGAATCTTAGCGCTTTACAATGTAGCACCACCTAAGTCCCTTAGCACTAGCCAGTTGCTTTCCTTCCAACCCTGTTTCTGTCTCCACCCTTCCCACCAGTCCTGTTCTCACTGCTGCAGTCACTCGCTATGGCTCTGCCCTGGGAGACTCTGATGGCACACTCCAATCAGGGAGGGACTGGCCAAGCACAGGCTGTCCTGGGCTGTTGTTTTGTCAGCAGAGGTGCTGAACCACTTCGCATTTTGCTGCTAATGTCCACTAACTCATAAGTCAATATCTTTTCCTGGGATTCATGGCTTGTGACCTGGTCGGTTTGACCAGAGTGCCTGTACCCACCCTTGAGTCTCCGCGGCCATATGGGAAAAGTCTCTCATAACTCTGGTGACTTCTAGTTGTAATCCTGAATGAAAGCTGTTGACAAGGCTAATGATGCCTGTGTAAAAAGCACCTGCACACACACACACACACACACACACACACACACACACACACACACACAGAAAAAAAAAATTAATGCTACTAGGAGAAATATGAACGTGATTAGTAGTAAAGTAGTACACCAATATGAAGACATGAGATGACCATATTTTTAGTCTTATAATAAATTAGTTGAATCTGAGAAATACTCTCCTGGATACCATCAATACTTTTTATATAACCTTAGAAATAAGAAGTTGGGCTGGGCGGTGGTGGTGCATGCCTTTAATTCCAGCACTCAGGAGGCAGAAACGGGCAGAAACTCTCTGTGAGTTCGAGGCCAGCCTGGTCTACAGAGTGAATTCCAGGACAGCCAAATGTACACAGAGAAATCCTGTTTCAAAACAAAACAAGAGGTCAGGGTTGAAGTATGCTTTAGTTGGAAGGGCTCATCTTTCACACATGTGAGGTCCTGAGTGTTTGATCTTAAGCACCACAAAGGGAGGGTACTAAATAAGCCTTCTCTTTTCTTTTTTAAAGGAAAAATAATTTACTCTTGGTCCTAGGCTTTATAAATTAAAATTGTCTTATATTTATCCCTCTCAGGTCTCTGAGGTGGTTGAAGAATAGATAGCTAGAGTCTCATA
>CAJQZJ010010085.1:5732029-5762021 GCA_907164525.1 Lophiomys imhausi | reverse complement strand
CTTCACCTCCATCCAGTCCCTTCTCCCCATCTACCTTTGATGTCTATTCTAAATAAAGTAAATCTTACAAAAAAATTAGGTCCTTAAAAAAAAGAAAAAAAAAAAGAGGGCCCTTCAGAAGCTCAGTAGGACTCTAACTGTAGAGTTCTCTTGCCCCATCTCCCAGTGCCAGTAGAGCCTCCAGCTGTCATGACAACCAAGAACCAGGGGTTGGGGCTCTACCAAGAAAAACTGTCCTTGACAGAAAGAGAAGGCCCTGAGCTATCAGCAGATGTCACCTCAGTGGATACCCCTAGCTGATGGTATTTGTACATATTGGGCAAATGAATGAATGAATGAGCAAACTACTAGACTTGAAGCAGTAGCATGGCTGCCTTTCTCTGCAATCCGGGTAGTTAAAGCTGAGGGAGAGCAGGTTGCAGGTTGGGGTCTTGGGGCAGGGGGGCTCTCTTGGGTTGTAAGGCTCTCAGTAGGGATGGGCATCTACGGTGGGAACGAAGCACCTTCAGGCAGAGCAAGGACAGGTAAAAAGGCTCAGCCTCCTTAGTAGGAAGCTTGGGGGTGAGAAGCCATGGTTTCCTGCTTTGAGCCGTGATTGCTTGGATTTTAGTGTCTGCCTGTCAGTAGCCAGAATAGGATGCCATCATGGGCATGGTGAGAAGGATGTGATCTGAGGTGAAGTGACTGAAGTGGAGGCTTCCCTTGAGAGAGCTGGTGGCTGCAGACTATGCTGACCCCATGACTGAGCTGGGGCCAAGTCATTCCTTGAGGAAGATTCCTGAGTGGCTCACCCTGGGTGGCTCACCTACATACACAGGCTTTCAGATCTGTCCTCACTTGTGCTTCATGGCACTCTTAGGACATGGCCCTGATATTCATTCCCATTTTATAGATGAGGAAACAGGTTTAGGAGCTTTTGCCTGAATTCCCTGTTATAAGCACCAGGCCATTATCTCAGTGAGGATGGGAACTCAGGCCCTTCAAATTCCAGGTTGGCTGGTTTAGTGATGTCTGTGATGATGGTTGCTCTCACCTTTCTTTTCCCTCTCTCCCTCCCTCCCTCCCTCCTTTCCTTACTTTGCAGCCAGTCAGTTAGTGTGAGAGATGCTAAGCTCTGTCTGTAGTGGGACAAGAGGACTGTTGAACACTGTCCCCTCACCCTGTTGCTTCTGTGGCTGGTTGAGGAGCTTATAGGTTGATTAGCAGAGTGAAGTGGAGGTTCCATGCTATTGTCATTGGATCAGCCTAAGGAATTAATTAAAACCACCCTTGCCATGTCAGAAAGATGTTTGCTTTGTGGTCAGGTTTCCCTCATTGGTTATTTCTGACATAGCCAAGGACCTGTGGTTTATAGCCTCTGGAAAAGACTGTTCTGAGGCCTTCAGAATATCACCTTCCAGGGTCCAGCCAGCTGGTGCCTGAGGGCAAGCACCGCTGGCCCTTCAGGAACCTGACCGCTGCATGCCAGATGCACGTGGGCCAGGCAGCACTTGGCTCTGGACCCTTCAGCCTCCTTCAGTTCTGGCTCTGACCAGTGCCCCATTGGAAAGACTTTCCAGCCATTTCTAATCCCTCAGAGACTACTGTTTTTCAGTCCAAGCCAGGGCATTTCTGTTACTATTTGTTCTAATGCTTTTGGCTTTTGAACAGACCTAGTGGGAAATGACTGTTGGGCTGTGCCATGGGCCACAGACTTGTGGAGGGCAAGTGTCAGAACCACAATCTTACCAATTCTGACTAGAGAGACCGATGCAAGGTAGCATAGCTTTTAGTAAAATAGCTGGAATATTTTGGGGCTGGAATTTTCTGTTTTCTTTTTTTTAATAATTTATTTTTATTTTACATGCATTGGTGTTTTGCCTGCATGTATGCCTGTGTGAGGGTATCAGACATTGGAGTTACGGACAGTCGTGAGCTGTCATGTGGGTGCTGGGAATTGAAACTGGGTCCTTTGGAAGAGCAGTCAGTGCTCTTTTTTGTTTTGTTTTGTTTTTAGGTTTTTCGAGACAGGATTTCTCCATGTAATAACCCTGGCTGTCCTGGAACTCACTCTGTAGACCAGGCTGGCTCCGAACCCATAGAGATCCACCTGCCTCTGCCTCCTGAGTGTGGGACCATGGGTGTGCACAACCACACCCAGCCATTACAGACAGCTTCAAACTGCCATGTGGGTGCTAGGATTTGAAGCCAGGTGCTTTGGAAGAAGAGCCAGTGCTCTTAGCCACTGAGCCATCTCTCCAGCCATGGAGTTTCCTTCTATAACATTCCATGTGAAGGAGTTAGATTTAGGGTGGGTGGGGGTGCAAACAGGCTTCTGTAGCCATAGTAATCAGTTCCATAGCAACCGTCTCCCCAGCCCAAGGGATTGTTGCTCCAAGGATTCTGACACACTAATATGAGAAAAATGGACACATTTCCCCAGAGCCCCGATGAGGTCAGACGTCTTTGTATATGTCCTTTGGCCCTTTTGCACATTCTTTTCCTTGAATTACTTAATTATTTACTTTACTTTTTAAGAGAGCTCAGATTTTTCTGTCCCCTTATGACCACTCTGTAGTCACTCTTCGATGGATCCTCTCTTTCTCTCCTCTGTGTTGGTTTCTTTTCTATTTCCATCACAGGCTTCGTTAAATCTGGAGAAATGCAGGTCTGCTTAATTCTCAGGAATTATGGACCTCCTGCCTGTCAGTTTTCCAGAGGCCTAACTAAATTCGTAGTAGAAATCAGAAGGATTAAAAAAAACATATAATTACATCACTCCTCTCCTTCTTCTAGCCATGTTATTCCCCCCACCCACTGTTCACTCTCAAATTCTCAGGGGAGAGGAAATTTTAATTGGCTTCTTGCAGAATCTAAGCTAATATGTTGAGTCTTTTACAACTAATGATGTAGTTATTTGTAACTCAGGAGTAGTTTATATCAAGTGTGGGAGGCAGTTACCTTCTCTTCTGGGCTTACAAATAGCAGGAGTTTTCCAGTTTGGTGCTACCTGGTAGCTCACCTACTTCTTGCCAAGTGGTGTCAATTTCTGTCTCCCCGCTGGCATGCCAACGCAGCCCTGTGGTCCTGATGGGTAAGCCTGCTCAGTCTCTCAGCTTTCTTACCCCAGGTGCTCCCTCTCTCTCTGGCTTGTTTAGCAAGTTGGGGAGTATTCCTCCTGGGAGTCCCCCAGGGAATGGCTTGGACATGCCTTCGACAGAATGTAAAGGTGTGCTACCTCCACTCTGGGTGTTTGTTACTGTTGGTTGCTTCTTAGCTGTCCATATGGATGCCTCTCAAGAGTTGTAGCCTCATGTTTTGCCGTACCTCACTGTCCCCTTCCAAACACACTCTTATTTCCCATCCATGGCTTGTTTAGTGCCAGTCATGTTTACTCATTTTTCCAAGCTGAAAACCTTGGGGGTTACTCTTCATTCTCTACCTCCTCAGACCCCCTGAGTTGCCAAGTCTTAGCCGGTTGGCCTCCCATGCCATTCACTGCGTTACAACCTACTCTCTCTTCTCAAAGTTTAGAATGGAGTGTAAGCCTTGGTTGGGCTTTTGAGGACTTCACTCTGGTCTCTGCTGCATTCTCATCCTTGGGTTTCATCCTAGCCCATTCCCCAGCCCCTGCTTCCCCCGCAGCCCTGTTCTTAGTCCTCACACTTCTCCATGGGAGTGGCAGCACTGTCTTCAGTCCTGGGACGTGTGGAAATGGCATTCTACTTATCATAGTGATTAGCAGCTGCTGCCAGCAATTAACAGGTAGAGCCAGAGATCGCAAATGTCCTGCTTGGGAAAGTCTTCTGCATGTGGAAGTGTTCTACCCAGAATTGCAGGTTCTATTGATCAACAGCATCCTGTTGTGTCATTGCCTCGGCCCTTTGTATCCATCTGCGATGCCCTTTGGCTGAGATGCCCCACCTTGACCTTCTCTGCTGGGACCTCTTACATATTTGAGTTAGAGCTAAGAACTGCCACATTATCTCTGAGGCTTCTTCCCCACCCCACCCCCCTTCACTGCAAGGGTTAGCCTAATCATACTTAACAGTGGACATGCTTTGAATATGCATTTCTTGCAGAAAAGCTGGCCTTATTTAGCTCTGAATTTCCACACCTAGCATGGAGCTGTAGGCAGGCAATTGTAAGGTAAATAGAGTGGAATGGCTCAAATCAGTGAAAGGTCTAACCTTCCAGCTATGTGGTTCTTGGATTGGCTTACTTGTTAGATTTGAATTGTCTTCTCCTTCCTTCCCTCTCCTTCCCCTTTCTCTTCCTTTCTTTCTCAATTGCAGCCTCTCTAATTCTGGCAGACTTCTTCATTACTACAGATTGGCTGTTGTCCATAGCTACAATCGTCTGCAGTTCCTTGAGGCATCAAAGAATGGAAATAGATCTTGGCCATCTTTGCTACGAGGTGTGATTGCAGTGGTTCCAGCTCCTGTTTCCAAGGCAACAGCTTTCTGGTTAAGAGTAGCATGCTTGCTGTAGTGAATCTACATTAAGAGAGAGGAGTTTTATGGCTTACTTCTCCATATTCAAACTTTGTCTGCTTTATTGCTTATAAAAGGCCAGTGTACACGGGAACAGGGCAGGGATAAAACATCTCTATACTTGCAATTTAAAAGTCTAGCTGAGCATGTTAAGCATACAGAGGATGATGACACACATGTGTTCATACGGAGTGTTCACACACTCAGTACATGTGTCCATGAATATGCCATGTAAGAGAATCCCAGATGCAGAAATGGCATATCACCAGCATCCTAAAGCTTAATGGTTATTAATGGAAATACTAGATGTTTCCTAATATGTATTTCTTATTTCATCTAAGAATCATGTTTCCTTTTAAAAAGTTTGTGTTTGTGTGTGTGTGCACGCGCGGGTGCACATGTGCTCATGAGTGTGCCTGAGTATATGTATGTGCACCATGTGTGTGCAAGAGTCTTGCAGAAGTCACACGAGGGCATAGGATCCTTTGGAACTTGAGTTACAGGTGGTTGTGAGCTACCCTTTGGGTGCTGAGAACTGAATGAACCCAGGTCCTCAGCAGCCGCAGAGGCAGCAGCAGCAGCAGCAGCAGCAGCAGCAAGCTTTGAGCAGAGATTGTTTCTAAGACTTCTGAAAACTGGCTCTCTGGATGTCATGCACCATGTAGAAGGAACCAGGGAAGCTTGACTTATCTTGACAACTTTGCTTTTCTTTAAATAGGAAGTAGGAGGCATGGCTTGGATTTTCAGGTGGAGAAAGTAAAATGGCGGGATGGTGACTAGCCTTTCTTTGTACAGAGGGTTGGTGATACTGTTTCGTTTGTTGGTTGATTTATTTTGTGTTGCTGGGGATTGAACTTTTGAACCTAGGGCCTGACCTGTGCCGGGAAAACTCTTCTCCCGCTGAGTTACACACCCAGCATCAAATTATTCTCCTAAATGCACCTACTGGAAGATTCTTCTCTTCCAAGTTCAAAAATTTGGGACTGTCATTCAGTTTGTGTAGAGGGGGAAAAAACCCCCAAGTTTTAATGTAAAATGGTAAAAACAGCAGCATCTAAAGGTTTGTTTAATCAGTCCTTATCCATGGCTTCCTTAGTCAGGTAGCAGACGAAACTCTGCTTATGTATCAGTGCTTTAGCTGGCTCTTTTAAGGATGCAATTTCAACTAATTTTCCTTCTCCCCACCCCACCGCCAGTATCCTTATAGAAAGCTCTTAGCTGTTCTAAAAGGCCTTCTAAAAGTTATCAAAATGCAATGACCCCTGAAACTTTTATACTGGTGCTTAACCAGAAGGGACTGCGAATGACAACATTTTGTGGGGAATTCTTTTTCTTTTTCATGTGTACCAGAGTTTCCCTGAACTTAAGTCTGTGCATAACATGCATGCATGGTGCCCATGGAGGCCAGAAGAGGACACTGACTACCCTGGAACTGGAGTTACAGATGGCTGTGAACTGCTGTGTAGGTGCTGAGAACTAGATCCAAGTCCTCTGCAAGAGCAGCCACAAGCTCTCTCAACCACTGTAGCATCTCTACACGTGGCCCCATGGTGGAGAATTCTTTAGATAGTCACCTCTAGTTGTCCTCTGGAAGATGGGTCTTGGCCTTCACCGGTGGGTGCTGCCTGACAGGTGGGTCTGTGTGCCCAAGCAGCTGTCGTAGTGTTCAGGTGTGAAGCCTCGTAAGCTTCTAGTCACCTGCCTTGCAGTTCTGCTTGGAGAGTGATCATTTGATTTCTTCCTGAAGACCATTTTTATAGGGCTATGTCATGTTCTCTACATGTTCGTATACAATAAAATATTTTTACTACTGTAGTTTGTGAAAACAGAGGTGATTCAAATCAGCCTCTGATGTTATCTGCTTGTTGCCAAAGGGTTGAAGTAATAGATTTCTTCCATGGAAAGGGATGATCTTGGAAGTGTTAAAGGGAAGTGACAGCCTTTGGTTTTCAGTATTTTTGTGGCAACATTTAATATGCTACATGTTCATAATGTTCTGCATTGTAATATTCTTTACACATGAGAAATTCTACGCTTATGACTTAAGAATCACAAAGCAAATACACAGTCATCTCTATTAGACGAGGCAGAGGCAGCTGAAGAAATAAATCTAAGAGACAACCTGAGCTTTGAGTTTTAAAAGACTTTTGCTAAAGAAGTGTGCTAGCGTTTCTGTGGGTGAAATTGGAGGAACTGGCTGGCTCGGAGTGGGTTAACGAGGCGCATTTGCTCTTATTTGGATTTGGGCTAGTGTGTGCTGAATTCTGTGGGTGGCTCACTGGGCCTTCTCAGTGTGCCTAAGATATTCTGGCTGCTGAGTCTCATCATTCTTGTCAGGGAGCCAGCTGTCCTTTCATTCTGTAAGTGGTGATGGCGGTTTCTACAAAATGGCCTTGGTGTCTTTTAAAGCAAATTGTGACTTTTTTTCCTTTGAGACAAAGACTCATGAAGTTCAAGCTGGCCTAGAATGCACTATATAGCTAAGGATGACCTTAGATTTCTGATCCTCCTGCCTCCATTGTATGGACCCCTGCCCCCAAGCCCTGTTTATTCGATGCTTGGGATCCAAAGCCTCCTGCATGTGAGGCAAGCCACTCTACCCTGAGCTACATCCACCCCAAATCATGAAATCATTGAGGAGCCTATAAAATCTGACCTGATTACTCCGACCTAGGGGTCTGTGGTCCAACTGGACAGAGACCTAGCTTTTGATGCTTCTTGAGCTATTATACTCAGCTGCAGGGGAGAGGTTAAGGTGATTTCCCCATTGGATTCTATTTTATTTTGGTTTGAGTCAAGGTCTTTGTATGTAACCAGGCTGCTCTAGAGTTTGTGATTCCCTTGCCTAAGCCCTCTGAGTGTTGGGATTATTGGCATGCACCACCATGCCAAGGTAAGGGTCTCACGTTACAAATGGTGGAAAAGACTCCAGTGCCTGGGGACATGTTGTCTTGCTGATTGAACACAGGTGTGATGCATGCACCCTGCTGGATGATGGAGGTGGGGAGAAGCAGATGGCTTCTTCCTTCTGGAGAGGTGACCTGACTGAAGGATACTACTTACTGTAGATGTGATTGTGTGTATATGTGAACTGACCTGACTGAAAGATACTTACTGTAGATGTGATTGTATGTATATGTGAACTGACCTGACTGAAGGATACTTACTGCAGATATGACTATGTGTATATGTGAACTGACCTGACTGAAGGATACTTACTGCAGATGTGATTATGTGTATATGTGAACTGACCTGACTGAAGGATACTTACTGTAGATGTGATTGTGTGTATGTGAAAAACAGGCTAAAATCTCTAAAAGATCCTCTTAACAGCAAACTGACACCAAACCCCAACAGTTGCTCATATCATGAAATCTACAGTGCTTCCTAGGAAACAGCTGTCAGTGGGACACAGTGGTGAACCCACGTAATTTGGCATGTGGGAGGTAGAGTCTAAGGATTAAGAATTCAGGGCTGTCCTCAGCTACAAAGTGAGCTCCAAATCAGTCTGAGTTATAGAAGGTCTTATGTGAGCCCCACCCCTCCAAAAGATGACTAGTCAAACAGAAGATAATGGTTAAGTTCGAAGTGCCTCAAGAGGCATATTCGTTAGGATATGCAGTGGCTGGGCACTAACAAGACAGAAGCTTAATTAACTCTGATCTATAATGGTCTGAGCATAAACTAGTCAAGGATGGGAGAATGATTTATGAGGGTTTTCTCCCCTTCATATGTTCTTGGGTGCATGCATGTGTCCATATGTGTTTTAGTATAGTTTCCTTTTTTTTGGCAAAGATATTTTCTCTAGTTTCTGTCATATTGGGCAAAGGTGATAGGAAGAGAGCTTCCTCTTTTCTCTCTAAGAGCATCCTGTGGTCAACATCCTATTGGTAATAACCAGTCACATGCTGAATTATTAGCAAAGGTGGTTGGGAAATAAAATCTTCACCTAGATAGCCATATGCCTAGCTGAGAGTCTATAGTCTATTAGTGTGGAGGAAATGGAGATTGCATTTTCAGGACGTATCCAGGGCCTCTGCTGGGGAAGAGAAGAGTCCTCATTAGTGTTGCTTTGCTGTTCAAAATTGACACATATCTCCTAAAAGACATGATGATTATTCAATGATATCATACAGTGTTCTTCTCTTTTTGCTGAATGTGTTGCTCAGACATCTATGTTAGGAAAGTAACTTTGGAATTTTCTTTCTTCCTTCCTTCCTCCCTCCCTCCCTCCCTTCCTTTCTTTTTTTTTTTTTTTCTTCGAGACCAGGTTTCTCTGTGTAATAGGGCCTGTACTGTCATTCTTAAATTAAAAATATTGTTTTTTCACTGCCAGGCATGATGATGCACGCCTTTAATCCCAGCACTTGGGAGGCAGAGGCAGGCAGATCTCTGTGAGTTCAAGGCCAGCCTAGTCTCCAAAGCAAGTCCAGGACAGCCAGGGCTGTTACACAGAGAAACCCTGTCTCAAAAAACCAAACCAAACAACAGCAGCAAAAGAAACCATTGTGTTTTCTTTAAGTGTTCTTTTGTGGAGAGGTTGGACTTACTTTATCAAGTAGAAATTTTCATAGAGAATTTCCATGTGCCCAAATCCACATGTATCAAAATGCAAAAAGGTTTTGCAAAGCCTCCAGGGATGAGGTAAAAAATATTTTTTTCTGGATGGGAATTTGATTCTGGCATTGCCAGTGGTCAGTGGTTAGAGTTGTCTTTATGATGCTGATTCTAGGAGTGGAGCCAAAACATTAAAAACTCACTTGTAATATTAATACACCTATTAATTTGATTCTGGGCTCTGTAACAATTCTGTTAAAATAGAGCAATATTTCTTGTTTTTCTACAAGGAGATGGTGCCAGAATGTTCTGCCTTTCTTCTTTCTGGCTACTTCCTGTCTGGATTATGTTTATTGCTCTCTGCCCAGATTGTTCTGTTAGAGGGAACTATTACACGACCAAGAAGGTTTGTTTGTACAAAAGTGCTTGAATATTTTGTTTTAGTTGATAAGGAGTGATCTGTCCCTAATATTTGGATTCTTACAAAGCCAGCACACATCATATTTAAGAGATTTTAAATTGAGATTCTAGTTATGTGAACATTTATATATCTGTTTTCCCTCCAGTTTTTTTTTTAAATATAGCATCACACATGGAAAAACTGATTTTGATATTTGAGTCTTTTTGGGTCTTAGTGTCCTCTGAGGGGAGACTTAGACTTAGAGTCCTTTCTAGGTCCCTGTTGTCATTACCCATTAAACAGGGGACTCAGCAGTTACCATAGCTACAACAAAAGACACAGAGTGTCCAGTGTCGACAGTCATCAAAGCTCCATCGTTGGCACAGAGACATCAGGTGAAAGTTTCCTTTAAAAGAGGCTACCTTCTGCTGTTTTTATTTTGAGTTGGCTAGAAAGTGTTTGGTAAATTTCCCTTCAAAGATTGTTTGGCTCAGGTCTCTGTGAACGATGCCATGATTTTGTGTATGTGAAGCCACTGAAGTGCATGATTTTGCTGAGATTACGTAGAGTGTCCTGTTTTCTTTATTGGACCAGGCTAATTTTAATAAATCACTGTCTGCTTATCGAGAAAGTGTGGTTGTCTGCACTGTAGATATTTCAGGAGTTTTAGAAAGAGCCTGGGGAAGACAGCTTCCCTTGGTGGTTGGGGAGTCCGAGTGGCACAGACTTGGTCCAGCGGGCCCACAGCGGTCTGCAGAGCATCTTGCCTGTTGAATTAATGACCACGGATTGCAAGACAGTTTACCAAAAAAAGATAAAAGATTTGGAGGTAAAGTGTAAATTTTCTCAAATCATCTCAGGAGCGTTGGATCAGCTTACCCAGAGATGGGAATTAGATGGTATTCAGGCCCTTAGAAAATTGTGTTAAGGCAGACAAATGAAACTGAGATGTGAGCAGTTTAAGAAGCAGCACTCCTTCAGGGCTGGATCTTAAACTCCCAAATCCACTCACTGCCTGCGTTTGTTTTGCTTTGTGGGTTTACTTTGAGGAGGATGACTCTTCTGGCCTGTCATGTTCTCTGCTAGCATCCAGAGAAGGAAGGGAGATGGTAGAGCATAGGTGTGGGGGAGGGATGAGGAAGAGGAGGATGTGAGGAGGTGTGGGGGAGAGGAAGGTGTGGGGAGGTGTGGAGGAGAGGAGGATGTGCGGAGGGTTGGGGGAGAGGAGGATACAGAGAGGGATGAGGGAGAGTTGGAGAAGCTCCACCCAAACTTACAGTGGAGTCTGTGACACCCCATTGCTAAGATCCCAGGACCATACTTCTTCAGCAACAGTGGTCATTACCGACTTTGTGGGAGGCTAGGAGTCAAGGGTTCTTTGCCTAGTTTAAGAGCCTAGAAGGAAACTTTTGGAACTGTCTTTTGTCCAGGTTTTAAAAGAAGGTGACCTCAATCATGGAAACTTTGGTTTCTTTGTGTTAGTGTGTTAGAAGTTGTTCCTCAGAGGTCTGCAGCATCTAAGAGGTGTCTACTTATACCTAGGATTACATTCCTATCCTACAGAGAAGGCTGAGGAAACAAAATGAGGTATTTTGAAACACCATTTAAAAGATTATGGAGGAATCACTAAGGACCTTAATGCCAATCAAAGCCACAAATGAAATACCACTTCATACCCATTGAGATGGCTATCACACCAACCAACCAAACAAACAACCCAACCAAACAGGAAATGATGAGAACATGGAGAGAGGGGAACCCTTGTGAATCCCTGGGAGGAATTTAAAATGGTATGGACTGTAAAATAGGACAATAGTATGGTTCTTCCTTAAAACAATTAAACAGAGCTTTTGAGCCAACAGCCTTATTTTGGAAATAGATTAAAAGGCAGATACATCAACAGACAATCTTAACAGATTATTCACAATCTCCCCAGACTGGGAACAATTCACATTTTAGTGACAGATTAATGGGTAAACGAAATGTGCTGTATACACACAGAAGATTATTACTTAGCCTTTGAATGACGGTTGAAGATGTAGCTCAGTGGTGAAGCACTTGTTCCACGATTCAGGAGGTCCTAGATTCAAAGTCCTGTGTTGAAAAACCAACCACCCAACTGACCAATCACAGCTAAACCAGAATAATAAAAACCAAAGTTCTGGACATGACATGGCCATTGTAGTCATGAATTCACAGCAGCTGTGGGTACCTGCATAAGACCTGCACAAGATGGGCCCTGTAAACATTCCATCATGGATGCAATAAAGACTTGGATGGTCCCCACCTCTCCCTGAAGAGCTATTGGCAGCAATGATTACTAAAGAAGGAGTCATTTTCTTCAGCAATGTAGCCACTGATAAATCCCCTATGTTCCTGTAAGTAACCCCCAGCGCATGCTCATGTAAGCAGCCTTAATTAAACTCAGTAGGTCACAACAGAACAAAAAGACATGAAAGTGGAAGGGGGCTTGCTGGGAGGGAGGATTTAATGAGAATGGAAACATAATGAGAGGGAGTAAAGGGCGTGTGTGTGTGTGTGTGTGTGTGTGTGTGTGTGTGTGTGTGTGAAAATGACCAAAATATGTTATTTACATGCATGAAACCTTCAAAGAATAAAGAACAAAAAAGGAATGAACAACCTGTATGAAACTCGAAAGTATTGTGCTTGGGAACAATTATGTTCAATGACGAACTGGACAAGAACTCACCATAGGACTCTATGCACATGAGGAATCCAGCATGGTCAGTTCATGGACCTGGAAGGTGGAGTAGTGGCAACCAGGGTCTAGGGGGGAGGCATGGGGATCTGTGGTTAGAGAAGAGGTTCAGATGAACTCCTGAACAGGTTCTAGAGATGGAGAACTGTGGTGTCTGCACAAGAGAATGAAGGGACTTCATGCCACTACCTCGCACTAACATCTGTTCATCATGAACTCATGGATTTTGTTATACCCATTTTCCTATAGTACAAAAGAGTTGTGTTGAAGTAGTAAATTGTTCTAAGTTGTGGAGAAAGAAGAATGTTACTCGAAGAAGCCATGCTTCTTCCTCCTCCAATTCCTTTAGTTTTGCTAAAAAAAACAAAAAAAAAAAACAAAAAAAAAACCCAAAAAACTTATTTGTACACTTTTTATTATTTTAAAGTTTACTGCTCACCAACTATTGGTGCTGGACATGGTATGTATGCCTGTAATGCAAGCACTGAAGTGGGAGTAGGAGGATTGTGAGATCCGTTCTCAAACCAGCACTCTAAAACAACCCCTCAAAGACTATTGTCAAATTATTTTGAACTCACAAACATCTACTTCTGCCAGTTAGGTCTTCTTGGTATCTGTGTATGGTCAGGTGATTTCCTGGGTAAAACCACCTAAAGTAGACCTTGTCTACTGAGCAGGGGAAGTGTTTGCCACCACCATGCAGGTCCCGGGATGGGCTCAGGTTGAGGCCCTGTGTTTTAACACCAAGCCTGTGTAAGCTGAATGCTCTCAGAATTGAAATGGCATCTCCACGTATTTCTTGGTTTTCATGAGCATCAGCTACTTTCACAGCTGAGGAATGTCTACCAACTCTCCATTTCCTGGGCTTTGGAGATATCTCAGTCCTGCAGATAGCTTTTCTTCTTTCACTTGGATGCAGCGTTATGTTACAGTGTGCCTAGGATGCAGTGTTACACTGTGCCTAGGATGCAGTGTTAGAGTATCACTTAGATGCAGTGTTACAGTGTGCCTTGGCTTTGTGATCCTCAGGTAGGGAAAGTGTGCTCATGTGCCTCCCGTGAAGCTGTTAGTAAGCAGGGATCACATTTGGGAACCTTAAGATTGAAAGTTCTTCAAACACACAGACTGGACAGCAGGAGTTTTTTCTAGGTAGACTGCTGATGGGTAGGGTTCTAGTCTTTCCTGTCTTGGGGTTCAGAATCCCTAGACTTAGACCAGCTTGATCCATTGTCGCACAGTTCCTAACCTCTTCATCCACTTCACATCTTGCTGTTTTTTTCTTTCATTCCCTGATGATTTCAGTTTTTCTGCTTATTTAGAGAATTCCTTGAAAGTGTTATATATTCCGTAGAGTTCTATCATAGTTTTGAAAATGGCTTCACAGCATATTTTATCCATACATTTTTTTTCTGAAACTACACATATTAATTATGGTCCCAACAAAGAATGTATAAATTCAGAATATTTCAAGACTCCTTGCCAAATATTTTTGTAGTTTTAGGCCAGGTACATCAAGAGTCCTTATTATTCTTAAGTAGTGTACATAGGCGGAGGGTTACACATTGCTTTATCTGGGGCAGAGTCCTTAAGCAAGAACAGTGTCCTGCTGTTTGTATTTTGTGGCTACAGGGGCACTGTCAACTGGGCCACCATTCCAGGCCTGCTCTCCTGGCTCACTTGGTTTGGGCGATTAGTAGTTTTTAGTGGTACACCCTGGCTGGGAACCATAGGCCGCTTCTTTCACGCCATCAGGAGAGTGGGAGCAGTGAAGTGTGAGTAACAGCCTGGCAAGAAGGAACTTCAGAGTGCTACCCAAGACAGGCCTGTAGTTTCTGTTTGGACCCCTAACTTGTAATTTTCGGACTCTTAGTTCTAAACCACACCAGTTAAAGGCATGTTAGGTTTGTTTTCTTCTTGCTAGGTAAGCAGGATTCCTAGTTTATATTCAAGCAAGAGCCTGCATGATTGTTAATTGAGTTTTGTATCTCTCTCCTTCCACCCCTCCCCTTCTTTCTCCACCTCAGAATTGTTGAGGCAAAACATAATTGAGCACATGATTCTCCTCATGTGACTGAAGCCTCAGATGGCTGTATTTTGTCTATGATTTTTTTTTTGTCACTTAGCTCATTGTTCTCAAATGAGTGCATTGTGGTGTGCTAAGGTGAGCACCTCAGGCAGCTGAGCCTCCACATCTTAGGCATTGTGGCATGCTAAGGTGAGCACCTCAGGCAGCTGAGCCTCCACATCTTAGATCTTGGTTCCAGAAGGATGGTCCGTGGTTTGGACGTCCACAGGGAGATAGGCTACATTCCCTTCTATTTCTTGCCTTGGGCTTTTTGTCTGCATTATCTTAATTGCTTCCTTTTCTGAAGACCACCTTTCTGGACTTCCTAGATAGTCAGGGCTGTGTTTCTGGACCTCAGTAGTGGAATATCTTCCTACAGGATCAGACAGGAACAGACAACTCTTAGTCTGTTCATCTATTTCTTACATGCACAATATTAGGACCCTCATTGTCTTCCCTAAAGTAGATGCTTCTCTGGTTCAGACAGCTATGGCCCAGGGTCTTCAGGCAGGGCACTGGAAAACTGTTTCTCAGGAATTGCTTTTGGGTATGTTTCACAGATGGCACCTGGAACATTTTGAATAAAATAACAGGTATGCACCTCATTGGATACCTGTATATGTCCTCTAGGAGTATCAATTTTAGTTAATTAAAGTCAAAGTGTTTTTACTAGCATATATTAATTACACATGGTAATTAGTTTCATTATGACATTCACGTACATGTACGGAATGTATTTCAATCATATTCACCCCCATTCCTTACCATCTCTTGCCCCCTCCAACTCTTGCTGATCTCCTTCTTCCCAGTTAGTCTCCCTTCCACTTTCATGTCTTTTTTAAACATGTCAGGGACTTTCCTTAGGGTTGTTTGCAGGAGCCTGGGTGGGAGTTTATTTATAGGAGTATGTGCAGTACTGGTGGCTACACCACTGAAGCAAATGTCTCCTTGCCCATCAGCACTTCCTGGTATATAATAATTTAGGGAGAGATGAGGCCTTATGAGCCCATCTCTCTCCCATGACAGGGTGGCAGGCCCAATCTTGTAGAGATCTTGTGCAGGTAATCACAACTGCTGTGAGTTCAGAAGTACAACAAATATGTCATTCCAGGGAACGAGACTTCTATATTACTTCTCCTCCCTCCTGTCCTCACATTCCTCTGGCTTTTATATTCTTTTTTTTTTTTTAAATTTTATTTGTTGTATAAACAGTGTTCTGTCTGCATGTATGCCTGAAGCCCAGAAGAGGGCGCCAGATCTCATTATGGATGGTTGTGAGCCACCATGTGGTTGCTGGGAATTGAACTCAGGACCTCTGGAAGAGCAGCCAGTGCTCTTAACCTCTGAGCCATCTCTCCAGCCCTGGCTTTTATATTCTTTCTGCCTTTCTTCAATGATGGAGTATAAGGTTTAGACCTAATTTTTTTTTTTTAAGACAAGGTTTCTCTGTTAATCCTTGACTGTCCTTGACTCACTTTGTAGACCACGTTGGCCTTGAATTTGCAGAGATCCACTTGCCTCTGCCTCCCAAGTGCTGGGATTAAAGGCATGTGCCACCACAACTGGTCATTACAGACAGCTGTGAACTGCCATGTGGTGCTGATATTTGAGCTCATGATCCTTTGGAAGAACAGCCAGTGCGCTTAACTGCTGAGCCATCTCTCCAGCCCTAGACCTAATTTTTAAAGAAATTTAGTTTTGATATTAATACACATATACATAATGCTTATTTAGGGACTAGACTGGAACACCTGAAAACATTCTAAAGATAATAACAAGGGGACACTTGGACCATCAAGCTCCTTTGCCTTTAGCAGGACAGCTTAGGAAGTCTCTGGCCAGTCAGAGGATCCAGCCACAAATCTGACCTGAGACCCTGCAATAAGATCCTGAAAACCTCTGCCTGCTTCAGACCATGGGGCCTGAAAGTTTGCTTCCTGTGTACTGCAGAATTGGATAAAGAGTATACTCCCACTGGGATGGCTGAGCTAAGAAAGATTAATACAATCTCTCAGGGCCCTGGGTTGATTATAAATATTATTTCTAGAATGAGGAGGAATATTAACTCTCTGGTGCTGGAGGTGGTGGTGCGCTCCTGGAGAATTACCTTTCCTCTTGTTGACTGCAGGATGTCAGAGTGCCCTGTACCTGCTCCTAGCTCACCACATATAGCGTGGTTTTCTTTATCTGAGCTGCAGAGGGAATATAAAGCTAACCTGAGTGCCTTTTCCCCACCCATTTATGGCTCCTGTGAGAATACTTTTTGGTGTTAAACATCTACATGGTCAGACCTGGAGAGTTAGTATAGAATTGACTCAATGAAGTATCTGCATTAATATCTTTCAGCTTTCAAATTCTTCTCTTTGTATAAGATAATTCATGTTAACAGAATACAGAAGTTGACATTGTTGGAGACATTATTGAACTATCATTTCATTGACAAATGTGGAATGAGTAGATAATATATTATAATTGTACAATTCATATATCAGCATTATTGAATACATTGACTATTGTGTTTATTGACAACTTAGAATAAGTTTGTAATAATGTATAACTGACAGGAAGGATAGTTTAAAGCAACTGATAGATATATTGGGAACATCACCAGATTTTTAAGAATTCTCATTTATTTTTCCCTAAAGCATAAAGATAGTTTCCAGAAAGCACTTAATAAAAATATGAAAAATAAAAGTTATTACTGGATGTACCACCTTCACCCCAGGAGATTTTGCTCATTTTTAAAGTGTTTAAAAAAATAAACCAACCACTGGTTCTCTGAGAGGTGGAGGCACGGGGATCTCTGTGAGTTTAAGGCCACTGTGGTCTACATAGTGAGTTCCAGGACAGCCAGACCTACATAGAGAGACCCTGTCTCAAAAAACCAAACCAAATAAACAATTTCCCTCCAAACGACAACAAGAACACACACCCTATGAACAAAGCACAGCAAAAAATTTCTAGACTAGCACTAAGAATTCCTGAATATTTCCCTCCAGGGCGCATCCTGGACCTAAATTACAATTAGGTCCCAGGTCCATAAGGGCTACTTGGGACTTTTAGGTGGTCATGTACTATATAGGTCATGTACTGTAGTGCTCACTAAAGGATTGGTTTAGAGTAAATTGTCCTTGGGAGGTCTTTCTTAAATGCTGCAGAAATACTTAGTGGTATGTAAGAACATAAATATTAGTTTATGGTTCTTAAGGCTTAAAGTGAGAATTGTTCAGAAAAAAATATTTGAAGACTTGGGGAATATTTTTGGAAGTGTGGATTTGTAGGCTGTAACTGTAAAGTTTTTGGTTGGTTAAATCTGGGGCAGTGGGATAGGAATCTATATTTTTAAAACACTCTCAGGATTCTGCTTTGAGAATAAATATTTAGGTAACAGCAATATAATAAAAGTAAGTCAGAGCAGAGGAGCCTAAACAGTGCAGGCTATGGTGTGCACAGCTTCATTTCTTATCTTAAAAAAAATGTGTTTTGAGTTTTTGTTTTTGTTTAATTTGAGCAAAACAAAATCTGAAGATATTGTTGCTTCTCTCTGATTTTATACCTACCTAGCAATTGCAGGATGAAAACAGAAGGCAAGTCTCACCATGACTATTACCCCAGATAAAAGAATAGTCCTCCATGTGTAAGAGTGTATTTGACCATGAAAGCAAGGGCAGCGTGCAGCAGTGGTAATATCCTTGTTCGTAATTTTGCCCTAAGGCTGAAAATCCTGCCTCAGTTATTGAAATTAAGGAGGTTGGAGGAAGCAGCTGGGGTTGGGTCCATCACAGTGTACATCGTTGGTACCTACCATTCATTCAGTCTTCAGCAGCTTGCAGAAATGAAATTAAGCCAGCTTTGTTTTGAAATCTCTGAATCACAACAGGGCTTTCAATAAGATCCAGAAAGATTAATGGGCAAAGCACATTAACAGACTTTCACGGGAGGAAACACCAGCCGGCACTTGCAGAGAGACTTTCCACCAGCCTGCAAAGAAGTTAAAGGAGCAAAAAGTTATACTCACTAAACAAATGCAAATATGGGTTAGATGATGCTGGGGTGGCTCCAGAAAGCGGGGTGTCCTCAAGTTCCTGGCAGTTGAGTTAATTAGCTTCATTCTGTTGGAGAGCAAATTGGCTTTGGATACAAGAAGTCATCCAAATTCTCAGACCCTTTGACCTAGTAATCCCACTCTTTGGAACTTGTTCTAAACACAAACTAATGAAGAAGAAACCTTTAAGAACAAAGATAATTGTTATATTTTTATTTCTAATGATAAATATTTGAAAGAATTTAGCTGGCCAACAGTGGGAAAATAAAATATGAGATATTTTTCAGCCCTTCACAAGTACATACTGTAGAGATGAAGAAAAAGATTTAGGAGAAAACACCCCTAATGTGAATACATATTGTTGTAAAGTATGATGAGGTGGAGGTATATAGCTCAATGCAGGGCATACACTAGAATACACTAGGTTCAGTCCCTAGGTATATAGCTCAATGTAGGGCATACACTAGCATACATTAGGTTCAGTCTCTAGTATCAATCCACCATACTACCCACAAGCAAACATCTTTATTATGATTTTTAGCAGTATATATGCACATGTAGGACTGGGGATGTAGCTCAGTGGTAAGTTGCTTGCCTAGACTCTGGGTTTGAGCCTCAGCTCAGCAAAATGAATAAACAAATAAAATTAGATTCTTAATGATATTATGTGGATTTAAAAATATTTAAAAATTAGTGTTGGAGACATGGTCAGTGGTTAAGAGCACTTGCTACTCTTGTAGAGGACCTAGGTCCCATTCCCAGCACCCACATGTCAGTTCACATCCACCTGTAACTCCAAATTCCAGGGAGATCCAACACTCTCTTGTGGCCTACCTGGGCATTACGCACATATATGGTATACAGCAAAATGCAGCGTGGTGATGCAGGCAAAGCACTCATACTTATAAACTAAAAATTAAAAAAATCTTTTTAAAATGCTTCAACAATAAGTACTAGGAGATATTTTAAAAGGCCCACCATAAAGTCTGCTGTATCTATCTGTAGCAACATGCTCAAGTCTAACTTTTGCTAGCTACTTGTCTTTTAAATTTCCTTATACAACTTTCTAGGTACAGACCTTGGGGGAAGTTCTGGGATCACTCTATGCCTCAGTCTTCTCATCTGAGAAGGGGATATAGTGGGCTAGTGAGAATGAAATGAGATAATGCACATTTGATATAGAATGCACATTCTATATAGAATACGTTGCCTAATATTCTGAGTGTTCAATAGTACAAGCTATTAATCTTACCTGTCTGGGTGGCCCTCTGGATTGCTGCTCCTTTCTTGCTAGCAGAACTCTAGATTCCTTCAGACATCTAGTTGTAATGTGTCTAGCCCTAGGGGATGGACAAAAGTGTCTCAGCTAATTGTGACCACCCTATTCTCATTTACTACAAATTGTTTGAAATGAGCATGCCATTCTGTTCTGGCCCATGAAACTTAATGGCAAGTCAGCTGAGGTCTTCTGGGAAAGATATTTATTCCTTATAACCAAGAGAGGGGTATAGGGAGAGAGCTCAGCCTTATGCATCTCTGTCCTCAGCTTGTTCACATTGGACCTTCTTGAGTGATGATGTGCTCTTCTAACAGCCATCTTTGAGTCACGAGAGGGTGGTTGTCATCAACCACAACTGCAGAACAAAAAGGATGACGTCATAGAGCCTGGGCCTCTGATGACATCATAGAGCCTGGGCTCTGCCTCTGAGAAGAGAGATAATTGGCCACATTGCTCTGGTAGACTTTTGGTCGTCTATTCTGTTATCTCAGTGACAATACCCTACCCCAGGATTGTTTGAGTGACATGGTCTAATTTAGCACTTTAAGAATTATTTTGTGTGTGTGGAAGTTTTGCCTGCATGTATGTTTAGGCTTCATGTCTGTGCCTGGTGTCTGAAGAGGCCAGAAGATAGCACTGGATTCTCTGGAGTTATGGACAGCTGTGAGCCACCATGTGGGTGCTGGGAATCAAACCCAGGTCCTCCCGAAGAGCAGCCAGTGCCTTTAACTGCTGACACACCTTTTCAGGCCCTAATGGAATACTTTAAATTAATTTTAATACAGCACTTTTAAAATTATGCCATCAGAAAACGTTAACTCATGAATTGATTTACATTTCTGGAGTGTCTTTTCATTTAAATGTAAAATTCTCATCACATAATATGTTAACATTTAACCTCAATGAGTAATTTTCATATATTTTAAACCTAGAAGTTCTTTGGAACTACTTTGTAATAAAAGTGAAATATGAATGAGCTTTTGTGCTTTAATTATCAGCAGGAAAATATTCTCAAAATAAATATTGTAACATTGTAAGTCGCTTTGGTGAGAATGAATGTAAACCTGTAACTCTATAATTCATGGTCCAGCTGCAGCTGTGGTAAGAGTCTGCCTTAAATATTTTGACTATGTGTTTAAAAATAAATTTTAGTGCAGCTGAAGAGATGTGTGTTTCTATGGCGGTGTTTGCTGAAATTACATATCTAAAATAAATAGGAAGTTGTATTTTTTTCTTTGCCATGTTGTAAAAAAATATTAGTTTCCTAGTGACATGTTTGAATGCCCCCAGACTGTTGGCTACCAGGATTTGTGCCATGTCAGTGGATGGAGCTGAAAAGATCCATTTCTTCCACAGACAGAATCCTGCCTTACTTCAGGAAGGTTAAGTGACTTGTTAAAAATTCTGTCAACTGCATCTCCTAGCAGGATTTTTGTAACCAAAGTTATCTGTATACCACACCTTTCATATATATAACTAGAACCAATTTATCATGTTAACATATTAAAGTTGTTGTTAAATTATTTTATGTTCAATAGAGTTAACTCTTCACACAGAAATAAAAATAGTAGTTCTCCCTAAGCGAAACTTCTCAGGCTGGAGAGATGGCTCAGTGGTTAAGAGCACTGGCTGCTCTTCCAGAGGTTATAAGTTCAATTCCCAGCAACCGCATGGTGGCTCACAACCATCCATAATGAGATCTGGTGCCCTCTTCTGGTCTGCAGACTGAATACTGTATAATAAACAAACAAACAAACAAACAAACAAACAAGTAAATAAATAAATCTTAAAAAAAACCAAAACCAAAAACTAACTAACTAACTAACTAACTAACTAACTAACTAAATAAATAAATAAATCTTAAAAAAAAAAAAAACCAAAACCAAAAACTTCTCTTCAACCTCAGTGCTCCACAAACTCTTACACACACTCCAGTATCCCCTTCTGCATGGACACCACATGCCACCCTGCTTTGAGTTTCTCTCTATTCTGTCCAGAGAATCTTCTCCACAATAAGTGTGTTGGTTACTTTTTGTCAGCTTGGCACAAATGAGGGTCATCTAGGTTGAAGGAATATTAATTGAGGAATTACCTCCATTAGATTAGCCTGTGGGCATGACTGTCCGGTTTTCTTGATTGATGATTGATATGAGAGGGTTCAGTGTCTCGTGGGCAGGGCCACTCCTGGGTCTGGGTAAGTCATGAGGAGTAATCAGTAAGCAGCGTTCTTTCAAGTTTCTGCTCAAGACTCCCTCCCTCTGTGACGGATTATGATGTGGAAGTGTAGAATAAACAAAATCTTTCTCTCAAAGCAACAGCAAGCAAAGTAGGAGAGTAAGAACAGAGTCCCATGGTAATCCCCATCACAAGCCAATCTATGTAGAATTTTCCAAAGAGAACCAGAACGATCTATGTCTCTTATGAGTGTGTCTGTTTATTTGTGTATCTGTCTAGAGGTTTATTATAAGGAGTTAGATTACATAGTTTTGGAGGCTAGGAATCCAAAATCCAAATCAGCAGAGTCAAGAGGATCTGTGGTATCATTCCAGTATCATGGCAGTCTGCTAGGGAATTTCTTCTTGCTTGGAAGGCGAGTCCTGTCTTTTTATTCATTCCTTTAGCTGATTGATGAGGCTGACTCACGCTATGGAAGACAATCTTCTTTTCCTAGAGTTTACCTTTATGGTGGTTTGAATGAGATGTTCTTCATAGACTTGGGCTTTTGAATACTTGGTGACAAATATGTTTGAATAGTTAGTGATGCTGTTTGGGGAGGCTTAGGAGGTATGCCTTTCTTGGAGGAAGTATGTTTCTGGAGGCAGGCTTTAAGAATTTAAAGACTAGTGGCCTTCTCCGCTTGCTGTCTCTCCACTTGTGCTTGCTGATCAAGATGTGAGTTCTCAGCTTGCTGCTTCAACCACCGTGCCTGCCAGCTGCCATGCTTGTCCACCATGATGGTGATAGACTTGTGTCCCTCTATTCCCATAAGCCTTAATAAATCTTTCTCGTATAATTTTCGCCTTGGCTTGTTTTTTCACATGATGTTTTATCACAGCAATAGAAAAGTAAATAATACAACCTGTGTAATCTCAAATACATTTAAAATTTATTTATTATTTATGTGTGTGTGTGTGTGTGTGTGTGTGTGTGTGTGTGTGTGTGTGTCTGTGTGTGTGTGAGAGAGGGTCCACACAGTTCAGGCTGGCCTTGAGATTGCTCAGTAGAAGAGGCTGGCTTTGAACTCCTGATGCCCCTGCCTCTACCTCCCAAGTGCTAGGATTACATCACACCCCATTGAATTTACTCATTTTAAATGTAATCTCACCCCAAATCTCCTTTCAAATTGATATACAAACCAAATCATTGCTGTATCGCCTTGGTTATGGATAATTGTGTCTCCTGTGTTAACAGTGTAATGGGGTGGGGAGCCATGAGGGCCACATGGGTGTGTCTATGTTTTCTGCTATTGTTCCTCAAGTATCTTTTTTCAGGGGCAGAGCAGGAAGGAGGACAATGAGGGAGGAGAATTGTGCAGACTGTTCCTTGTGCACAGCTGATGGACTATCTTAGGCCCCAAGAGACCTCAGCATAGGACTCTGTTCTCAGCTATTTCCCACTTTTTCTCAGGCTCCTCCATTCCTCGTCCGCAGACTTGGATGCTTGGTCAGAGTTGGCCAGAGCATCATGCAGTTCTCCCAACTGTGTGGATGGACTGTTTTGTGTGCAGGGTTGTATGTAGGGAAAAGAGTCTCAGCAGGAAAACACTCCACTAGTTCTTCTTCACAGTTTGACTTGGAGACAAGAAACAGGGTCCGGTCCTGTCAGAAGGTTTGAGGTCTTAGCATCATTTGCATCTTAGTTTTCCTATCAGTCAAACAGGGAGAGTAAAGCCCTAGATGTATCACCATGGGGATTATGCAAAGATTGTGTAGAAGTGATTTGTGTTTGTAGAGCATGGTAGGAATTAAGTTTGATTTTTAACTTTAGTTGTTGTCACCAAAGTTCATTTCATATAAAGAAGCCAGCTTATCCCTGGATTCCCAGGACTTCAGCTTAGTGGGACTTCCCCATGGGAGACTGGTTGAATTTTCTTTCAAGGACAAAAAGGAGGTACTGTGAAGAATGAGTATTGTGAACTGGGAAGCCATATTTCCATCAGCACGTGCCTGGCTGTTCTCATCCTGTGGGACCTGTCACATGTCTGGGATGCAGAGCTATTAGTGGGGACTTGAATGTATCTTGCCTTCGATAGTGAGGGATGAATAATTAACCTAACAAGTTCCTTTGCATTTTCTTTTGTTGTCTGGTATCATGTCCAGAGGTTAGACTTCTGAGCAGAAGCAGAAACAACCCCCCCTCCCATGGCACTGAAAATAAGGAAAATGCTAGAATGAAATAAAAACCGACTGTCCATTCATTAGCATGGGCATTCTTTTTTTTTTTTTTTTGGTTTTTCGAGACAGGGTTTCTCTGTGTAACCCTGGCTGTCCTGGACTCTCTCTGTAGACCAGGCTGGCCTCGAACAGAGATCTGCCTGCCTCTGCCTCCTGAGTGCTGGGATTAAAGGCGTGTGCCGGCACAGCCAGCAGCATGGGCATTCTTGACCAAGTAATAGCTACTGCAGCATGAGTGGCACTGTACCAGGAATCAAGGGAGGAACAGAAGGGACAAAAGGGGAAGGCACAGGAGTGCTGCCAGGCTGGAGAGCCTGGGTTCTGTTCTGCTACAGCATGGGGGATCTGGGTACTGAACTTGGACCTGGATCACCTAGGTCCACTTTTGGCTATCTATTTTCTAGCTGTGTGACCATGAGCCAGTTACCAGACCACTCTGTGCTTCGGTTTCTGTGTCTAAAAAAATGGGATCCTCAGAGCACCAGGCACTCTAAATTTAAGCCCCTATTGGAGGGATGTCTGATGGACCGAACCGAGAAACACAGGGTCATGCATGGCAGGATGCAGGTGTTTATGGGATTATGGGTGGATCTCATCTTGCATGCCCTCCTTTCCTTCATGTCCTTCTTCAAAGGTTGGCTTGTATCAGGTCCCATGTGACTGTTCTGCTCATGGCTGGGAATGGAACCTTAGATGTGGGGCTTTGAGAGAGAGAGATCCCAAGATCCCTTTCCTTCCCCTCTTCCTCTCTCTGCTTCCTATCCACACTTCAGTCAGGTGAAATCTTGGATGTGCATACTTTAGGTTTTTTTATGTTTTGTAAATCAAATTTTTCATACATTTTTTTTTTCTGAAAGGAAGCCTCATGTGTATACTTTCAAGATTGGCCATTTAGAGTCTACCACATGTACATGAGCTTTGCCATGAAGAGAATATAACAGATAAACCTGTATCAGTGAAAGAGATGGTTAGCACCATGGTCCAGAGGAAGGGTGGGCCCTATATTAAAGCGTCAAGCCGAAGCTGGACACTGGGTGGGTTTGTTGTGGTAGAAGGGGAATCCTAAGTTGCCCTTAGGGTGTTGTAGTGTTCCTCAGCTTCTGTTTTTCTATCTTTTTAGCAATGGTTTTGACTGACTGATGTGTGAATTCCAGTGTTTGAGACATGCATAGTCTTGTGTTGCAATTCTATCCCACCTTGATGACAATGACTAGTAATGGTTATTTATGAATCATATCGGAAGCATGATGAACAGGCAACTCCTTAGGAAGAGGGGTTAATAACAGTCACTGCTACTGGATGTATCCCCTCCAGTCTCTAGGCTGGTGACACATGCTACTTGCTGAGTTAATAAGAAATAGGAAGCATTTTCCTTTAAGTGCCAATTGTATTCCATGATGCACACATTTTTCTCATTTTTCCTATTATACCAATAAGAGAGTCTTGTCTGTGCATTAAAAAATTACTATGTTTCCCTCCTGTAGACACCAAGATTAGTTTCCATCTCTTCCTGCTTTAGAAGTGTGCCAGTGCTCAATTACCTTCTTATGTTTTAGCCTAAGATGGCGTAGTTCCCCTGCTGATCTTTATGTGTGCCATTGTATGTTCGTGTTCCTGGATAACACATAATAAATAATCCCATGCTTGTTAGTAAGATGATTTGCTCATTGGCCCCTTGATTTTGGGGCCACACATCTTTCCTATCTCCTTGCCGTGGTCCTCACATGTGCATGCCCAAAATTCCTGTGTTGAAATTTAATTCACAATGTGCTAGTATGGAGAAGTTCTGCCTTTGTGGAGAGGATTAGAGAAAGGAAGCTCTGTCTTCATGAATGGGATTCATGCCCCAATGGAAGACACTTGGGACAGCTCATCTTCTCAGCCATGGGAGAATACAGTGAGAAGGTGTCTCTGGAGAATGGGCCCTCACCAGACACAACATCTGTTTTGGTCTTAGACTTCTCAGGCTCCAGTGCTGTGAGTTTAAACCTTTTGTGTTTATAAATTACCCAGTTTGAGGTATTTTGTTACATCACCCCAGACAGACTGCAGTAATCTTCTTTGTAGATTTTTTACATGTTTTAATGCATTAGTTTTAATAAAGCCCCACTAAGTTAAGGTGACTGAGTTAATACTAAGAAAATTTAGAGTTCAGGTCAGTCCTGGTTAGTTTTTTTGTCAACTTGACACAAGTTAGAGTTATATAGAAAGAATTGAGAAGATGTCTCCATTGTATTGCCTTTAGGGTAAATTTCCTTGATTACTCATTGATGTGGGATGGCCCATTCCACTGGGGGTGGTGCCTTCCCAGGCAGGTGAGCAAGACATGGGGAACAAGCTAGTAAGCACATTGCTTTTGCTCCATTGCTTTTGCTTCAGTTCTTATCTTGTGTTCCTGCCCCAACTTCCCTCCACAATGGACTATAAACTGAGCTGAATTCCCTCTCTGAATGCCTGCTTTTGGTTATGGTGTTTTATGAAATTCAAGTTTTTTTTTTCTTAAATAATGTTCAAGTTTTATTTATAAAAACATTTTTCTTTTTCTTTTTTTTTGGTTTTAAAATCAAACTGTAGTATAATCTGAGACACTGGATTCCCTGTCTCTCCAATTCTCTAAAAGCCCCTCCCACAGGGTCTTACTATGGGCCCTTGGCTGACCTGGAGCTTCTAAAGCAGAGCAGGCTGCCCTCAAACTTACAGAGATCTGCCTGCCTCCACTGAAGTGCTGCAATATAAGGTGTGTGCCGCCTTGTGTGGTTTAAGAGGTCTTTTTAAAGGGCTTCCTCACCGGTGTTGCTGGGATGGTGGCTTAAAATTTAGTATTACGGTGTGCTCATGAGGAGAACAGAGGATGACTCTGTGGACTCATTCCTCTTTCTACCTTTATGTGATGTGTAGGTCAGTCTTGGTCATCAATTTGACACATCAGGGAAGAGGGACCCTCCAGCGCGGAGTTGCCTTCACCGGATTGGCCTGTGGGCACATGTGGTGTTTCCTTGATTGCTCATTAGTGTAGGAGGGCTCAGCCCACTGTGGGCAGCACCATTTCTGAGCAGGCAGGCTTGGGCTGTGTAAGAAAGGCAGCCAAAGTGAGCCTGGGAATGAAGCTGGCGAGCAGCATTTCTTCAGTGGTTTCTACTTCAAGTTTCCGCCTTGGCTTCCTTCAAGACGGACTACAGTCTCTAAGATGAAATAAGCCCTCTTCCTCCACAAGCTGCTTTTGCCTATGGTGTTTATCACAGCAACAGAAACCAAACTTAGACATTGAACTCATTTTGTTGGACTTTTGTGGCAAGCATTTTTGTTTTTCTTTTACCCGCTGAGCCATCTCACCAGCCCTGGAATGGTGACGTTTAAAGAAAGATTCAGCAGTGTGAAGTAGAAGAAGCATATTATGTATTTGGTGGACATATGTGTACCATAAACTACAATAAACTACAATATGGTAGTTTGGTTTCTCTTTGTTTTTTTGTGGCAGCTTATCTCATAATTCAAGAACTTTCCTACTATGGGTTGTGGGGGTGTGAGGACACATGTTTAGGGTGACTGACCGATGCCGCCCTTTGGAAATTGTCCCAATGTGTTTGTGAGTGGAGCAGGGCAAAATCATTTTCCCAAACTGATGTGTTTCCTGTTTATTTGTTCACAAAATGTGAGCCTTCTCTAGTTGGATCTAAAAGGGTTATGGTTTCAGTCTGAGCTGTCTCCTACTCGTCTATGTTTTGAATGTTTGTGGTGGTTTTTTTGTAGGTGTTTTTTTGTAGGAATGTGGAGCCTTTAGGATCTGGGCCTAGCTGGTGGGAGGTGGGAGGAGGTCACTAGCAAGGGTTCTTAGAATGCCAGCTCCGGCCCCCTCTCATGTTCCTGGTCTACTGTACTTTAAGGAGCGTCTGCTACATGTTCCTGTAACCTTGAATTCTGCCATGTCTTCTCTGTCATGATGGATGTGTACCAAATAAGCATTTTTACCCTCTAAATTGTTTCTGTCATGGACTGTGGATGTGAGAATAGTGAACACAGAAGTAAAGAACCAGTGTCTGTATGTGGCTCTTACAGGTCTGAGCTATAGTGCGGTGGTATGGTGGGGATGAAGGGGAGTGATACCTGACCTGCCCTTAGAGCACCGTGCAGAGACCACCTGAGGCTTGTCAGTCTCAGCCTAGGTGGCATGGCTCTCATAAACACAAAGTGTGTCTTCTTGTCCCTCTTCACAGGTGAAAGAAGGCCATTGCCTAGACTGGAGTGTCCCATTGACCATTGATGTTCCTCTCAGCTTTAAAGAAGGGGTACACTCCCAGCACTTGTTGAAAGTGTTTGAGGGGAGGAGAGCTTGGTGGGTTAGCAGAAGCATCCTTTCAAATGCAAGCCTGGAGAGGAAGCACTGCATTTAGCCAGATGATTGTCTACTAAAAGAACCTGTCATGGAGAAGGGTCAGTTCAGTGTGCATGGAATTCTCCAAAACTAATCAGCACATTTCCTGGCAACAGGCATTTGACATATTAATGAGAGGAATGAATAACAGAATTAAGTAAAGATGTATTGAGCTTTATTTACAGTATAACCTATCCAGTTTTTATATAAGAGGCACTTAAAAAAAAAAAGGTGAATCAAAAAATAAATGTGGGCCGGGTGTGGTGGCGCACGCCTTTAATCCCAGCACTTGGGAGGCAGAGGCAGGAGGTTCTCTGTGAGTTCAAGGCCAGCTTGGTCTACAGAGTGAGTTCCAGGACAGCCAGGGCTGTTACACAGAGAAACCCTGTCTCGGAAAACTTAAAAAAAAAAGAAAAAGGTGATTCAAGAAGTTACATCTAAAAGGATATAACTTCATAGAATATCTGATTAGTATACACAAGGCCCTGGGCTCAATCCATAGCACAACAGGAAGCAAAATATCTTTTGAATTATTAAGGAAGAGAAGCACAATGGGGAAAACATATTTTTAGGATTATTGTAAAAGAATTTTCATATTATGTTACATAATTTTAGTTTTTCAGCTGTGGGAAAAATCTTTCAGCTGTTTCCTTGTTCAGGCCGCTGATACTGTTTAGCAATGTGCTGATTCAGATTCTTCGCTTCAGTTACTTAGTATCAACCTGGCATGGTGGAGGCACACAGCAGACCTTGACCAGGAGTAAGCACAGGTGGGCTGGGGATGTGGGCTGGGGATCTGGCTCCGAGGTAGCCACCTTGTCTATTGTGCACAAGACCCTGAATTTGATCCTGAGCATCAGTCATTGTCACCACCACCTCTTTATAAGAAAAAAAAAAAAAACTCTCACTTTCAGATATTTCTGGTTTTTGAAAAGATTAGTTTCAGATATTCTCTTTATTATCTTCAGCTTATAGATACAATACAAGCTCATGAGGAAAAGGGTTTGGGGAGAGATAGTTACTTAGACAAAGCTGCTATTTAATTTGACCTATGTTTTTTTCTAGACCATTTTTTCCTGTGCATTGTACAAGGCCCTTAACCTATAAGATGCTGTGCTGATGAGGAGTTCAGGTCAAAGCCCTTTCATTGTGAGCTCCTTGGAGGGTCTGCACTGGCAGTGTGGAAGGCTCCGAGGCAATAGGGAAGCCTTCTTCAATATTTAGGTAGTGTTTCCCAAGTTAGCCTGTCATTCTTATTGGTGTTCTTGTGCTCTAAAAAGTTAATTTCTGTTTTCCTTTTATTTTAAGACGTTAGTTTTTCTGGGAGGTACTGGGGATCAAACCGATAGGCACTGAGCTACATCCCAGACTTTTCTTTGATCATGGTCTGGATGCTTCTAGAATTTCCTGGCTGCAAAGAACAGAAAGTTTTTTTTTAAATATATATATATATTTATATAAATTATATATATATATATATATTTATATAAATTTATATATATATTTATATAAATATATATATAAATTTTTATTTTATGTACATTGGTGTGAGGGTGTCAGATCCCTTGGAACTGGAGTTACAGACACTGTGAGCTGTCATGTGGGTGCTGGGAATTGAGCCTGTGTATGCATGTGAAGGCTAGCCTTTGTGTGCATGTGGAGGGTAGCCTGTGTGTGCATGTGGAGGGT
>CAJQZJ010010085.1:5712894-5732019 GCA_907164525.1 Lophiomys imhausi | reverse complement strand
GTGTGCATGTGGAGGGTAGCCTGTGTGTGCATGTGGAGGGTAGCCTGGGTGGGGACAACTCTGGTTACTCTGCAGGTGCATGTGCCACGTGTGGAAGTCAGAGGACAACTTGTGTCATTCTTCTCCTTTTGGTCCCTAGGGCTTGGCTCAGGTTCCTTTATCCACTGAATTATCTCACTGACCCTGAATCAGGGTGGGGGAGGGCTTGAATCTGAAAGTGAATTGGTTTTAACTGGTTGGCAGTGCATGCAGGATGTTCTAGACAGAGGGATGCTCTGTGAACACTCTCTAAGGATGGAGGGAGCTGGGGAACTTTCAAGAGGGGAAGGTGGTTGTTGGCTGGCTCATGGCAAACAAAGCAGTAAAAGCTTGTTTGCTGCACGGCCACTTATGTAAGGAATTAAGCGTCTTTCATTCATTATGAATTGATTTCAGAGAAGCCAGCCATCTATGGCCAAAGTTAACAGCAAGCAGATTAAAGGGATTCTGGTCTTTTGTATGGTTGGGAGTGAAGTTTTGGCTCATGCAGTCAGCACCAGGTTTTTCAGAGTGACTCTCTTCTGTGGTGATTTACTCATTGTGTCTCATGTGGCTGTCATTTAGACATGTGCACAGGTGGGTGGGGCACACATGGAGCTGGCCTTGAGATATTACTGACCCAACCTTTTGTGTGGTGAGAATGCAAATGCTAGGAAGCATTTTTGAGCAGCATGTTTTCCCCTAAGTAGAACTCTTTCTTATAGAAAGGAATTTCACAGTAGGGTGAATACAAATGATTTCATTTTGAAGCTCAAACAATTCTGAAATGTTACCTTTAGCGTTAAGGAATACCAAGGAAAGTTAAAAAAAAGCAGCGCAAGAAAATAGTTGTTTTGCAAATGTGTTTTACTTATAGATCAGCAAGTTCATAGAAAAGATGATTTAATAATTGGTTCCTTTTTGTTTTGAACAAATATAGTATTCTGTGTCTTTTTTCAAAGCATAGTAGCTAGCTCTGAAGTATTCCAGGGTGAGGCACTATACAAGAACAAAGGTCTATTCTCAGGGATAAAATAAGACAATCATCTATTGTCCAAGACCCACAATCGATGGCAAGTGACTTAAAAGTGTTTGGTGTAGAAATGGGTCTCTTCAGCTCCGTTCACAGCACTGCTCCCCTCTGCCTGCTGGCCCTCAAAGAGGGCTTTGTTCCCTTCAGTTTTCTTCTCTGCTAGTGAGACAGTGGTGTCTTGCTATGCCCCGTTTTGCCTCTAATATTTCTGAATGCAGATGTGTCTTTGCTGCTGTGACCTAAGAACAGAACAGTGATCCTTCCTCCTCCCCTGTGCCTCCCATCAGTGTAAACTCAGGACTGTTTGTATAGTGGTTCTTTCCCCAGGGGACTGTATCTCTGTAAGATATTGGGACATTTCTCTTCCACTCTTCCCTATTTTCTTTCTCAGATTCTCCCCTCCCCCCAAATAGTTTGTTGCAGGAAGAGATTAAGCAGTTCAGGATTTAGGTCAAGACTGTTTTGGTGATAAATAGAGAAGAATGTGAAACTCATTTAGAAGCCCCATAAAGATACAAGCCACACTTCTAGTAGTAGGCTGGTAAACTACTAAACTGCAGATACCATAGCTGGTTTCAGCATTATAAGACGGAATTGAAAGCAGAAATCTATCTGTCTGTCTGTCTGTCCATCAATCTACCCATCTATTATGCATTATCTTTCTTTTTAGTGGGTTTTAGAAATATGCTCTTCTTGCTTCTTTTTAGAGATTGGGTCTTCACACTCAGGGTTGTGCACATGCTCTTGCACATTTGAGGCAAATCTACCACTGAACTATATCATCAGCTTCCAGAGGTTGAATTGTAAACTATTTCTGAGTCCCCTTTAACACATAATAGTCAATAAGTACCTAGGACAGACCTGTGTCCTCTCCTCGCTCCACAGTTTTCTTTTTAAAAAATTTCTGTGAAGAAATAATGTTTGGATCTGTCCCCAGCTGGCCTTTAGACTAGTGGGTCTATGGTCATGGTGTTAGGGGTTTTGGTTGCAATCCAGGCTGAAATGATTCCTGAATGTTGACTTCATAGTTGCTTGACTCCCCACACAGTTCAAATGGTGACATCTTAAGACAGGAGTGGAGAAGAGAACAGTCAGTCCTTTATTTAACTCTGGCAAGACTGTGGTTTATGGTGCTCTGGGGAAAGGCAGTTGAATTTTTAAGTAAAACCTAAACACAGACAGTACATCGTCTACAGAGGCTCCTGTTGACAACATGTAATAATGACATCTCACCATCCAAGCAGCTTTCTGGCTTTGCTTATGGGACACACATTCTTTTCATTTTATTTTATTTTATTTTTTGGTTTTTCGAGACAGGGTTTCTCTGTGTAACAGCTCTGGCTGTCCTGGACTCGCTTTGTAGACCAGGCTGGCCTCGAACTCATAGTGATCCACCAGCCTCTGCACGCCAAGTGCTGGGATTAAAGGTCATTTTAATCAGCATTTGTTTCTTAGCTAATTCAGAGGTGTTGTGATTTTTGCCCATTAGATACTTTTTATGATTGCTTCAGCATTCACTGTTCTGTTTATCTTTCACTGCTGTGAATGAAAGAGTACAAGGGAGTTCCTTTTCAGAGTCTGTGGTGGCAGAGTTGGGTCTCTGCTAAGAAGCCACTATTATACGGTGGTTAAGAATTTGGACTGCATGGTTGAGAATGTAGAGCATTCTCCTAGCTTTGTGTAACGTCCTGGAATCATCCCCAGCAAGTCATGAAACTGGGTGTGTTGTTGCACACCTGTCCTGGGAGACAGAGAGAGGAGGATCAGCAGTTCAAGGGTCATCTTTGGTTACATTGTGAAGTTCCAAAACAGCCTGGGCTACATGCCTCAAACAAAACCCAAACAATTCAGTTAAGAACTTCATTTCTAGAGCCCTCCTATGTTGGCGCTAGCCTCACTGGGCATTTTTATCTGTTGTGTGACTTTTGGGTAAGATATTTGATCTCACCATACATTTGATGTGGGACAGCAACTATACACACTTAATGGAAGAAGTGTGTGAACTAGAGGGGTTAATTTATGTATGGACTTTAGGGAGTGCCTTGTACAAGGAAGTGCCTTATAAATTTCATTTGTCAGTATTAATGAAATAACAAGTGCTATGTTTTCATATGTCTTAATGTGTGGTAATGAAAAGGAGAAACTGGCTACTATTTAACTCATTATATTTTTAAGCATCAGTTTCTTTTAAGGTTTTTATTTTTTGTGTAAAAGTGTTTTGCCTGCATGAATGTGAACCTTGTGCATATAACGCCTTTGGAAGCCAGAAGAGGGTGTTAGGTCTCTTGGAACTGGAGTTAAATGGTTGTGAGCCATTCTGTGGGTGCTGGGAATAGAATCCAGGTCCTCTGTAGGAGCAGCCAGTGCTCTTTGCTGAGCTCTCTTGTGCTCTTTAAGGATGCAGCTAGTAGCCGGGCGTGGTGGCGCACGCCTTTAATCCCAGCACTCAGGAGGCAGAGGCAAGTGGATCTCTGTGAGTTTAAGGCCAGGATGGTCTAAAAAGTGAGTCCAAGACAGCCAGGTGTTATTACATAGACCCGTCTCAAAGAAAAAAAAAAGAATGCAATTAGTGAGGGATATAATTTACTTGGAGAGAATGTTTATTTTTATCACAGACAGGAAAACATATGAGCAACATATGCACTTGAAGACCAATGGCCTTGTGTCTGAGAGATGGGTTACAGATTATCTAGATTTATTTTGATTTTTCTCATTTACATAGTGTAAGTTCCTGCACCCAAGGCTGTATTATTTGTAGAGCTTTTGATAAGAAACTCTGCTAATATTTTTGTGCTTTTTAGTTTTAAAACTTATTTTTTGTGCACGTGTAGACTGTGGGTGTATGCGTGCCATGGAGCGGTGTGGAGGTCGGAGTCTCTCTTCTTCCACTGCAGGAGTTCCAAGGATCGCGCGGGTCACCAGGCTGTCACCAGGCTGTGTGGCCGGCCAATGCCTGTCCTTGCTGAGCCACCCTGCTGTCCCCCTGTGCTTTGCTGAAGTGAATGTGTCGCTCGGGTCAGTGCCCCACACTGCCACTCACAGGACTTCTAGGACACAGCTAGCTGCCTCTTTCCTTTGCTTCTTACATCCGAAAATTATGGTAATTATAACTAGCCAGACTCCACCTGCCACCCTGATTTGGCTATCATGTCCAAGAACCAGAAGTGCACACAAGAAAACATAAATACTAAAGATTCCTGCCTTTACCTTGGGAAGTATGTTAACTGTTTAACGAGAGGAGAAAGGCAAGCTTGTGTTTGAGATGGGAGATAGTTCTGATATTTACTCCACTCTTGTAATAAATTAAAAAAATCCCTTTGTGAAGAAAAAAGAGAAGAATTTGGAAACAAAGTCTTTTAATATTTCTGTTTCTGTCAGAAAGGAGAACTCATAGCTGAAGGAATAGTGTCCACACCCCGAGTGCTTTCTAGGTGTCAACAGACAGATCTGGTTCCTAGTGTTCACCCTGTAAGGTAAGGGGTACGCTGGTCATCACAGTAACGGCTGCTCATTAATGACCAACAGCTAACATTTGTTCAGCACCTAGCAGATGTTGGCCCTGAGCTAAACATGATTATTGTTTTCCAGCCTCGTCAAACCTACAGGAGTTATAAATCACCATATTCTCTCTGGCATAGTGAGAATGCCTAGGCTGAGAGGTCTGTGGCCGAGGCAGGACTCCAGGTCTCTCTTATTCTACTGTTTGGCTTGTTCCTCAGTCTGACACTGTTGGTTTCAGCACTGAATATTTTGACTTCTGGTCATACGTTTCTTTTAATCTTTTATTCTTCGTGTGTAGATTTAGAAGTATGTTTTTATATAAATTATCTTTAATCGGTCTTTATAACCCACATCTGGGGTATGGGGATAGAAACTGTTACAGCTTTGTCTATGAGGAAGTGGAAACTTCTAGAAACACCATAAATGCAGGAGCGGGGCTGGATTTGATGTCTTTGGATTCCTGGTCCAGGTTTCCTTCAATCCTGTCATGTGCTGATGCCACTTTCTCACAGGTCAGCCTTCTATTTTCTTTATTATATTTTAGCAAAGCAAACACTTTTCTGATCATTTATAATAACCTGGTAGGATTTGAGCACGCGGGGCCAGGCAGGGCACCTGAGGGAAGTGACCTCCCAGAGGTGTCAGTCCTTGGTTACTGGCATCAAGAACGGCTCGATGCATCTGTGCAGGCTAACTGTGCTGAAGTGCCTGGGGCAGCCATGCAGCAGGGCCGTACTACTCAGGAGCTTGGACCAGCTGCAGGCCCCTGCACTGCTTCTGCGGCCCTCTGCTCAGCTCTCTCTGACCACAAAGCTTTCGACCACTCACTGTCAGCAAATTATTCTTTTCTCAAGAAGTTGCCCTGAAGCTATTTCTTTATATGAAAGCTTTTAGTTCATTCTCTACACCAGAAATTCAATTTACCATCAAATGAAGTTTCTTTCCTTTTCTTTTTTTTTGAAGAGGTTGTTATTATTTCTTTGAAAGAGAACTATCAGAGGAACAGGGGTTGGTGGAAGCAATAAGAGAAGCCATTAATGTAGATTGAAAATCAGGCTGCTGTTTTGGGGTGAGCATGGCATGGCTGGTGTGTCCCATCTCATAACTGTGAGCCAGTTATAATGAGCATAGCAAACTTCTGGGAATAAAGGCAGCTGTGGACTGGTGAATAGATAGTCCCTGGTAGCTTTCATGTTATCAGGTCCAAATTGTGGTGTATTTTTTGACCCAAACTCTGAGATTTGTCAGGAGAAACAGTTATGAAGGAGGAGGATGTGATAGAAAAGAAAGAACCTGATGATGTGGGTCCTAATCTTAGTTGTGTGACTTTAGAATTGTCATGTGACCTCTCTGGTGCTCGAGGGTGAGAGTGGAGGCTGGGGCTTACCTGCAGAATGAAATTGTTGGACCAGGTCAGTGGCCACTATTGTGCACCAAAATCACCTGGGAACAGACAAATTAATTGATGATTAGTTGGTGCTGATTTAATCAGGGCGGGATTTCCCCTGGCATCAGTATTGCTAAAGCTATCCTGGGATTCAGATGTGCAGCCTGTGTTAGGTCAAATCCAAAATCCCTTCTAGTTTTAACATAGTTTAAATGTACATATTGCTGGTCTCTTACCAGGTGCTTTATAATTGAGGCACCGTGGTGTGCCTGGGCTCACTGCAATGAAGGGACGCTGGTCATTTTTGTCTTAGAGAACATAAAACCCGTTATTAGAGACATTGACATTTTGTCATTGACTTGTAAGGATAATTCTCCAGGGAGAGCCATGAAGCATTGCTTTTCTGAGGCATCAAGGGTGGAAGAAATACGTAGAGAGTCTAATGTACTCGGACAGGGCTTGTATGCAGGTCTTTGCGTTTTCACTCAAAGTTCATGACGGGGAATTGTTCATAGGACTAGAAAGTGAGCATGATAGTTTCTAACCCATATTGCCATCTAAGTTCTTTTTAAAGAGAGAACACTGGATTTTGATGAGTACAAGATTATTAGCTCTGTTTCTGGGTTAAAATTCCATTCCTTGCAATGTAAGTTATTCTTCCTTGGGAATTAGATTTCTCCAAACTAGATTTATTTTGAAATATAATGTAGGAGAAAAGCCTAAACTTAATTTAATGTTCTTTTTACTTAGTTAAAATTATTAACTATACATGAATTAGGCTAAATTATTTTATGGTTTATACTTGAATACCAAAAGAGAAGTTAATATGCATGACACAAAACCCAATACTAAAGATTTCTGCACAAGTGCTCTCTGCTCAAATCTCCAGCCTCTCAAGTCCACAGAGGTGCTATCATGTGACGGAGAAGTGAGTCAGAGTCAATCCAAAGCCTAGGCCACCTCCTCCCTCCACCTCCCCCCTCCACCTCCCCATGGCACACTGAAAGCTTTGGCCACATCATCCTCTCTGGGGCCAGGAGGAGCTGGTGATTGCTCAGAACTCCATTGTAGTCTACTCATGTACACAGGATAAGCCTCGAATTTATTTTGCATTTTCCAGCCTCTGGTCTGTAAGAGTTTTCAGAAAGGTAGCTGTTAAGGGACCCATGTGTGTTGGTAAGAGGTACTTGGAAACTGTGTCAAACAATCAGGTTTACAATGGCTGCTAGCTCCTACCTTTAAACCTGGACATGCACTGGGTGGAGGAGGGGGGATTGAAGTTGTATTTAAAACTTCTATGACACTTTATGAAAAATTGGTGTTAGGTTTATATATATACAGAAAAGGACGAGGAAAACAAATGACAAAGTTAATTATCTACACAACTATGTGAATGTTGGAATTCAGAAGCCCAAAGAGGGTACTCCCAGGGGTCTACTTTTAACAGAAAATTTACTTTTTAAGTGGAGCTAGAATAGATGTGGTATTTTAACTATTCTTATAGGTTAGCTCTTTTAATTTCTAACAATGATAATGAGGTACATACTATTTTAAAAAATTAAGTGTAGACATTGTTATCGTTCCCACTTGGCAGATGAGAAAAGATACCGTTTTATCATAAAACACGTGGAACTTCAACTACAGGAAGTTTGAACTACTCTTGTTAAGTAACTAGGCTGCTATGCAGATGTAAGATTTCAACCTAAGGTTTGGCAGAAGCAGTCTAGGACTACCTCCTTCTACCCATTGGTAATAACTTGGAAATACAGCATTGAGTTTTTAAACAATTCTTAATAGCCCGCAGAAGATTAAGATTACGAATTCAAGGAGGAAAGACCAATTATGGGCAGAAATTTACCACAACCTATTTTTCATTTTTTTCCCCTAAGTATATACAGAGTAGGTAGGGATTGGGGCCACTCATAGCTGCTCTCATGAGATGAGACTTGGTTTGCTTTCCAGAGAATGTTTATCCCTGGGGAACATTTGAAGGGGTCAAGAGCCTTTCTGTAGTTGTAAGCAATGTTCAGAAGGCACGGATTCGTAAACACAGACAGAAATGCCTCTGTCTCAAGGCGTTCTGCTATACATATGTAGATACACCCACTACTTTTGGGGAGTTGCTTATATGTCTATGGAAATATATATTTATTTGTTTATTAACATTTTTATTTAAAAATCTTTTTGGCATTAAAGCTTATTTGTTGTATTTGAGTCACTTCTCTGTAACTATAACAGAATATTCAAGCTAATTAACTTATAAAGAGGGAGGTTTGACTTGCAGTTCTGTAAGTTCTAATCCATGATTGGTTGGTCCTGAGGCTTTGGGGCTACAGAGAAGAAGGCACATCATAGTGGGAGCACATGAGAAGGAGGAATGGGCTGGAGTCCCACAATTCCATCTGTAGGCACCCCTCGGAGACCTAATGACCTCCCCCTCTTCTTCTTGCCCCTTAAATGGTTCACCGCCTCCCAACAGTGCTACCTTCCACAGAATTCCAGACCTAAGAACAGCAGTGAGCACAAGTAGAAACAGCTACCAGAATTACGAAAAATGGGAGAGAAACTAACCCTAGAGGCAGGTGAATGTGAAACCGAAACTTTGTTAACAAGATCTGAGAGCACTGAAATCAGCTTTTGAAAACCACGTATAAGACCTTTCTCCAGCATGAATGAGCTCTCAGTAAGTGTGCTTACTGCTCTTGGTTCTGCACCTTGTTTAGACTATTTGGAGAGAGTTTGTGTATAGCCGGGTTGAAGTTATGTGAACTTCACAACTCTAGGTTGTGATTTTACTCCTGGGCTTACACACTTTTCATTTGTGTGTAAGCCGTGTAGCATAAGAGTGTTTAAGACATTGTAGTGAAAGCAAACAAGCAAACAGTAAACCTAACTGAAATGGAGAGTAACTGGTATTTAAAAATTATCTTTAAATTATGTATATGTGTGTGTCTCTTTGTGTGGGTAGTTACATATGAGTGCCCATGCCCACGAGGCCAGGGGAGTTGGATTCCCTGGAGCTGGGCTTACAGGTGGTTTTGAGTCTCCTGATATGGGTACTAGGGTCTAGAAGAACAGTTTGTGTTCCTAACCACTGAATTATCTCTTCTGCTCCTAAATTTTGCTATTTTTCATGCAATAAATACTATATATGGATAAAAATGATGGGACTAAATTTGTATGTATCAACATGGAATCAATTTTCCAAACAATATTGAGTGGAAAAGGCAGGCTTCAGAAAGGTTTGTACAACATGATTATATTCATATAACCCTTTACAATATACTATTTTGTTCTCTCCCTCTCTTCTCCCCCTTCTTTTGTCCCTCTTTCCCTCCCTCTTCTTCTTTTCTTTTAGACAGGTCTCTTTTTTTTAGTCCTGGCTGTCCTGGAACTTGCTACATAGATCAAGCTGATCTTGAAATCACAGAGATCCAAGTGTCTCTAACTCCAAAGTGCTTGGATTAAAGGTGTGTGCCACCATACCTGGCTTACTATTCCAATGTTTATGGTTATAAATGTATCAAAAATATTTAAAAATATGAATGTGGCTTGGGGATATAGCTCAGGGATGGAGTGGTTGATAAACTTGGGCCAAGCCCTGGCTTCAATCCTCACCACCACAGAGGTTAAGAAAAAAAAAAAAAACGGAATGGATAACCACACAAACATGATACATGTATGTTCATGCACAGAATAATAAGTAAAATCTTAAAAGAGAAAATGAAACAGGGCAGTGGTGATACACACCTTTAATCCCAGCACTCAGGAGATAGAATCAGGAGGATCTCTGTGAGTTCAAAACCAGCCTGGTCTACAAAGCACGTTCCAGTAGCCAGGACTAAACAGAGAGACCCTATCTCGAAAAACAAACAAACAAACGAAAGAAAAGACAAAGAAAAAAATGAAACCATTTAGCAAATGTTACTTTATTAAAATAACAACAGTAAACCAGTACTGAAGAAGAGTGTTCTGATTGAAGAATGGGACGTGATGGGCTTGAGGAAGCCCCAGAGCAAATCCAAACCCTACGCACAGCCCTGGGCGGGTGGGACGAGGCCCCTTCTCCCGCACTTTATCCCTCATTTCTAGCTGAGGAGGGAATTTATGGCTTCCAGAAGAAAGCAAGCACCGAGCACTGCTCTTGAAAGGTCTATACCCCACAGCTTGTGGGCACCTGAAGGGCTAAATGAAACTTTCATTATTTTGAAAGTTTCTGACCCTTAAAGAAAAATATTTAGTTCCTATTTTTAGTCACCATTTTTTATGTCTTTCTTAAATTTGAAAGTTTTTTCATCTCTTACCTACTGCTGTCAGCCGTGGCTCTGGAATATTAGTGGCCTCCTTCCCACAATCCTCTGCTTCATGCAGTCTGCTTCTGTGGCCCAGGGGATGCTTCCCGGGGAGGGGCAAAGAGGAAGAAACACGTGACACAGATGCTGGTGGCCAGCTGCGGGACACCGCTGACAGCTTAACACTGAACAGCTTTAGGAACCCGGCGTCTTGTTCTGGAGACCCTCCATCTGAGCAGCAGCTGTAGTGGTGTAGTGGTATATGTTGTAATATCCAGTGTTGTAAGCACTGGAGAGCAGAGTCGTTGGGAAGGGGGTGGGGGGATCCCTAGGCTTGCTGGCCAGCCAGATTTAACCTAGGTAGAAAGCTCCAGTTCAGTGGGAACCCTATCTCAAAAGCAAGGTGGGCAGGCAGCACAGGAAGGATGGCCGCTGAGTTTGGCCTGTTGCTTCCGTGTGCACAAGGAACACACATAGTTCTTGAGCGTTGCCTTATCTGACAGTTATGTTATAGTGATTTAGTGCAAATGTGTTAACTTGGAGAAGAGTGAGTCCTCCCAATTGCTTTTTTTTTTTTAAACAAATGGATTTTGCTTTATATGTCTGAAACCCATTGGTATGGCTAAACCCTCGGTGCTAAGCCTGCCTCTGAGTTCAGATACTCCTGAGTGTCCACTTAATAAACACAGCTCAGTGTGTGTGAGGCTTCATGCTGACGTGTATTAACAGATGAGCCTCTGAGACTGATCCTACAGCAAACGAAATGCTTTAGTGAGGAGTCCTTATCCAGAAATACACTGTTTGTCACAGCAGTTAACTGAAGTACTCACCTCTCAGCTGTGGTTTCTCCCTACCAAGATGAGGGCATTTGTGACTGATTCTGGCCACCAATAAAATTGCCAATGCCCCCCCCCCCACCCTGGATGCCTTGGATATATATCTATCAACCTTCGGGCTTGTTGTCTTCAAAGAAGGCAGCAAATGAGGGAAACATCCCTGCTGTATAATAACCCTTAATTTCAAGAACATCACAGTGGCTAAGCCAACTCATACTGGATCATAATAGTGTAGTTTTGCAATAAAATATTTAGGCATGTTAATGACAAAACATTTTATTCCAGAAGAAATAGAACCTAAGAGTATTCAAATATAAACATATGGCAAGGAACTGGCAGACGCATCGGGGGACTTGGAGTCTGCCCCCAGAATGGATGCCACTGTGACATGTGTCCGGAGAGTGTGTCCTTCTTACATAAGATTTATTAAGTTGACCCCAGCATAATTTCTACTGCCCAGACTTTTCTACTACATGAAAAAGTGATCTTAGAAATTCCTCAGTTGAGGTGTGAGTGTTTGTTATTCTCTGGAAGGCAGCACAGAGAGCTGCTTTCCAAAGCTTGTTAGAAGGAACCTCTCCATTGTGGTGCATTGCCTGCTGTTTGATGTTTGCTTCCTTCCGTGTTCTCCAAGTGCCTTACAGACATGAAAGTAAAGAATTTTCATTCATTCATACATGGGGTTCCATGACCATGGCAACTCTCACAAAGGAAAACATTTAATTGAGGCTGGCCTACAGTTCAAAGTAGTCTGTCATCATGGTGGGAAGCATGGTGGCTCTCAGGCAGACATAGTGCTGGAGAGGTAGCTAAGAATTCTATGTCTGGATCTGCAGGCAGCAGGAAGAAAGAGAACAATTGGGCCTGGCTTGAGCTTCTGAGACCTCAAAGCCCACCCACAGTGACACACTTCCTTTGACAAGCCGCACCTACTACAAGAAGGCCACAGCTTCTGATAGTGCCACTTCCTGCGGACACCTATGGGGGCCATTTTTATTCCAAACTAGCACAGGGTCCATTTACCTAGTGTTTCCTACTCTTCCCAGATGAGGGATTTTTCAGAGCCTCAATTCAGGTTTCGGGTGCTTTCAGTGTCTGAGCATTTTACTTTGTTTATTGTTTTTGAAACAGAACTTGTATCCTTTATGAATTCTTCATGTTTGTTAACTTATACTGGACATTTATTTTTTTTGGGTTAGGATTCATGTTTTGGATGCAAATGACAGAAACCTCACACACCTGGAGATGGTCAGCAGCGGTAGTTGGGTGACACTGTGAGTGCACTCAGACTGCACAATCGCCCATTGATTATTTTTATGTGGAGGCATGTGCTTGTGTCCAGGTTCAGGTGTTGTCCTCAGGCACTGTCTACTTTGTTTTTTGAGACAGGATTGTCGCGTCCCCCTTGACCAGCAAGGATGACGCAACTCGCAAAAGCTCTTCTCCAGCAGTTTATTCAGGTCCCTTGAAAACAGTCTTCCGAATGCCCGGGCAGACCCAACCCACAGGCTAAATACTATATGAACCGCCAATCAAGTAAAGCCACGTGGTGCTATCTTAGAGGCCCACGTATGCGGAAGCAAGCCAGATCAGCGGTCTTAGCCAAATATGGACTTGTTTACCACAGAGAGCGCTCACCGTCGGGCTGGTGGAAGGCGGAAACCGGCGCCATCTTTAGGGCGCGGCACGTCGCAGCTCTCTAGGGTGAGGATCTCTCACCCTAGAATTTGAAGATTCAGCTAGGATGACTGGCCAGGGGACCCACACCCCCCAGGGCTCACTGCCTCACTAGTTCTGGGATTATAAATGTCCCACCACACCTGGCTGTTTTTATGTGAGTGTGTTGGGGGTCAAACTCAGGTCCTTATGCTTGGATCACAAGCACTTCATCAACTGAGTTATTTCCCTAGACCTGAAAATGTTTTGAAAATGTGGTGTCAACTCCTATTCCCCCACCCCCAAACTGGGAAGCCCAAGGAGACTTGAGTCCTCTCCAGTTCTGCCCTATTCCTATTTATCCCAATCTTTAGCTTCTCAGGGCTCCAGTCTTGACCTCCAGAAGTGTAGTCTTCCTTCAGCCCATGACAGAGACCTGTGGGAGATCGGGGATGGGCCTGGAACATTGGCCCTTCAACTGTGGCGTTGGGTGTGGAGTCACAGAACCATTCTGAGTAAAGCCAAAGCTAGCCCAGATGTGTTAGTGGGGAAACCCAGATGGTAACACAAGTCCCTTGTATCAGTGGCACCACGTGTGCATATGCCCTACCCACACCCTTCTATGTGCTTCCAATCTCTAAGTTATGTATGCTATTCAACACAATGTAATGCTATATATATATATATATATAATATTAAGTCACCAAGGGAACAAAGCTGGGAAAAACTATATGTTCACTACATATACAATATTAAAAGTGTTTTGCTCACCAGTTGCTTGAATCCAAAAATGTGGGACTGTTCATACACAGAGGGCCATTGTATGGAAGAGCTGGAAATGGCATCAAGTTCTTGAGGTATCAGACATGTTAGAGGGTCTGTGGATCACAGTAGTTGCTTCTCATGCTCAGAAAAATATGGCATGTTGAAAGGCTGCCTCGTAAACAGTGTCCCGCATGAATGTCACTGTTGATCTTCTGGTAGGCAGGGTAGTCTTTTGCTCTTTGCCATTTTTTACAAGACTCCTTCAGCCGATGTGACCGTCCATCCTGTTTGGATGTTTGCTCGTTCTCTTTCACTCTAACGCTTTGATGGGACAGCCTCTTGTCTACAATTTATGTCCTCAGGTCACTGCCCCTCCCCCTCGTATTGCAGCAGCAGTAGGAAACAGAAAGAATGAATATTTTCAACCAGGGGTAGAGGGCTTTGTTGCTAAAAGGAATTTCCCTTGGGACCAATTGCTCAAATGTTTTCTTGGAAACTTTGTGGGACTTGTGTATTCTGAGCTGAGCCATGGACTTTTTGGATCTGGAAAGAACAACAACAGCAAAATGTCCTGCCCAACCCATTCATTTAACAGATGAAAAAACTGGGTCTCATACTTGCTAAAAACCCAGCATGCTTTTATTACCTCACAGGACAGAAATATCGAGGGTGCCCCTTGAGGAGGAGGGTTGGGTGATCCAGAGCCACTATGGCTCTCCACAAAAGCGAAAAACATCCTCTTCCGGACTGGGTACCTACCATTTTCCCATTGCGTAATCTCTTAACTGTTTTACCTGGTGATTTCAAGTAGCTTTCAGATATGGGATCCAGGGGGCTGGTTTGCTGTCCTTGCAGGAGAGTCTGATGCATCATAGTGAGTACTAGTCTATGTCTGGTTCAAGTACTGCAGTTTTGGTGCCTCATGATGACACCAACACTTTAAAGGTCGTTCGTATCTTTCTACCTGAGTGAAAATCCAAGCAGTTGGCTGGCTTTTGAGCTTTAGACTTGACTGTAGTTTACACGATACCCTGTTGGTATTTACCTTGTATTAGATACTCTGGATCTTTCTTTGTTTCTTTTAGGGATTTAAACTGGACAAAACTCAAGAGCCAGCCAGCAAATGGGAGGCAATTGTGATTTCCTGGATGGTCTAATAACATGGAAACTACTAGATCAAGAAAAGAAATAGAAAGTAAATTAAATAATAGTATTTTCCAGTAAAACAAGGCTACTTAGACAGACAGTGATGAGAAAACAGCCTAAGGCTCCTTTTAAGTTTATAGGGACCTTTTACATTTTTACGATATGAAATACTGCTGCTTCTGCTGGACCCATTTGCATATGAGAGGCTCAGTCCTTATTTTGGGTGGTAACTACATGTCTGCCCACATCCTCTGTGTCTGGAGCAGTGATGTTGGTTGGTTGTTTTTATATCTGGATCCTTGCTTACAAAGCCAGCTGTGGGCTGCCTTGCATTTAATGTCATTTCAAGACAGTGAGGTTGAGCTTTCTAGAAAACTGATGCTTTTGAGAATGCAGAGAAAGCAGTTATGTGTGTGAGGATGTTAGTGCAAAGTAGAAAGTCTGCTGCCTTCCAGATCTAGGAAGAGGGAGTTGGTGACTTGTACCTTTCTTTGCACAGTAATGTGGGCTCCCCTACATTCAGTCAGTGCCTATGAAAGGACTCTATCTGGTCACTCTGGGTTCTGTGCCTTCCTCAGTGGCAAAGGCAGTCAAGAACTGGTTTGTCCGAACTACAAGTATTTAGAAGGGAACACACATGAAATGGAGGGAGGTCGACGGATGAGACACTTAATGATTTCTCCCTGCAGTGACAGCAGGATGGTGTGTGGTTGATTCATATAGAGATCCAGAGATAGCTTTTAGATTTCCCGGTAGAGTGAAATGAATGTGGGGGAGCAGAACGTCTTTCCCCATTAGAGACCTTTAATATAAGACAGCAGCTCATCTCCTCTCTGGACTGCAACTCCACATGCCACGAGCGTTTTCAGATGGGGCAGTACGAGTTGGACACATGGTACCTCACACGTGGACTTTAGATCCTGTGTTCTTACCCAGGTCGCTCTCTTGGTAGCAGTGGCCCACCAAAGTGGTTGGTGTTCCCCCTCTCTCAGTTTAACCAAGTCAGGCCCCACACAGGAAGCAGAACGCATCCTCGAACCCAGATCTGTTTGATTTTAACCTCTGGGTTCTTTCTGCGTCACTGCTGTTGCCTGGTGAGAGCTCCAGATGCGGCTGTTAATCAGAGCTGTGCCACTGAATACAAACTGGAATACAGCAAGGAGGAAACAGCATCATAAATTCTGCCACCCGAGTTGAAGGCTTTAACAAGCATCAGTGTGCCTCGTTTTTGAGCCTCTGTTGCCACATAATTAGCCCTAAAGTCTTAATGGCAGGTTGATTTCTAAAACTATCCCCCTTGGGCCTCCGGAATTTATGCTGAGACATTAGTTTTAATTAAATGGCTACTTAGTGACAGTACTTAGATGTATATCTTTTGAAGTACCAGATATTTCTTTCAGATACTGGGCCAACCTGGAGCGCATTGCTTTCTCGTTGACAACATACGGCATTCAGCCAGAAATCTTTCTCTCAGCTAATTGAAGCCATTCAAGACCATCCACAGCTATTCAGGGAGGGTTTTCTCTAATTTGTGGTTTCAGGAGCAGATACACGGGACACACTGAACTTGTTCCTTCACACGCTTTCATTTCATTTCCGATGTTCAGTTGAGGTACTGTGGACGTCTGACCCCTGTATCTAAAAGTCTTCATGCTTTCAAAACCTTCAGCTGCTGAACTTTATTCAGTGAACATACAAAATAGTCTTTTCTTGGTCTATTTCTAGGCAAACAAATTAGGACTCTTTCTTTCTTTTCTTTTCTTTTCAAGACCGTATTTCTCTGTGTAACAGCACTGGCCACTGGCTTTCCTGGAACTCATTTTGTAGACCAGGCTGGCCTGGACAAACTCACTGAGATCCACCTGCCTCTGCCTCCCAAGTGCTGGGATTAAAGGCATGCATCACCACGCCCAACTTGGCTGTTTCTTTCTTAATGTTGTTCAGAGAGTGAAATAAAAGTGGTGGTTTTTCCCCTTCGGTTTAATGTGTCACCCCAGCGTAGGAGACTGTACTGAGACTGTAGCTGTGAAACACACATGCACTTTCCGGCATGGCTGTGAGAGCATCTGGCCCAGAATTCCACTTTGACCCTACATGAGGGTGGTGTCTGTGACCTTCAGCAGGAGGCTTTGCTTCTGCTGCAGCTATTGGGGCCTTCTCATTCTGCTTTGGAAATTCTAGTTAAGATGCAATTTAACTCCAATGGCTGCTTTTGTGTTTCATTTTTATGTTTCTTTTATCTCCCAATTTTATCAGAGGAAGATATATAAACTGTAAGATGTAGAATATTCAGGTTAAGAAAAGAAAATAATTCACCTATAATCTAATCACTATAAAATAAATATTCCTAATTTGATAGTTTTCCTCTTAAATGTCTCTTCATAATCATTTATGTATAAGTATTTACTTAAAATATATATTTCTTCTCTCACTTGTATATTAGTTAATATATATTTTAGTTAATCTAAAAATTCAAATTTGTTGGACACTGTAGGACTTGGATGTGGTTTTCAGGTCCTTTTTGCCATTTAATATTATATAACACATATTTCTTCAAGTCTTTATAGATTTGTCAAAATGACATTATAAAAAAAACCCCCAAAAACCCTGTTTTGAGATACAGTCCTAAAGCCTAGGTTGGCCTTGAACTCATGTTGATCCTCCTGCCTCAGCCTCCTGAGTGTTGGAGTCATAGGCACATGGCTCCACATCCAGTTACAGTGACATTTCAAATAAATGCATAAAATTCTATTATTTGAATGTACCATATTCTATTCCATTATCTCTGAGAGCTTGAACTGTTGAGAAGCTTCTAATTTTTTTCTAAAATAACCACCATCCCAATAAAGCTCCTAGACAGAAAGCTTTGGGTTCACAACAAACTGTTCTCTTATCGTAATTGACCTTAAGAGCTATGATAACAGTGGGCAGATAATTGGAGCTCATTGGAGGGCACAGCTGGCACCCTCTGCCTTGCTCTTTGTCTCTGAAGTGACTTGGTTGCCCAATGTGATCCTAAGTTTCCCAATGCACCAAAGAAACCTACCATAGAATATTCTGTATTCCTAGTGCTCTAAATACACATACCTCTTGGGGTTGATGTAGTTGAGATATATACCATTCTAAAAAAGGAAAGAAAAAGAAAGAACTCTAAGGTTGTTCATTCAAAATGTCTAATAAGCCAGGCCATTTAAGGCATTACAGTTGCCTGGATGATGAAAGTATGCAGTTGGCTTAAATTGGCCAGATTGTGAGAGTCAGTCTCGAAGAGATCAGCCCAGGGCAGGTCCAGTTGCATTACTTGTTCAGTAACATTTTTATGCTTTCGCTGAGCACAAAAGGCTGACAATGGTCATATGGTAAGACTACACAGACTCTTATCATACACAGCTAAGCAGTGCTTAGCTGGAGTAGAGAAAATATTTACCCATGCTCTGCTAATGAGCTGTTCTTTCTATCATCTAATTAGGCAGCTTTCTTTTAGCTAAGGTTAAATGTGCTTAGTATATTTAATAGAGATCTTAAAATAGCGTGTTGAAACCAATTAGGAAAAAAAAAAAGCCAAAAACATTCCGAGCAGGCTCTCTGGAATAATCACCTCATGCATATTGGTTTGGTTGTTCTTTGAAAAACCAGGAAACTTGGAAGATGGTATATGGAAACGTGATGTTGTGGCAGAAGTAATGCTTACCTACATTACAACCCCTTTCATGGACCACTTGTGGAAGCAGATGAACAACTCCCTCCTTAGGAAAGGTCTCCTTACTCATTGGAACCTCACTTTGGGTGATGCATTAAGTTGTGTTGAGGGCTTGCTGCTTCCTGAGTGGCAGTGTTTCTGTCCCTTATAAGATGTACAAAGCTTGTAGATTCAAAGTTACCTTGACAATCTCACTTTAAGGGTTTGCCTTGACAGCCTGCCCACTCTGTCTTCTTGAGGCCAACACAGCCAGTTTTTTCTACAGAGTTAAAACATATTGCTATTTCTTTGAGCACCAGATAAGTACCTAGCTTGCATTTAGGGGTCAGCTTGCATGAAAAATAGATGCCTTTGATCATTAGGAATCCACTTAGCTCTATGTGGTGTGTTGCTACTGCAATGAGATAGAGACTGACGATCTATAGAGTTGAGTATCTTTTTTGCTTTCTCCCTGGAATGTGTGGTCTTTGAGTGATGTTTGCAGGTGTGTGTTCAACTTCCCCTCTTACAGGTGTTACTGAATTCTTTGGAACCAAATCATGTATGATACAAAACACTGCCATGACTGGAATTGAGAATATTTACATGGGTGGATCTTTCTCTGTGAGACCCTACAATGATCTTACTGATTGATCATGTGTTACATAACTAGAGTAGAAGAGGCAGAGTGATTGAGTGTGTTGTTTTGAATGACATGAATCAGAATGAGTCAGGAGTAGAGGATTATTGAGGACCTGCTCTGTGCTGGGAGTTAGGGATCAGGTAGTGGACACCAGGGAAGGAAACTTCAG
>CAJQZJ010010085.1:5693688-5712884 GCA_907164525.1 Lophiomys imhausi | reverse complement strand
TTTGGGACTGTATGATAAAAATGGTATCTTTGAGGATTGCCATATGAAAGGACAGTAGATGCTTGTCCGATGGCAACGTATTCTCAGTGGATCACTGCATGGTTTTGAACTCTTGGCTGTGGTCCTGCTGATCTATATCACTGCTCTCTTCTGTATCTAACAGAACCCCCCTCCCCTGTATCCTAATCCCCCTTTTTAAAAGCTCCATTTCTGGCAGATCCCTTTCCTTCCCGTGAAGTATGGTGATAAGTATTTGCAAGAGAGAGGGGAGAAAAAGAGAAAGAGGGGAGAAAAAGAGAGGGAGAGGGGAGAAAAAGAGGGAGACGGGAGAAAAAGAGGGAGATGGGCTCAGGAAAGGAAATCTCTGCATAGGAGAATTTACTTGGACTACTAACATTTCATCACTGGAGTGCTGGTCACAGACCTTCAGAGAACAGTCAAGTGACTGGGTAACTTGAATGCTCTCTGACTCTCTTGGTTTAGGGCCTGTCATCATTATAAACCATAGCTCAGATGAAAGGAATATGAGAAGAGAACAAGATAGAGAGGGCCCAGTGTCTGTAAGAACCACAGAATGACTGGCCCTGAAGTCAGGAGCAAGGCACCCAGAGAATGATGACCCTAGCTTCATGGGAGGGTTGGGATGTGAGGAATATGCTCAGAGAAATGGGGTGGACTTCACACAACCTTTTACATCTCTTAGAGCCCAGGGCACATTAGAGGTCACACATGGTGGAAGGACGTCTGTCAATCCCCCAGATGGAGGAGGGTGGATCAATTCACAGGCCTGTCCTCCCTACAGCGCTGCTCTCAGATTCTACACTCGATATTTACCGCTCCCTCCATGGGGACAGGGGCATGTTTGCCCTTCAGCCTCTTGCTCCATGCTCAGCTTCAGTTTCTGACCTGATTTGAACAGCCCCAACTACACAGTTGTCACGCCTGTCTCCAGCTCACTAGCCACTGTCACCGCGCTTCTGGTCACTCACCTTCCCGCCTTGAGAGCAGTTGGGGAGTCCAGGAGGTATTTTCAAGCCAGCTTTGGAGAATGATTTAGCTGAAGTATGATACCTACTAAATTTTGTTTGCTTTGGTTGTCTGTGAGTTTCAGGTTTATCCTATTCTTGGGGTATATTTGCATAAGCATTTCAAAGTTTTTATATAGTCAGAATTTTGGGTCTTGAGGTCCACAAAAATTTGGCCCATTTGAAAAACCGCTCAGAACATCTGGCTTTTTCATGTGTGAAAAGCCAGGAGCATATGAGCCACAAACAATGAAATGAATTTCACTCATCACTTACTTGAGCAGCTCAGAGAGCTGCCTCTGAGAGTATTGGCTGCTGTGTCTACTTTGCCTTTATCCTAAGTGCCTATTTTTTTCAAATAGCCAAATGTATGATTCACACTGTGTTTTGAGAGAGGCAGGGAAATAGCTCAGACAAAATGGGTCACTTACATGGGACTTGGGGTTATTATTCTCCAAGGTTAAAATTGGAACCTACTTGAAATTATTGGATGAGAACTATTAGTGAAAACTCAGGTGCCTGATATGAGGCATGGCTTAGTGTCACCAGCTTACCTCTCCACTGAGAACTGAATCTCATATTTGGACATTAAAACTTAACTTACCCCTACTGTCATGGGTGGGGGAAGAAAGGGGTGGTGATGGATGAATAGCTCACTCTTCCCAGAAGCGAGGAGAAGCCAGTCAGCCGGCCCTTAGTTCTCTACTTGGTGCATGGAGTATGTGGCTGTCACCTGCGACCAAGCATTCACCAGGAGGGCACCTGTGGACACACTGAGGTCCCACTTTGGTTTTGAGGTTTTTTTTTTTCCTGTGAAGTTAGTTAGAAGATATCTGAAGTAATTAACAAACCTCCTATGTGATTGAGTGTCTGGACCATGGATACCTTGAAGAAAGCAATGAATTTATTCAGGAAAGATAACCAGCCAATAGAGGACATTCTCAGTGATTTCAGACTAGTGGTGATGCTTTGAGCTGGTGTGGTAAGAGCAGTGTGCCAGGACAGAAATGGGCATGGCTGGAGGCATTTTCATTTAATGCACTTTTTCTCTTGCTGGCTGCTTTGATTCTGGAATGATAAAAGGTCAGAAGAGTTATCTGAGAGGTCACAAAAATAGCAATCACTTCTTTTTTTTTTTTATATAAGTACTTTATTTTTTTTTCTTCAAGTTACATCTCAGTCACAAACCCTTCCCTATTCCCTCTTCCTGTCCCACCCTTCCACCCTCTTCCCCCCCAACAGCTTCCCTTTTCAATCCAACAAATGGTTCCTTCTCTTATAACAGTAAATTCTATACAAAAGAGCAGAATTAAATATGCCACATTTATGAGAGTTAAATGGCCCAGTATACCTTCCCAATGTCCAGTTCATACATATTTGGCCCCTGACTTTAACCTTCTACCTTCTAACCATCTCCATGAGTTTAAAGTTCTATAACTGACTTAGTTTTCATACTAACTTGCATTACTATTATAACCATCTTCTTAGATCTAGAACGCCCTCTTGATTCCTAAACAACTCAAAATTTAGCTATTAGACTCAAGCTGTCTATTCTTCAACCACCTCAGAGAGCTGAGAAGGATAAATATATCTGATTATATAGGAAGTGCAGGGCCTGCAGCTTCCAATACTAAGAAATGACAAACCAGTGACTACCTGGACAGTTCCCATTTTCTCTCCATACATTCCAGCATCAGTCTTCAGCCTTTTGGTCCTGTTTCTCTGACAGACATTTATTGTAGAGCAGGGATTATGAAGGACTAACCTACCCTGTCTTGTCAGAGCTAGGCTGTCGACTTCCCTGCTACCAAGTCTTGTCCTTTTTGGACAGCAGTCTGTCTGCAGTTGAAGCAAGGAGTTTTTACATGCCAAGAGATAGGCTTGCCACTAATTCAACCATCTCACACTGGAGATTCTTCGATGCTTTTCTTCTACTTGGAGTAGAATGGGGGTGCTGTCAGGAGCTGATATGTCACGATATCAAAAAAAAATTTTAATTTAAGACCACATCTTTGAATGCCATATTCTGCAGATCTCTTGGGGTTTTTGAAGATGCCCTATCTATCTCTTGTATTTAGATAAGCAAATGTTGCTTGTCTCTTAACAACTTGATTACTGAGTAGCTTAGAGAATATCTGTGATAGACTGTCATAGTAGCTAACAAGGTGACATGCATGCATGACTAGGAGTTTGTTTTTCTTAACTATCCTAAACAGTTTAAGACGGTTGGTATCAAGAGGCCAGAGCTTCACATTTCATTTTTAAGTATCTCTAGGTACAATACCATTAGGAAGCGATACCTTTAATTTTGTATCAATATACAAAGATCTATTCAAATGTGGCTAAATATACTCTTAATTTTGTATCAATATACAAAGATCAATGCCTATGTGGCCCAATACAATCTTAATATTGCGTCCATATACAAGTGTCAATACCATTGTGGCCAACTATAATCTTAATTTTGTATCAATATACAAATATCAATACCTACGTAGACCAATACAATCTTATTTTTGCACAATAAACAATGGTCGATACCACTTTAGCCAAATATACTACTAATTTTGTATCAATATACAAAGGTATAAGGGCATATAACAACGTTAAAACACTGTAAATAAAATAAAGGACACAGCTGTTCAACCTGGTTTTATAAACCTCCAAGTGTCGAAAAAACGTAGAGCTAAGGTAAAATACAGGAGAAATGTGGTGTTAACCCATGACTTTAACTTCAGCAGAGAGCACCATAGAGTTAGTGGACTTATAAATTCTAGAGTTACACGGAAAAGGGGGGTGAGGGTACACACCCTTAATCCCATCATTCAAGAAGAGTACACCCTTAACCCCAACACACTAGAGACAGAAACAGGCAGATCTCAGAGCTCAAGGTCAGCCTGATAAAAAACAAACTCTACTGAAAGGGGAAACTTCTGGGGGGAAGAGGGTGGAAGGGCGGGATAGGAAGGGGGAATAGGGAGGGGTTTGTTACTGAGATGTAACTTGAAGAAAAAAAAAATAAAGTATTTAAAAAAAAAAACAAAAAAAAACCAAAACAAAAAAAAACCAAACTCTAAATAGAGAAAAACTTCCATCCAGGAGTGGTGGCAATCATGTCTAAGGGGGAAGCAGCTTAGCATGCTGTTGCAGGCACAGCTGCTTAACAAAGGATGGCTATTATGCTGGGGTGGAGTGTAGGAATGACAAGAATGCCGGCTGCAACTTGGACAGCAAGGGACTGGTAAGGACATCTTGGACCCACCGGTGAATCACAGTAGACACCGGATTGAATCTCTGGGATGGCGGCAGTTTTCAGATGCCCCTGCCTGCCTCAGAGCCTTGGTTTCCTGGTTGCTCGTTCTAGACTGGCTTCTGGGTTAACTTGTTCCCATAATGCCTAGTTCCTGTCCCTAGTACAATGAGAATAATTTCGATTTGATTCTGCACAAGGCCATGTTTAGTAAGTTTTTTGGTAATTTTCTAATTTATTAGTTTAATTTCCACCTCTACTGAAAAACAGCTATCTCTACTTGAGGAATGATGGATTAGGCAGATTCTTCTTATTTTCCATGAGTGAAACAAGACAAGAGATTATAACCTTCTTAGATGACGCACATTAGGAGCACAGTTCTGAAGCGTAAGGACTACCTTATTATGCGATCCTGATGCTTAATGATTCTTCAAGAACTGTTGATGGAGGACCCAGAGCCTCACTTCATTATTAATAAACACAACCAGTGAACTTTTTGTATATCGTTGATACTTTTGCAGTTACTTTTCCGGACATCTACTGCTTAACAGAGGAGTACGGAGACTAAAGAGACATAGAGTGGACTTCATGGTGCTTGCCTTTGACTGTCCTGCATGTCTAGCCTGAGCAGAGGGTCTGTTCATAAAAAGGGCTGTAATTCTACAATATTACTCAGCGAATGAACAAATGAATGAGCATGTGCCGTCGCTGCCAGCTAGCATCTGTCCTGCTACTGCTTTTGAGTGTCTTGCCACTACATCGTAGCTGACTTACTGCCATGGCAATTCCCCATGTGGTCTCCCTGCTTCCCATTTATTTGAGAAAAAAAGCAACAAGGACTTAGTATAGCACACATGATGTGCCTCTGCTTTTCCCTGTCTTTCTAGCTGTCTCTCACCTTGTCACTTATCTAGTGATACCCTGTGCCCCATGTACACCAGCCTGCTTGTATTTCTCTATGTGTGCTAAGATCCCTCTGACCACTGTTCTCCCCCTCCGCCTGGAACCTTCTACCTCTTGTCAGCTAGGGCCTGAGTTTAACACAAGCATATCCAGAAGCCTGTTGGAGCCCCTTTTCTTTGACCCCCCTCCCCCCCAGTTGTTATTGTTTGCTTCTGCGCTCCTTCCTTAAATTGCAGAGGCTGGGCACTGTCCTGGTAATACACCTAGCACACTAGCATGCTGAGGCATTTGGCGAGATGCTGTTTGAATGGGTAGGAACATGGTTCAGGTGAACATTCATGAGACATGGGGCCAAAAAGGCCTTTGTAAAATATCTTCATAGCAGAGACCTTCGGTCATCCTTAAACTCCGAAGCCTTTTAGTTTTCCCCTCTGGAGAGAGGGTAGAGACTTCTGATCTTGTTACTAGGCATGTTTAGCCTATGCAGTGCACATGGCTGTCTGCAGCCAAGTATAAAGCTATTAAATTGGCCTAACACAAAATCAAAACTTAATTAAAACATAGATATGCTTTTCAGGTTATTTGAAAAAAAATATGGTTCTCAAGTGGAAACTTTGTAGATCCCAGAGCCCCGTGTCACAGAGTAAAAAGGCTGGACACTCCTATGAACTGTGAAGACCACAGTGAGATAATGTAAGAAATCAATTTTTCTCAGCACCCATAATGAGCTCTTGGAAGCCATTCTTCCTTTCCTTAGCCCTTTTCCACCTCCCTTACCTGCCATGGCTGGGCAGTGAAACCTCCAGGTGGGGTCCCTGAAGTCCCCTGTGTCACAGCTTTAGTGCTAGTACGCAGCTGAGGTACTGTCTAAAGTCATTTCAGTTCTGGGAGTCCAGACAGATAGTCTTTAAGCTTTCCAAATTTCTGATGCTCAAATACAGTGAAAACCTTTGGTCTAATCCAACTTCTGACCTTAAGCAGGAATCTTGGTTATTAGACTGTTGGACCATTTCAAGAACAGCATCCTGCATCCTCCTCTTTGCTGTCCGACACCTGCTCTATAGTTAGAGAACACACCCCTATACACTGTCCTGTTTGACCTCCTTCTGGAGGGAAGTAACCCCCTCTCCCAGCCTCCCACTTGGTCATTTTTTTTTCCTTTCTGATATTTGAACTGACTACTATAGTATTTCAGGGTTTTTTTTTTCCCCAGGGTAAATACTCTTGTTCTCTGAACCAGAATTTACCAACTGGCGTCTGTGGGTTACATCTGGTCTAAAGATGTGTTTTGCTTGGCCTGTGGGATTTGAAACATATTGAATAAATTTCCAACTTTGTAAAAATTGGGGCATTTTACTGAAGAGTCTGAAGCATTAGGGCCCCAGCCCCAGTTTCGGGCAGGATGGGCTTCCTCAGCTCCCCTGGCCTCAGCCTGTACTGCTGGCAGGGTGCTGCTGGTGGCCTCTTGCCTTGTGGTTTTAGACTCCTCATTATGTATTCTCTTTATCTTGCCTGGCTAAGCTCCAGAGTGTCAAGAGGTCACATCTTCTAAAAATGTTGTTTCAGTTTATACTATGAAAATATTTGATGATAATTTTACAATAAAAATGGTGTTAGGGGCCTGGGGAGGAGGGCTAGCCACACAACAGGAAGTCTGACCCCTACATCTACATAAAAGCCAGTGAGTGGCCCGCTCTAACCTCAGCGCAGGGTTGGGGTGGAGACAGGTGGTCTGTGGAGCTCACTGACCAGCCAGGCTAGCTAAATTGACGAGTTCTTGGTTCAGTGAGAGACCCTGTCTCAAAAAGTAAGGTGGAGGGTGGCCGAGGAAGTCTCATGTTGACATAGCTCTTCTTCTAACCCTGCTCTCTGTGCCCTTCTATGTTAGGATGCTGGAAGTGCACTGCCAGGCACTTCATGGACTGTCTTCCCTTGCATATCTCAAGGATCAAGGATGAAGTTAATAGTTCAAATATTCTCCATTATGAACGTACACTGTTGAGTTTTAAAATGTGGCCAAACACACCTTGTGTACCGTTTTAATAATTTTAAATGCACTGCATGGTGTCATTTAGCTCATTTGGTTGTTCATCACTATCGGCCCCCAAACCATTTTATGTCCTCAGAAGGAAACCCTGTATTACTTAACAGCCCCTTCCCCTTCCCTCTAATTTCCAGCCCCTAGCAACCACGAACCTGCTTTTTCTTGCTATAGATTTTCCTAGTTTATTTCACATAAACAGAATCAGACAATGAAGTAACCTTTTGTGTCTGGCTTCTTTTACTTAGTATGAAATAGTCAATGTTCATTCATGTTGTCACCTCCAACATTATGCACTATATTTTCTTTTATGGGTGAGTAATATTCCATTGGATGGCTATGCTATATTTTGTGTATTTATTCATCAGTTGATGTTAATTGATGGGCTCCTGCTATTTCTATCTCTTAGCTACGGTGTATGTTGTTGCTCTAAACATACATGTACAACTTTCTGTTTGCACACTCATTTTCAGTTCTTTGGGTTATGTATTTAGGGCTGAAATTTCCTGGACCCATGATAATTCTGTATTTAACTGGTTGAGGGAGTATCCAGCTATTATCCACAGCAGCTGCATTGTTTTTATGCCCCAATCAACAATGCATGTTTCGTTATATTCCCACTCATACTTGCATTTTGCCTATGTGCCGTTTCTTCATTTTATTTTAGCCATTAGTGTTTAGTGATATGTCATCATGACTGAGATTTACCTTCTCTTCGACCCAATGATTGATGGGCCTTTTCATGTGTTGTTGGTCCTTCTGTCTGTTTTGGGTTTGTGTGTTCTGGTTACTTAATAAGTTTCTGAGCTTTGATATTTGTGCTATCACCAGTAGTGTTGCCATGAAGAATCTGAAATCTGAAATATAAATTGTCTGACTGTCTCTTTGAAGTGGTACTTGGGGTTAAGCGTGCAACTTTTCTGAGGTGTTCATGAAAGGATCAGACTCCACAGCACACGTATACAGATACATCACCTGGGGGTCTTAAATGCTAGTGTAAGATTTCACTTCCTGGGGGGCTCACTGGGGTGGTAGCTAACCTAACTGTTAGGTAGATCTATTCTGTAGTTATTTAGGACTTGAAAAAAAAGAAAGAAAGAAGAGGGAGTTTTAGAACTGTGCTTATTGGCCTGCTGCCCTGCTGTGACCTGCTCTGAGCACAAGGGATCTGCAGCTTTCTGGGTTGTGGGTGACAGGCCAGTCAGTGGTCCTGCAGCCCTGTCAATGTGAGTGTCTCTCACCAAGTCCTCCTCATGGGATTTTTTTTTCTCCCTTATAAAATCAGATCTTCCCTGCTTTGGGAGTTAGTCATTTTGAACCCACGTTTTCTAGTGAAGAATCAAGACATGTGACTTGCCCTCAGCTACCTAACACCCCATTGAATGAGGTTAGAGCAAACCTTGGTCTCTAGGCTCTCGGATAATTTCTTTTCATCTTCCTCCTGGCCTTGTTTCCACATTCTTGATTGGTCATGATACAAGAAGCAGAACATTATCATGCAGTGCCAAATGTATTCAGAGCTAGCTCCAAGTGGGAACAGGCCCCCATATGTCTGGGCAGGTCATTTCTATCACATCCTTGGCTTTACTGCCTTTGGCCAAGCCTAGTTCTGTCCCTGGTGCCAGGAAGGCAGCCAAATCCCCGTGAGTCAGAACAATGGGGCCACCATCTCAAAATAACTATGATTATATTATGCATTTTATGGTGCTAGAATATCATACACTGACTCAATAATAATTTCTGAATTTTGATGTTAAGTGTGTAGTATAGATTCCCAACTCTAGTCCTAATTTTAAAGATACAAGAAGAGTCTTTGCACTGCCTATATTAGAGCTAATGTGATGGTGGTGGAGATAGGGCATGAAGTCACCAGGAAAGAAGTGACCTCAGTTACAATCCATGGGGCCATAGGAGGGCTAAGGACCACACCACTCTGACACTATGTCTTGAATCTCCATCTTTGTGATTGGCCCCATGTAGCAGAGGCCAAGGGCAGTGGTGTTTTTGTTTTTAAATTTATTACTAAATAAAAGCAACAGCAATTGAACTCAATTTAAGCTTAACTCATTGTCATCATTAAAAGTCCTTATTTTCTACAGTGTGACTGTTAAGATTATGTGCTCACACTGGTTCAGCTTAGCATCGTGGAAAAGAATTTTGATTTCCTAATGTTTAAAAAATAGGCTCAGAAGCTGAGTGTAGTGGCACACTCCTTTAATCTCAGCACTTGGGAGGCAGAGACAGGTGGATCTCTGTGAGTTTGAGGCCCAGTACAGTCAGGGCTCTGTTACACAGGGAAACCTTGTCTCAAAAAACCAAAAGGAAAAAAAAGTCTTAGAGTCAACTTTGGATAGATCAGTTGAAAAAGAGGATCCTAGAGGTCTCTGTGGGTCCCTCCATCTTTGATAGAAAACACACAGCATCATGCATGTTTGTTCTGTCCATAGAACTTCACTGAGGCACCTCCCTCAGCATATACATTGAGCTCTCAAATTATGTTTGTCAAAAAATACGGTAGAGTTCAAAGCACATTATTAAACACGTAGCTAAATGAATTTGGACATGTTCTAAACATAATTGCAGCACTGAGGAGAAGCTTAACACTGGGGTAACTGTCAACATCAACATTTTCACAGAGTTTTGCTACAGACGGACTTAGCTGGTTGTGCTGACACATGCCTGTAATCCCACCACTGGGGAGGTAGGTGCAGAAGGATCAGCTTCGGCTACTTCACAAGTTCCAGGCCAGCCTGGACCGTCTGCATGAGACTCAATGAAAAAACAAAAAAGAAACGGAAAAAAAAAGAACTTAGTGTTTTTGGTTAAATTATAACTGTTTAAGCTTCAACATTGCTTTTCTTCATGTTATTCATTTTTCAAATAGACAGGGACAGTGTGAATGACTGCTCACAGTAGTATGTGTGAGCGTGCACATGTGTTTACATGTCTGCTGCTCAGCAGTAAATAGAGTGAGACAAAGGCACAAGGGGGACGAACGGACGTGGAGGACATTTCCAAGCTTATGCTGCCTTAAATTGCTTGTTAAATCATTGTCAGTGTGATGCCGTGTGTGGCTAAGCTTGGATTCCTTTCTGTCTTTAAGGAGCGGTGTAGAAATGAGGGGCATGTGAGTGGGTAGTGCTTACAAGTGTACCGCCCTGTGCCATCCTTCATTTCTCATTCCTTGTTAGTGTGCTCTAGCGAGTGCTGGCTCCTCCACAGGCTGGCCACTGTGCTGTCCTGGTCGTCCCCACTTCAGTTAGAGAAGGCTCCTGGGGTGGCTGAACAGAGGTGACCTCCCAGAGCTCTCTGCAGTTTGTCTTGGTGCAGAAGGAAACCTGGCAGCTCTTGGAGAACTCTGGAGCACTGAATTGCACATTTATATTGTCTGCATGGGACAGGCTTATTTCCCTAGCTATATTTGGCATTCTCCGAGGAGTGGACTATGATACACATTTCTTTTGTGTATTTCGTAAAAATAGCATACCGTAGTTATTCATAAAATGTTTTCAGCTCTGTCACTCTTCTTTGTGCAATGCATGAACAGGCTACGTTATGATATATCTATATCACAGAACACTATAGCTATAAAGAAATCAGCTAATCCTGTAGCCAAACTGGGAGGTAACCTTAGTATGCTGTTATTCTTACAGATTTCAAGATAGGAACATAGTAAAATTTCATTTTAGTGATAGCTCTATATCGTGTGTATTGGTATTTTTGTGTACAAAAGAAGCATCTAGAAAATGTGTCAAAGAATACATATTAGCCTATTATCATCATCGGTGATTGGAAAGTTTATTACAGTTTTATTTATCTGCCTTTGTATTGTTACAACAGGAAAATTACTTAAGATGTAACTTGGCAAACACAAGACCAAGAGAAGATGTGTAAGGGTTTTGATTACCCCTTTCTCAGCATTTTTTCTGGTGTTGAAGCTGCATGATTGAAAAAAAGAAAAGAATCTTATCTTCTGACTAAGTTTTGAGTTTGGGGACTAAATGCACAGAAAGATATTATACTTGGTTGTTGTTCCAAGCTCAGCACGAGGAGACCCTTCTTTGTTATTCAAACCTGGAGTGAGCAGGTAATACCCCAGCTGACAGCAGCAGGCTGTGTTTCTGTGCTGGTGCTGGAGATGAGTAACAGGTTGTGCAGACTTGGCGTGTGCAACCTGCAGAGCCCCAGCAGCTTCCAGTCTCAGCTGAGCATAGCACAGCCAGTAACTGGTTTCCACCAGCAGAGTGGCCCATAGCTCAGCCCATCTTCCACTGCCCTCAGCCCTGCACCCTGCAGACAATGTGAGCCAAGAGTCCTTCAGCAGTCCCAGTGAGTGGGCTGCTCATGCTGCTCCAAAGGTGTGGAGAACACTTCTACCCTTTAGCTGGTCCCCGGAGACCCTGCTTAGTTGAGGAATACCCCATCCCATAAGCTCTTACCTGAACCCTCACTCATCCTGTTTTTCTTTTAGCTTATTATATGATCTACTACCAGGGTGATTATTTGAAAACAAAACTCTTTTTGTTTGAAGACAGGGTTTTATGTAGCCCAGGCTGTCCTCAAATTTATCTACATAACTGAGGATAACTTTGAACTCCCAAACCTTTGCCTTTACTTTCTAAGTGCTGAGATTGCAGCTGTGTGCTACCATGCCTGACTCTAAAGTACAATTCTTTAAAAAAAATTAAAACACTTTATTTTTATTTATGTGTATTTATTTTGAGTACATGTACCTGCTTGAGTGTATGTGCACGGAGTTTGTGCAGTGTCCATGGAGTCCAGAAAAGGGTGTCGGTTCTCTTCGAGCTGGAGGTATAGGCAACTGTGAGCTGTCTGATGGAGGAGCTGGGAATCTGTGAGTCCTCTACAAGAGCAGCAATTGCTCTTACTTGCTGAGTTGTCTCTCTAGCCCTGAAAGCATAATTCTTAAGTCACCCCCCCCCAAAAAAAAAAACCAGACACAGATCTTCAGTTCTACAGAAGAGAGTCCATATTTATTAACCAGGCACCAAAGGGCTACAGCAATTGGTTCCCATTGACTTTTTTTTTGTTTTTTTTATAATAATTTATTTTTTATTTCTTCAAGTTACATCTCAATCACAATCCCCTCCCTACTCCCCCCTCCAGTCCCACCCTTCCACCCTCCTCCCCCTCAAACCCCCATCCTCTTCCCTTCTTTTTTTTTTCAGTTTAAGGTATTTCTTTTTCCCCCCAACAGCTCTCCCTTTCAGTCCAACAAATGGTTCTTTTTCTTATAACTATAAATACAATACAAAACAACTTTTTTTTTTCCCATTGACTTTTTACCATCTCTCCCCTCACTCATGGAACAAAACTGTTCCCTCTACTTATTCAGTCTTCTCACAGTCTTCAGTGTGAAGGGGGTTCTCTTACCATTGCCATCCCTGTCCTTTTAGACTCTCATCAACCTTCAGCCTTTGCTTCAAAGACTGCATCTTTCAGAGGGCCAGACACAGTTTCTCTTTTTGCCTCATGTACCTTTCATTCATGTTGTGTGTGCTGTGTGCTTCTGGTTACATGTTGGGGGTTCTCTCAAGGGAAGGGCTGACGATGGTATCTCAGTGTCTGCATTTCCTTTGCATAGGAAGTTTCTTATGCTTAGTAAGTCATCGTGGATCAGGACTAAGTATGGCTATCTGAAGTGTACATGAATAATGTTTAGAAAACATCCTTTATCTGTAGCTGGGTGGGTAGTATTTAGAGAAATAAAGTAAATACAAACTAGGCCAGTGTCTTAGAAAGGAAGTAAGATATGCCTATCTGCCTCTGTAAGATTTCTCATTTCCCATGTCAACTATTTTCCAGCCCCTCAGGCTCCTCTCTCTTCCTGCTGTCTTATCATTTCCCTTTGGCATTCATCAATGGATACACTTGCTATGATTTTGGCTGGGGAAGCCAAAGATGCTTTTCAGGAGACTAGGTGGAGGAGAGTCTTAGATTTGGGTTCTTAGTGATGTTCCTGGCTTTGTGGGTAGCAGGGCACCCTCCAGTCATTGCAGGCAGAGACTGATGCAGGCTATGGATTTGAGAATGGTCAGGACACCAAAGTAAGTGACACCAGTTTGCACATGTCCCTACTTCTCCATCTGTGGAGATTCAGTGAGAGCTCAATTGCTGTATCTCTCTTCCACAAAATGCTCATGGAAACCAAAGAGAAAAATCCATCAAGGAGGACAAGGCTCGAGAGAAAACACATAGTAAGCTTTGGAAAGGGTTGATTGTATAAAACTTGGCTTGATGCAACTTTCAAAGAATTCAGATTATAACACATTTCAGACAAAGTCAGTTTGGAGTTTTCTAGAATCATGAGTGACTTAGTTTGACTAAGTTATTTTACATTCTTCAACGGTGGTATTTGTAGCCCACACACTCCCCGGTCAGCAACGGATTGAATATATCTGAACTAATGTCTTTTGTTTCTGTATGGAATCTTGTTTTTTTTTTTGTTTTGTTTTGTTTGTTTGTTTTGGTTTTTTGAGACAGGGTTTCTCTGTGTAACAGCTCTGGCTGTCCCGGACTCGCTTTGTAGACCAGGCTGGCCTTGAACTCACAGAGATCCGCCTGCCTCTGCCTCCCAAGTGCTGGGATTAAAGGCGTGCGCCACTGCGCCCGGCTGGTGATCTTGTTTTTAATGCCACTCAAATTGCCTTACTCATATTCCCATTTCTGAGGCTGCCAAAATTATAACTGTGTAAGTGTCCATTATGAGAAAAGCATACCATGAGAGTAGGTCATTTTATGGCATACATTTTTATAAAGGAGGAGTTTAAAACTTATTGTCCTTTTAGGATAAGGGAGATGCATTAGTTATTAACAAAAGTCATATTTTAGATCCTGCAATTGAAAACTGCTTAATGTCTCTGAACAAAGACATTTTGCTGAGTGTTCTATAATCCTTAAAGTCATCTTGGGACCATATGATCTCCCCCCACCCCCAGCACAAAGATCTCTGAGGTGGCTTCCATTGATTAACATTATTAAAAACCTGTTTATATTTGAAATGTGAATTGGGTGTGTTGTAAGGTAGAGTTGTAGAAAGAATGTAAGCTAAAGAGTTAGGAAATAAAGCCTCTAAACAAATTTGTGAAATAGGAAACTCAAAAATTACATATCATTATTCTTTTTGTTTCACTAAGAATATGCTGATTTAAAGATTCTGTACATACTATTCTCTGTGAAGTGTCTACTGTGTTCTTCCTTAAATGGGTTTTAAAAAATTACATTTGTTAGGGAAGGGTTTGCGACTGAGATGTAACTTGAAAAAAAAATAAAGTACTTATAAAAAAAATTACATTTGTTTATGTGTGTATGTGCCTGTATGTACAACTGTGCCATGGTAAATATGGGAAGGCCAGAGGACAACTCATAGAGGTCAGTTCTGCCCTTCCATCACGTGGCTTTACTGACTGAACTCAGAGCATCAAGCTTCTTGGCAAGTGTCTTTATCTGCCGAGCCATCTCCCTGGCCCCAATTCTCTTTAAAAGTTCTCTCCCCAACACTATTTAATTAACTCAGCTAAGGTTTAGATTAAATCTCCAGCCATTTGAAACTAGACAGAGTGAAAAAAAAAAAAGGTTCAAGTAGTTGGCAGCAGATCCTGATGAAAATATGGTACTTGGCAAAGCATATCTGCCTTGTTTTGTTTTTCTTTTCTCTTTATGGATATGGCCTATTTTTGAAATGTTATGATTTCAATTCAGTGCTCAAGTGACAAGCCTGACAAAACAGAGCTTACATGTGCAGAGGTTCTGTATATGTGTGTGTGCTTGGTGAGATGGGAGTGTTTTGGAGCTAAAGGAAGTAACCTCGATTTCACCTGGAAACATTAGTGTCTTGGGGCAGGAACTCTGGGCTATATATAAAGAGAGAAGGAAAGCAGCCAAGAGGTTGAGCCAAACTTGCATCCAGGAACAGAGCAGGCATCGAAGAATTGAAAGCAGTGTCAGTAGCTCCCACTGCATCCCTGTAGGTCATGTGGAACCTGTCACAAAGGAAGATCAGACATTTTTTTTTTTCCTGCAGTGACTTGAATTGTGACAATGGGTCTCTAACTCCAGTGTCTCCTCCTCCGGTGCACAGCACATACTGTGGCCGGACCACATGCTTGCGAAAGGTCCATGCCTTTCTCTTGCTCAAGACCTGGATTCCTGTTTGTCTGCAGATTAGGTTAAAACTCCTTTTACTGGCACAGTGTTCCTTCTGGCCAGCCACTTACTCTTCAGTCCTATTACTCTGAGAGCTTTATTTATAGTCTGTTCCTCACAGACTACCTTATGGCCCCATTCTCCATCTTTCTGATGACACATAACCATACAAGTCTCCCTTTATTTTGTTTTCTGACCTTGAGTAAATGTGTTTCAGCGTTAGCTTTTTAAGAGTAGTTGTATCAGCCTGGGTGGTGGTGGTGCATGCCTTTTAATCTCAGCACTCAAGAGGCAGAGGCAGGCAGATCTCTGTGAGTTCGAGGCTAGCCTGGTCTACAGAGCTAACCAAGGTTACACAAGGAAACCATGTTTAGAATCCCTCTCCCACAAAAGAGTAGTTATATCAGAAATAAAATCTGTAAGTCTGCATATGGCTACTATGTAGTGCAACTATCCACACACTGTAGAGACTATATTGTTCATTTGGTGGTGCTTATCCTTAGCAGGCCAGTAGGTATTTAACATTGGGGCACACGGGGGCTCACTCCTAAACTCCTTGCATGCTGGAGGACTATTGAGAGATGTAGGCTAGCCTGGGTTACACAGTAAGTTCCAGACTAGCCTGGGCTATATGTAGCAAGACCCTGCCTCAAACAAACAAATGGGCCCACTCCCCAAGCAAGAACAAAAGTAAAAAGAAGATGATAGTATGTGGGAACTGAGCCTGGATTCCTGGTCTTAGGCTATGGGATCGTTATGTCATATACCCTCATCCCTCATCTGCATGGCATGTGAGATAAGGTTCTGAATGTGCAGAAGTAGGAAAAACTAAGTCTTTCAACTCAGTTTCTCACTAGCAGGCAAACTGTTTGGCTCCCTCACAGATCATACAGAAGAGGTGGGTGATATTCTTTTTTTGTTTTTTGTTTTTTTGAAACAGGGTTTCTCTGTATTAAAAGTACTGGCTGTCCTGCAACTCACTTTGTAGACCAGTCTGGCCTTGAACTCACAGAGATCTACCTGTCTCTGCCTCCCAAGTCCTGGAATTAAAGGCGTGTACCACCACGCCTGGCTTGACCTGTGTGACATTCTTGAGGTTTCCCAGAGTAACTAAGGCTAATTCAGGCTGTTGGATTTCTGTCTTCTCCTAGCAGGAACAGCCCTTTTGTCTCAGAGGTGTTGTATGGATTAGGACCTCTATCTGATGGTTTGCTCTTTAGCTTTATAATATGTTATTATTATATATAGCATATATTAATATAATATACTATTATATATTAGTATATTATTTTATTATTTGTGTGTGTGTGTGTGTGTGTGTGTGTGTGTGTGTACATGTGAATAGGAATCAGAGCACAGCTTTGGGAATCCTTCAACCATGGATTCCAGGGATCAGACTCAAATTCAGGTCTTGTGGCTTGCCTACCAAGCCTTTTTACCTACTCAGTCATCTCACTGGCTCTTACTCAAAGGAATTCTTCCAAGATCCTTTATTCGTCCAGTTTGTAGGATGGACACAAGGAAACTCATCTGTGAAGATGTTTGAGCTTTTTACCTCCAAATCAACAGGGGTTCCGGATTTCATGGCAGGAGCACTAGGCATTCGGCCTTGTATGGGGGTGTTGAGTGTATTACACAATTTCTTGAGTGTGTCTTGTAAAATGGCTCTCACAAGCTCATCTTGTAGATGGGGAGACCCTGCTTAGGAGAGTCCCAGGGCAGCCAGCTTTATGGCAGTAGTCTCCCTGCCTTGGCGAAAGAGAGCAATTGTAGGTCAGGAGAATCAGCATTGCCTCAGGTCTCTCAGCTTAACTGACGTGCGATTTCATCATTTCTTTTTGCCTAACCTCTCCTTTCATGTTTTCAGTAGCTAGGAGCAAAGTTGACATATCTGGACCTCATTTTATCTTGGGTTATCTGTCCTCTAGGGAAAATGAGTGGCTTCAAAGAGTAGAACAGTGGCCGTGGTGGAGCTCAAAAAGGAGAGGAACAGCAAAGGACGTGAAAATCCCCCAGCTTGGTAATTTAAAGTGGTCCTTAAAACCCATTGCTGAGCCCCTGCCTCCCTGTTGTTTTCATTTTGGAAAGGTTAGGTGATCAATTAGTTTTATCCAGCTTCCGACTAAACATGTTACATTTTTAATTCTCTTTAAGAAGACAAATTTTTATTATAACTTGGAATTTTATGCTTTTTCTTCTTTTTTTTTTTGGTAAATAGCTGGGCATGTTATAAACATTGACTTTGTAACATGCCTTGTAGAAACTCTTTCTCCCCCCACCCCCTTTCTTCCTTCCTGTGCGGTTCATGTGTGTGTAAGTTCATATTTTTGTGCGTATGTGTGAATGTGGACACATGCTGGAGGATGGCCTTCCTCAACCACTGACCACCCCTTCTTCCTGGAGACAGGGTCTTGGAACTTGCTAAGTAGGCTAGGCTGGCTTACCCCTGGCTCCCAGTGCTGGGGTAACAACGGTGTCTCATCAGGTCTTGGTTTTTTTTTTTTTTTGAAAGTGGGTTTTGATGATTGAAATCATCACCTTACTGAGTCCCCAGCCTTTATTAATTAGTTAATTAATTAATTTAGAGATGGATACTCTTTCTCCCTCCACCCCCAAGATGACCCAAGTGCTGGGATTAACCGAGTGTGAGCCACCACACCTAGCTAAGAGACATTTTCAAACACTCACTGCCTCCTTCCCTAATTAAAAATAATGCTTATGAGGATGGAGTATACTCTGTCTGGTTCTTATGGTACTTAGGGAGACAGTTTTGAATTTTATTTTTATTTTATTTATTTATTTATTTTTTGGTTTTTCGAGACAGGGTTTCTCTGTTTAACAGCTCTGGCTGTCCTGGACTCGCTTTGTAGACCAGGCTGGCCTCGAACTCGCAAAGATCCGCCTGCCTCTGCCTCCCAAGTGCTGGGATTAAAGGCGTGCGCCACCACCACCCGGCTAGTTTTGAATTTTATGATCATCATCACCATCTTTTTGTGATGAGGTGAACTCCCCAGTAAAGAGTGATCTACTGTTGGGAAGTACTCAACAGCTTGTTGGACATCACACAGCAGGGCCTTTGTGAAGCACACCCGCAAGTGTTGTTCGTTAAATCAAGTGACTTGAACAAATTTTTATAATCCTTTTGAAAAAATTGCAAGCTGTGCTTCATGCAAAAATCAATTGCTACTTAATGAAGTATTCCGGTTTACTCATTTAAGCTGGTGGTTCCACATGGCCGGATTATTGCTGTGTCAGCTATTCGGTACGAGTAACCTGCTCCGGTCCTCCGTCCATGATGCATTCGGCCCAGAATGCTGAAGTATAGACAGATGTTTAAGAGCACCACTGCTCCCTCCTGGCTATTGATTGATTCCAGCATCCATTCCTGATTGGAATACAAGATGCTTCTTTTTACATTTGAAGTCTTTGGTTACCCGATCTTATCAAAGAGAGACAACAACACACCAGGGACATGGAGCATAATTCTGGGGCTTGTAGATGTGCTTGGATTTCTTACCCCTGGCTCTAGTTTTTGGTCTCAGTGAGCCTCTGTCCCCCTGTTTCTCATCCCAGGTCTGCTTAGAAAAGAGCTTGCAGCTGACCGCAGGAAGACAATGTGGGCTTAGTAGGAATCTAATTAGTGGTGTCCATAGAACACATGATTTTTTTTGTTGTTGTTGTTGTTTTACTGAGGATTGGACCCTCACACATGTCAGGTACCTAATTTACCAAGGAGATATGTTCCCGGTCCCAAGCTTGTCAGTTTTCTTTCTTTCTTTCTTTCTTTCTTTCTTTCTTTCTTTCTTTCTTT
>CAJQZJ010010085.1:5677463-5693678 GCA_907164525.1 Lophiomys imhausi | reverse complement strand
TTTCTTTCTTTCTTTCTTTCTTTCTTTCTTTCTTTCTTTCTTTCTTTCTTTCTTTTTCTCTCTCTCTCTCTCTTTCTTTTTTTTTTTCCCTGTCGGTTTCTTTGATTGAACCCAGGATGAAACATACCCAGGCCCTGGACTTTATTCTTAATTGAATGGCATGGCTGATATCATGACTAACATATTTTAAATGAAACTGAAAGAATTAAGTTGTGTTTTTCATTTCTGTGTTGATGTGTGGTGTAGGTATGCGTTCATGCTTGTACATGTGAAGACAAGGGCCTGTGGAAGACCGACATCTTGATGTCCAGTGACTTCCTTCATCACTCTCCAATTTATTATTTTCATTTTGTTTTGAGACAGGCTTTCTCTGTTATGAAGTCCCATCTGTCTTGGAACTCATTATTCAGACCAGACTGGCCTTGAACTCACAGAGGCCCACCACCTCTGCTTCCTCAGTGCTGGGATTAAAGGCTTGCTATCACAGCCTCCACCTTACTTTTTGAGACAGGGTCTCTCAGTGAACCCATCGATGCGGCTAGGCTGGCTGGCCAATGACTCTATAGAAGTCCTGCCTCCTGCAACGAGTTACACAGAGGCTTCTGGGGCTGTCCTGGAGATCTGAATTCAGAGCCTCATGCTTGTGTGGTGGCTACTTTACCAACTTACCCATCTCTTTGGTCCTCTAAATTGTGTTCCCAAATGATGAAAATGACATTTTCAAAGCTAGAATTTATCCAGATAGTCTGTTCTTATTTCCTAAAACAATGGGCCCTCACAGCTCAGTAGAAAAGTTGGTTTGTATATTGATACATAATTAAGAGTATATTTAACCACAATTGAATAGATTTTTGTATATTGATACAAAATTAAAGGTAACGCTTCCTAATGGTATCATATCTAGAGATACTTAAAAATAAAATGTGAAGCTCTGGCCTCTTGATACCAACCGTCTAAAACGGTCTAGGATAGTTAAGTAAAACAAACTTCTAGTCATGCAAACATGTCACTTTGTTAGCTACTATGACAGTCTATCACAGATATTCTCTAAACTACCCAGTAATCAAGTTGCTAAGAGACAAGCAACATTTGCTTATCTAAATACAAGAGATGGATAGGGCATCTTCAAACACCCCAAGAGATCTGCAGAATATGGCATTCAAAGATGTTATCTTAAATTAAGATTTTCTTTTCTTCTTTTTTTTTGATATCGAGACATATCAGCGCCTGACAGCACCCCCTATTCTACTCCAAGTAGAAGATAAGCATCGAAGAACCTCCACTGTAAGATGGTTGAATTAGTGGCAAGCCTATCTCTTGGCATGAAAAAACCCCTTGCACCAACTGCAGACAGACTGCTGTCCAAAAAGGACAAAACTTGGTAGCAGGGAAGTTGACAGCCTAACTCTGCCAAGACAGGGTAGGTAAGTCCTTCATAATCCCTGCTCTACAACAAATGTCTGTCAGAGAAACAGGACCCAAAGGCTGAAGACTGATGCAGGAATGTATGGAGAGAAAATGGGAACTGTCCAGGCAGTCATTGGTATGTCCTTTCTTAGTTTTGGAAGCTGCAGGCCCTGCACTTCCTATATAAGCAGATATATTTATCCCTCTCAGGTCTCTGAGGTGGTTGAAGAATAGACAGCTAGAGTCTCACAGTTAAATTTTGAGTTGTTTAGGAATCAAGAGGGGGTTATAGATCTAAGAAGATACTCTTAAAAGTGTGTTGCAAGTTAATATGAATGTTGAGTCAGATATAGACCTTTAAACTCATGGAGATGGTTAGATAGTAGAATGTTAAAGTCAGGGGCCAAATATGTATAAACTGGACATTGGGAAGGTATACTGGGCCATTTAACTCTCATAAATGTGGCATATTTATATCTGTTGTTTTGTATAATACTTACTGTTATAAGAGAAGGAACCATCTGTTGGACTGAAAGGGGAAACTTCTGGGGGGAAGAGGGTGGAAGGGCGGGTTAGGAAGGGGGAATAGGGAGGGGTTTGTGACTGAGATGTAACTTGAAGAAAAAAAAATGAAGTATTTATAAAAAAATATTGTTTATTGTTTGATCCTTTTTCTTTCTTTCTTTCATTCATTCATTCATTCTTTCTTTCTTTCTTTCTTTCTTCTTTTTTTTTTAACTTTTTTTTTGGGTGTGTACATTGTGTGTGTGTGTGTTTGCTTCTTACTAAGACTTTTCTTAAAGCTGAAGTGGACCTTTTAACTACCTTACTTCCCCTTAATTATAACCACCCGAACATTGATAGGATAACAAATTACTATCTTCCGCCCCCTAGTGGAATTGTAATTCTGCTTCAGAGTTTGAGAATAATGTCTTACCTTTGGAAAAGAAGTGTTTTTTTGTTTTTGTTTGTTTTTTCTGGTTTGTTTTCCAAGGCTGAGAAAAGAAAAAGAAAGAAAGAAAAAGGAAAATGTTTATCTGGGATAAAAGGGCTGTGAGTGGAGAGGGTAGCTTTCACTGAATATTTTTTTCGTGTTTGCCACAGGACTCACAGTGGCCATCAGATACAAGGAGCCCTCTTCGCTGCTGTCCATACAGGCCAGTGTCATCTGCTACCTCTAAATGTGGCAGGCATCCTCCCCTCAGGAAAGATGGGATGGATGTAAGTTGAGGACAAGTCCCATCCAAATGCATCCCATTCACGCTGCTGGGAAACTAGGCTGGGAGGTGTCCAACAGCTTTGTGCATCTACTCAGGGGACTGGGCTGGTATTCAGAGCACATGGCAAGCATGGCCAGTGCATAGCTGCTAAGATGCAGAGAAAATTCTAGTAAAATAGAAGCTGCAGTGACTGGTGCATCTCTTAAAATCCCCTCTCTTCCCTGTAACTGCTTTTCACAACGTTGACTGTTGTTCTGTGTGTGTTTAACTGAATCCTGCACAACACAGTTTTATATTGCCTATCTTGTGCTGAGATATGCCAAGTTTAAAAAAAGATACAGTAGTTTTTCCTTATCTGCAGGGTATATATTGCAGGAGTGCCTGAAACCGTGGATGGTACCACACCCAGTGTGTGCTATACTTCTTTCTAATCATTTGTATATATACCTCCTTATGATAACACTTGATTTATAGATTAACAGTAACATTCAGTAATCAAATACAGCAATTATGTTGTAATAAAATGGCTGTCACCACTGCTCTTGTGCTTTGGGGCCATTGGTAAGTAAGGAATACTTAAACACAGTGATGCTTGCTTTGATAGCTGAGGTGGCACTTGGGATCCTCATGGGAGATGTGTTTGTGCCGTAGGCAGCATAGAGCAAGATGGCACAGCATTTTGTGATGCATTTTAGAATGGTCTACAATTTAAAAAAGAGAATTATTTCTGGAATTTTCCATTTAATATTTTGAACTGAGGTTGACTGCTGTTGACTGAAACCCATGGGGAGCAAAACTGTGGCTCAGGGAGATCCACTACACTGTGCACACCAAGGTTTACAGCTCTGCCTTGTGCAGGTGAAGCTTTTCTCTTAAGTCTCAGCACCGTTAAGGCAAAAACTACAAATGTTATAATGGTGTATGTGTGGCAGAGTGTAAGTCCTCAATACTTACGAAGAATATATTGTGATTAGAATAATCACACAATATAGATGGTATTTAGATGTATCTTTCCCCAAATATTTATTCGCAGGTAAATGTTTACCTGAGGTTAAAATCCCAATGAATGGAAACAACAGAGTGTTTTCTGACCTTGTTCTATTTCAGAGGGAGTGTGAAGGAGAGGAAGGAAGAGAGAGGCCCCTAAGGTATATTAAAAAGCCCTACTTACCCAAGAGTCACTGCAAACACCTAGCTTTCATGCAGTCAGAGTGTCTGTTTGTGACATTCTGGCCTGGAGTTGTGTGACACTTGGATTCACACTGTGAATATGGTGGGGATGGGGCAGCTATGGAGCATAGAGAACTAGAGATGTCTGCCTGGCTTGGGCGGTGGAGAGCAGGCACTTTTGCAGGGAGGTATCTATAAGTGAATTAACATGTATCTCTGTACATACATGCCCAAGCATAGGTACATGTATGCACAGTATGTATATGTGCACTTGTGGGTGTGTGTATGTATGACCACAGCACTGGAGGACATACAAAGCTTCCTGGGGAAGCTGGGAAATCTGTGCCTGTCCACGTGCTATAAAGCGGCTCTGAACAGACTGGGTCCAGGGCCTTTGGGAAGCTCGACACACCTCCATGCAATTAGAGACTGCTCTGGCATCCTTCCCTGGCAGCTGTGTCAGGGAGTCTCTCCTTGGGAACATTCCAGCCATTGCTTAGGAGGCTTGCCTCGCTTGAGGACTTAACGAATCCTACAGAGTATCTGTCTGTATTCCTTGTGCTCAGGAGTGACAGGCCCTGTGCGGATCCCTGCGTTCTTGTGCAGGGACTGACCTTGCACCTCAGAATCTGAACTGGTCAGCTGTTGTGCGACCTCTGTTGATTTAACACTACGATCCTGCCAGATTCTGCCTCTACATGTTGCCTTATGGCCGTTGATTGTTTTTTGTTGTTTTTTTTTTTCTTCCATCAGTTGACTTTTTTTCTTCCATCAAGTTCCATTTAGACAGAAATTCACTCAACAGAGCAGAGCAGTGTGAAAAGATTGGTGTGATTCTGCTGGGGACTTGATCAGCAGGCAGAAAGAAGGAATGGAAAGGATTTCTTCATCTTTGCAGAGCCACCAGCTAAGACTGAACCAGTAGAAAACTTGCCTTTTTTCTAAGCCAGTTTTTGATGCTGAATTGTAGACAACTTGAAAAACTGTCCCTATACCTTGGCATATAGTGGATTGAGAGACAAGTGGGTAAGAGAGAGGCATATTTGTCCATTTGCTGGTCATGGCAGGGGGAGGGAGCTATCCATGGACAGACTCAGGTGGAAACATTCACCTGCAATTTGACACATTTTATGTGGTATTGTCTCAGGGACTCTTGCTATCTCTTGCTGATAATGCTTATATTGGTCTCCCAAACTAACACTAAATGCCATCAAAGGCTACAAGAGAGTTGGAGAGATTCTCAGTGGATGAAGCACCTACTATACAAGTGTGAGGACCTGAGGTCAAATCCCCATATAAAAAGTGGTGTTGGGCATGGGAGCATGAGCCTGTAATCCTAGCAGTCTGGTGAGAGGGAAACAGAGACAAGGGAATCCAGAGCCTGTGGGCTAGCTGGTGTGGTGTGAGCAGTGTTAAACAGCAAAGAGACATTGTCCCAAATGAGGTGGACGGAGAGGACTACAACTCAAGGTTGTCTGCCCTCCCTATGTGTACCTACACACATTCACATGCACAGAGATACACATACACATACAGATTAAAAAATCAAATCCATAAGAAAGCCTGGGCTACAGAACAAAGCTCAATGTCAGAAAAGCAAATCAAACAAAAGCCTATAACAAACAAAGACAGAGGGAAGAAAAAAAAAAGAAAAGAAACAACAAAGGAAGGGTTTTGGGGGAAAAATGAGGACTCAGACTTGCAAAGGAGAGATGGAGGTAGATGAAGCTGGTGGCATCATATGAAGTTAGCATTTGCTGCTGGCTGCGAGGACTTAGGTGGTGACTTACTAAATGTCCAGACTCCCAGTCCCCTTCTCCAGATAAACTCAGTCAGAATCCTCAGGGAAGAGACAGAGGGATATTACTTTAATAAGCATCTCAGATGATTCTTATGCTGAGTCAAACTTGGGACACTGCCATCATCCAGTTGTCTGCTATGAACACATTTCCTAAAGTTGTAAGCAAATGCATATATGTAGTTGCCAAGATTTGAAGTTTAGGGGAAAAAAGAGGCTGAATATTCCATATTGGCACCATTAAACATTTCTTTTTTTTTTTTTGTTTTTTCGAGACAGGGTTTTTCTGAATATCTCTGGCTGTCCTGGACTCGCTTTGTAGACCAGGCTGGCCTCGAACTCACAAAGATCCGCCTGCCTCTGCCTCCCAAGTGCTGGGATTAAAGGCGTGCGCCACCACCGCCCAGCTCCATTAAACATTTCTTAACGAAGACATCATTTGTGTAGAGTTGAATGGTCACAGAAAGTTTTCTCATTATGTCATTTGGTCCTGTTAGTGAGGGGGAGTGGCTAGTGAAGACTGTGCTCGGTCCCAGTTTCCACGAGGGAAAGGTCTCAGTGTGCAGCAGGCAAATGGTGGAGCTGGCTGTGAAGGTTCTTCACCATGTGGGACGAGCCCAACATCAGCCCCCAGAACCCACCACTCTCCACACTTATCCCACACTCCACTCAACAGTTAGCCATGGTTCTGTGAATATCCATCCCTTTGCATGCGCTCTCTTTAGGATGGAGTGCCCCTCTTTCTCTCTCTGTAAAGCCATGCTCGACCATCAAGGGGCCTTCCTCAAAGCTCTTTGGATATCCTGTCCTTACCTTCCTCTTACCCTGCAGAGCTCACTGCCCTTGCAGCTGGGGCTCTGTCACACCCTAGAGCTCTTCTGCTATGTAATAGGTTCTTCTGTGCCCCCTCCCTGTTCTCTGGCTAACCCTTGTTATATCTTATTTTTAACCAGTAGTGGATGTAATAATTGTAAAACAGTCAGTGCCCATTGGCTAGAGCTGAGGAAGCATTTGAGAATGACTGCAAGGTGTTTTGAAGATTGACCCACAAGTGGTTAGGTTGCAATGTTGTCCTCCGTGAAGGCCTTGTCTTGGATGTGAGGGGGATCTGGCTGCAGCATCTGTCATACCATGATCTCCAGGGTTGATTTGGCTGATCTGGATGGCTAGGTGTGTCTTTTTCCTTCCTCACCGCTCCATATGCATCCCTCCCAAGGCTGTGCATTTGGTTGGAGAAGAGGATAGCCTTCTTCGAGTGAAGGACCAGTCTTCTGTCAGAGTACAGGAGTAGTTGTGGTGCCCTGCTAGAACAACAAACTCTCTCAACAAGCTCTCTTAAAGGTCCAGTCCGCAGTGATTTCAACATTTGAATTGGGGGTAACAAGGTTTAGTCCATAACAGGAACTGAATATAGAAATCCTGTGTTTGGTCATATATATCCTCAACAGGGTCTTTAAGGATTTGTCACAGACACTTTGTGAGTACAACCCTGAGTCTTATTTATTTTTGCCTGCTCATTGGTAATTCTTGAATAAACTTAAAGGGAACAAATCTTCTTGCTGTCTGTGTGTGAATGCAAACATGTATATTAATAATGGCCCTAATTTTCTGTTTCTTGGTTTTTGCAGCCACCACTGGTCCAGGCAATCTTCAGTGGTGATCCAGAGGAGATTCGAATGCTCATCCACAAGACTGAAGACGTGAACGCACTGGTAAGAGATGCTGTGGTTGTTGCGTAACCTCTTCTGGGGCAAGCAATGGCTTGTTAACATTTTTGGTATTAAGGAACCACATAAGCACATCCTCAGCCCCAAACTGTACATCTCCGTGAACTTTTACACAGTTAGAATGACCATTCTGAAGCCGCGAAGTTTCACTTGGGGTTTTATGCTTTTCCTGTCAATCATACAAAAGTGTCTACAGACAGTTTTGTTGGAGTGTAGCCATCCATCCTGCACATGTTGTCTGCTGTTTCACACTGCACTTGCTGAGACTAGAGGCTGGACAGAGCCAGACCCACTAACGCCCTTTATAGGAAAAGTCTGCTGGCTTTAGGGAGTCCATGACCCTTGGGTGAACCTTTGAACTCGGCAGCCACCCCTCCCTCTCTGAAGTTGTCTAAACCATGTGTGTACTTGAACATCTTGCATATGTTTGTGAGAAAAGGGTCAAGGTATTTCACTGAATTCCTAAAAAGACCTATGGCACATCCATCAAAAGATTAACACACGTACTGTATCTGGAAAGTTTCTGAACACATCAGTCACCTGCCCCAAACAAAGGGAAAAGTTATTTATTAGTCAAGAATTGACCCTTTGATAGTTTCTTAGAGTTAGGCCAAACAAGCAATTAGGTGCAGGACATGCTGCTAATTCACTTAATGTGATCTGATTATCAAAATATTCAGGTCCCTCAGGGAGAAGAGGCCTCTTTAAAGTTTAGTGTTTAGCAGAAAAAAGTCAGGGAGAGTCAAGTCCACCTTCAGTGTAAGCAGATCTTTGCCCCTGGAGATAACCCGTCTCTGAGGTGGTATCTCTATCAGGTCTGGTGGCTCCCTTGCAAGACAGGTCTTTTGGAGCAGCCTTTGTTCTGAGGCAGTACAGATTGGCATGGCTCTCTGAAAAGCCTTTTGGCAGCTTCTTCCCAGCTGGCAGTGAAAACAACAGGGCAGTGTTTTGAGATGTGTTTCTGCAAGGTAAGCTGGGATGAAGTCAGGGACAGAGGACTTGCAGAGGCAGCTGGGCATTGGTCCAGGGCCTGTGGGGTGTGACCAGGAGGCTATGAAGCAAGTTCACTGTCAAGAACTTTGACATCACTGGAATTTGCCCAAACTATTTGTTGACTGTGGACCAAGATGTGACAAGCCTAAGGCAAGGTTACTACCTTTTCCTAATGGTCACAAAGAAACAGAACTTTTAATCAGCTACACCTCAGGAAATTGTACTGACCTTTGAATGGCCTTTGTTTCATTTTGGAAAATTAGCAAATGGTTGCTGATTGGTAAAAATTACTTGAATTGTGACCAGCTGTGTCACTGAGTTAGCTAGGTTTAGCTCTGTAACACATAGATGTGTTATGAATGTTTGAAATCCGGAGTTCAGTTCTCTCAGCAACAGATGAGAAGAGCATCCCCATTTAACATGGGGTCCCAGGTGTGAACATATCATTTCTAGGGCCACTGTAAGAATCACCTATAGTTTGGCTGAAGAAAGGAACAAGGCTAGAGGGAAAGCTTGGGAGGTTTTCATGGGTCAGTGTGGAGTGTATATATCACTTCTGTTTATCCTCCATTTAGCAGACCTGTCGTAGAGCCACACCTAACTCTAGGGAGGATAGGTTATCACCACGGCCCTGTGTCCCTGGAAAGTTAGCACAATCAACTTTGGTCTTCCAGTCTTCTAGGGAGTTAAAGTGATTCCACTAACTTATCTTTGGGACATCTTGTTCACGGTTCAGTTATTTACTGAGTCACAACTCTGTGCTAAGTGGTAGGGACACAACAGTGGCAAGGCAGTGGGCTCAATCATGGAGCTTGTGAAGTGAAGTCAAGAAAAGAGAAATCACTCTGTGAGGCACTTTGAAAGGAAAAAACGCAGGATGTGCTGGAGGCCAGTCTGCAGTGTCTGATCTGTGACACACACTGTGAGGCTAAGGAAGGATTCACATTATAATTTGTGCTGGATGTGTGGCAGCAGCAAGGGTGGGGGGTGGCGAACAGAGAGTGACAGAGAGCTACATGCATCGTGCATCAGTGGGCAAACACAAAGTGGCCCCGAGTTCCTTAGGTGAATCTTTTCTGTTTTGGAGGCTCATTATTCCTTTTGTTCCACTCACAGCTCCCTTTCCTCCCCTCCTCGCTCTGTCATGTGTACACAGGAGATCTCGAATCCCATTGTCACAGGCTTGTGGGCTGTGCTGACCTTCTCTCACTGCCAATGTAGGTCATTTTGGACAAGGCTTCTTAATTGTCTTCCACTTGTGACCACATTTTGTCCAAGAAATTTTTATGCAACCCTTGGCATAAAGGCATATAAAATAGGTGTAATAATCAAACATTTACTCCCAATAAATTTCATGTAAAACAATTTTTTGTTATACATGTAATTTTATTGTTTATTACAGATGAAAGCAAATTGGCATATCAATGAGATTGATGTATTTTAAAAACTATTTTATTTTTATATTTTAAAAGATTTTATTTTGAATTATGTGTGTGTGCCTCTCTGTGTGGGTATGTACATGTGAGTGCAGGTGTCCATAGAGGCCAGAGACATTGGATACTTCTGCCGCTGCCTCTACAGGTGGTTGTGAGTCCACCAAGATGGCTGCTATGAACGAAACATGGGTCCTCTGGAAGAGCAGCACATGCTTTTAACCTCTAAGCCATCTCTCCAGCCTCTTGATGGACTTTAAGATTTTTGTGTAAGCAATTGACTCTTGGCAGAATATTTGACACTGCAGGGTGTAGAGTATCTTCTATGTTTTTTGGGTTTTTATAATTGTCAGTGCTGCAAATGCCTCTGTATAAATGAATAGAATAAAATGGAATGTATATATATAATGTGTAGGACCTTTTCAAATTGTTGAAAGTGCCACCATAATCCAAATTTATTGAACAATTTCTTTTATGAAATTCAAGCCACCAATTCAAGTAACAATTATTCTCGGTGTGTAGTTGTGTGTGTGCACACAGGTTTGTGTGCAGGTGGACAGTTTTCCTTGGGTTCTGGGGATGGGACATAGATCCTCGTGGTCTACATGTTTGCAAGGCAAGTCATTTTAACCAACTAAACTGTCTCCCACACTCTTCAAATAAAAAATTTTAAATCAAATATTCTAACACAGTGAAACCCAAAGATGCATTAATTTGATATTCACATGCTAAGGAATGATAGTAGGGAGATAATAAAATTCTTTATTATCTACAATTAAATCACAAAATTTCTAAATGAACAAAACTTTGTGCAGTACAAATGCTGTTTATAACAAAGAGTAGTCATGCGCTAAGCAGTGTTGCAGACAATATTTGTTGGTGTGCAGCATGAGGGCTTGCACCATGTAGTGTGCACATCTTGTGTTCACTAAGGTACAGTGAAGTCCTGAAGCACAGCATGGGCAAGCTGGCTAGAAACACCCCGGGTTCCTTGTGTGTCTGATTTTGACCTGAAATTTGATCATTTCATGTTCAGACACTTGTTGCAATTGCCAATTGTTTCATATCCCTCATTCAGTTGGGTTATGACCTGTAGCTTAAGAAGCAGAGGTCTAGGGGGGTAGAGAGATGGCTCTCAGTGGTTGAGAGCCCTGATTGCTCTTCCAGAGGACCAAGGTTCAATTCCAAGCATTTACATGGCAGCTCACAACTGTCTGTAACTCCAAGATCTGACACCCTCACACAGACAAACATGCAGGCAAAACACTAATGCACATAAAATAAAAATACATAAAATATTAAAAAAAAGAAGCAGAGGTCTAGAGGAAGTGCTGTTAACAAAGAGTGTGAGGTAGGGAAGATACCCAATCACTGGAACTCCGAGGAGACCTGTGATTAGGAGGCAGGTGAATCTGGTGACAAATGCAAGGAAAGGAAGTATATGTAGAGTCACCTGTTACTTGAAAGATACTATTGGTTGTCTTCCCTGCTCACCCTCGGCTTTCCTTTCTGACCCCACTTATTTGTCATGCTGGGGATCAGTCTAGGGCATGTGCTTTACACTTGGTATTCCTTTCTGACATCTTCACCTTGCCTTTTGTTTCTTTCCATGGGCCATGTGTTCTTTGCTGAACCATTCTTTGGTTAGTAGATCCTGATAGAGAAAGCAATGCCATTCAGATCAGCCTGTCTGTGCTTCTCCAAACTTGATTTCTCATCCCTGGTATTCATGGACCCTACACTTCATATATCTTGAATTACCTAATTATATGATTTTTTTCTCCTCTTCTTTTGACTTCTTCGTGTTCCATCCTCATTTGCCCTTCTATTCGAATGTCTTCACAGAGTTATCTTTATTCTTTCTTCCTTCTGATGTCTTTATGACCCCCTCTTGGCCCAGAAAAGGCCGACTTCTCTCAACACCCATAGCTGTGTCTGTGTCCCGATCACTTTAGACTCCTCCTAGAGTTAATTAATTGTGCTCATGTCATAGGTCCAAGAAACTATGTGCTTGATGACTTGGCTGTGCTCTCATTCACTGTCATTTGTTCAGTTGTCCCGGCAGCCCTTGGAACACATCGAGAAAATCAGTTAACCCCACTTATTTCCAACATTGAGCCACCTTGTTGTGGCCCATGTTTTCCCAAAGTTGACAGATCGCTGAACCAGAGAAAGCAGCTGGCTGAGCGAGTGCTCCCCAGGGCTTGGCTGGAAGGCGGATGTTTTGTTTGGAAGGCAGAGAGCTTGCAGATTGATTTGAGGAACCAGTGACATGTCAGAGCAATCACTGTGGATGCTTCTGTTGCTTCTGTCATGAGTGGTGTATCAGAGCCTAGAAATGTGTGATAACTGTTGTATCCTCTAAGGTATCCCTGTAAACTGATTCAGATATGGGTGATCACTAGGCACATTTTAGAAACTGCCACTGGAATAGCCAAACTGAGCTTAGAGAATAGCATCTCAATTTACAACTTCAAAATTTGCAGATTTTGGAGACTCCGAAATTAGACTTGGAACTCAATAACGACGTACTTTAGGATCACTATACAGCAACCTGTCACCATGAGGATAGTCTTTCTGTGCCACACAGTGACCAGGACAGACAGGAAGTGTTTGAGGATGATGGTGATGCTTTAGACTTAGGACAGGAAACTGTTGCACATAGCTCAAGTGAACACTGTCATGTTAAATGAACTAGACTTGTCATTATGCCAGATGGTTATGAAGAAGGGTCCCACAGAGACCCTGAGGCCCAAAAGAGGCTTAACATATGGGCCAGGCCTGAGGTTCTCATTCCCAGAAATGGAGTTAGTAGTTACTAGAAAAACAGGGGAACAATCAGAGACAGTTCAGCCATCTGGATTAAGAAAGATAAGATTGTTTAGAGTTAGTAACTTCTAAATGCAGATTTAAAAACCCTCCCTGTTTTTTGATCAACTCAGGGTCAGCCCCCTGTCTTATGATCAACTTGTAATTGTTGACTAACTAGACTGAAGGCACCTGTGCTTTTTCCAAAGGTTGCCTGCAAGTTTCAGTTTGAATGTTCCAATCATGTTGAAGATTACCTAACCCACCCTGGAATTCCCTTGAAAGCCTTTAAAAAGAGCCTGTGAGCTCATCTTGGGGTCACCAATCTGCCTAATTGGTGATCCCAGCATGCTGGAGTTCTGCAGAAAATAAATGTTCATTACTTTTGCATTCTATCTGAGTTTGGGTGTCTTCTTCAGCGTGTTCTGGACCCTAACAGTTGTAAGCTATATATAATAAGATTTCAGCCCCAAAGATAAGAAACAATATACCGGGTTGTCTAAAGAAGTAATGAGTTGTCTTGACAGATGAGATCCCTGAAAGGCCATTGGAAAGAGCCTCCAGAGTCAATGACTGGTGGTGGCCAAGATAGCCCAACTGCCTGTGTTGTGCCCTTGGCTAACTACCAGTAGTAATTCATGGCACTGTTTTATCTTCTTCCAGTTTTAGTGTTAGAGATACTGTTAGGTTGGAGTTGGCATGTAAATTGTAACTTCCTTCCCAGCCTGAAGTAGGTTTAGGGAACCTTATCTTCCAACTGTGAAAGATTGCACTTCAGAGATTTGTGATTCATAAGTGATACCAAATTGGAAGTGTTTATTTCTCCTTAAAAGAGCCACTAACAGAAACACATGCATGCACACATGCTCAATAAAAGTAGAAAATACACTTCAACATCATTTAATAATCATTACATAGTAATTAGTGGTCTCAAACACTTGACTCGTCCCCAAGTTGTTTATTTTCATTTATCTATTTTATACAAAGCAATATTGTTATCCATGTAATATTATTTGCCATAGAGTCTGACCCAAGTATAGTGATGCATTTGCTTACTTTGTCCATTCTGTGATAGCAGGATGTGATTGTGACAGAATATATCTTAAGTTAAAAGCAAAGAACTTATAGTAAGCAAAGGGGAAGATACCATTAATGCTACTGTTTTTGACTATAGAAAATAATTTAGGTGGTGAAGGATTGTTAATCTCAAGATGAAAATGCAAATAAGAGAAAGAAACCGATATTTTACAAGCATGGGGCTTTTTAAAGAGCAGGACAAATGAGCAATAGTCAGCTTGTAATTTATCTGGGTGTCTGTTGGGATAGATTGCTAGTTCTTTAAAAAATAGAATGTATTTTTAATTCCACTCATGAGCAGTCTGCAGATATGACTTAGCAGTTGAAGAGTACTGGCTGCTCTTCCAGAGGACCCAGGTTCTATTCCCAGCACCCACATGGCAGCTCACAACTGTCTGTAACTCCATTTCCAGGGTGTCTGATGCCCTCTTCTGGATTCCATTGGCACCAGGCACAGACATGGTGCACAGAGACACATGTAGAAAACACTTCAACACATAAAGCAATAAAATAAGTTAAAAAACAAACCCACTTTATGAGGGCTAAGTATGTCTCTACTCAAGGAATTTGGAATGATCACTCCGCCACATTCTTTAAGGTTTGGTCGGCTGGGCTTGGTGGTGCCCATCTTTAATCCCAGCACAGGCAGAGGCAGGTGGCGGATCTGTGTGAGTTCAAGGCCAGCCTGGTCTACAAAGTGAGTCTAGGACAGCCAGAGATATACAGAGAAACCCTGTCTCAAAAAACAAACAAACAAACAAACAAACAAACAAAAAAAAGAGTTGAGGTTTTCTTGGCCTGATTCTCCCATGTTGACTTCCCCCAAACTTTGGAATACAGATTCTGTAGATTCTATAGTCTGAGCTTCATATGCTTCTGGATTTTGTCACTTGGAGATATATCATACTTTTCTTTAGTAATGGATTTGATTTAGGACTGAAACTCTGAGATGTTCCGGTAGTGTCATGGACACGCCCCAAATTAGACTAAATGAGAAACTGCAGGAATAAGGAAGCTGCAGGCAGGGTGGCAAACTCAGCTCGATCCGTGATGGTTGGCCTCGTCAGTGAGGGTGATGAGTTGCTTATCCCTTTTGAGTGCTGTGCAGTGATGGTGTGTAGCATAGCTGGACTTTTAAAAGATTTTAAGAGAAAATGCAAGAAATTTCGAACATGTTAAATGTTGATTACAACACTGCTCATGCCAGAGGAGACCCTCATGTGGGCGATACCCAGCCTGAGGCTGTTTGCTAACTGTGGGTGACAGCAGTAGGTAGCTAGGCACCAGGGGTCCCCTGGTCACTATGTATGCAGTGCATTTGCCGTGGCCTTCATGCTGAAGACTGGTGATGTGGGGACAGCAATGTCTGTTCTCTTCAAGTGTGTGCAGCATTTACAACGGAACCATTTCCCTGTTCCTAGGAAAAAAAGTTGTTGTAATGACTGTTTTATGCTTATAAATTGCAGAACAAATATAAGCCTATATCAACACACATGCACAAGTCAACAACCAGGATCTGTAACTGTTCTTTTTTTTAGTATAAAGGCTTGGCACTCCAGCTCACTGTCTGTGTGAATGAGTACAGGTCCTATTTCAGGGCATAGCACTTGAGACCCACGGTGACTTGCAGAGTGTTGCTCCTCTTTTTTTTTTAATAATTTATTTTTTATTTCTTCAAGTTACATCTCAATCACAATCTCCTCCCTACTCCCCCCTCCAGTCCCACCCTTCCCCCCCCCCCCCCCCCCCCCCCCCCTCCCCCTCCCCCCCTTCCTTCTTTTTTTTTTTTTTTTTTTTAGTTTAAGGTATTTATTTTTCCCCCCAACAGCTTGTTGCTCCTCTTTTATCACCCGGGGGAAGCTTCTCCTGGGCCTGAGGGGCACAGCAGCTCCTGCTACTCTGGACTGTTCTTTCCTTTTGTTGCAATGTCCCCGGCTGGGGAAGGACTTCAGGGTGAACCCCAATTAAATATTGAGGACTGTAATTGGGTGTGAGTGAGAGTCTAAATGGCAATATCATGGAGTCTAGTGGGTTTTTTTTGTTTTGTTTTACTTCAGTATATGAACAACATTCTATGTTGTATATGACAAATGGAAGAATTCATTTTGTTTAGGGTAAAAAGTAAATATTTCCTGATACCTCTTATCTTCTAGATGTATGATGTATTCTTTTCTCCCTTTTTTGTGGTTATTTTGTAATTTCTTGATTAAAAATTTTTTAGTTAAATTTATTTTTTGACAATTATACACATACACTATTTTCTGATTTTACTCACTTTAACTTTTCTTACCTCCCTCCTACCCATGTTATGTCCCTACAAGTCTCTTTCCCACATTCATGGTGGTTGTTTAGTTTTGACCCAGGGCCGTCCGTGTGATCATGGACTGGCACGGAGCATGATGGGCTTGTCAGTGGGTGAGTGACAATGTCTACCTCTCCCCCAGAATCTATTGGTAACCAAGTCAATGGGTGAGTGACAATGTCTACCTGTCCCCCAGAATCTATTGGTAACCAGTAGTTCAGCAGGAAGGGGTATGGGTGAATGACAATGTCTACCTCTCCCCCAGAATCTATTGGTAACC
>CAJQZJ010010085.1:5659121-5677194 GCA_907164525.1 Lophiomys imhausi | reverse complement strand
GAATGACAATGTCTACCTTTCCCCCAGAATCTATTGGTAACCAGTAGCTCAGCAGGAAGGGGTAGGGCTACATGGGCCCTTCTCTAATCCATGATTGCCTGTTGACAGATGTCTTCCACAGTGACAGTGTACTTAGATGTAAGAAGGTTTGTGGAACAATGACAATCATGTTTTCAAACTGACTTTGGCAGAGTTAACTACACACTCAGACCATCCGTGAAGAAGATGGTTACATTATCTTTATATATTTGTAGCAATTGGCTGCTCTAGTTATGCTGTGTTTATTAAGTGTAATGGTGATTGAGTGCAAAGGGCTGACTTCTGAGGGCCTTCCAACTCTTGCTTTACAGACACCTTATTATTACAGCTTTAGGTACTAACATGAAAAAAACCCAAGAGAATGCTAAGCGTATTCTATTTAATCAGAATACAAGCCTGGTGGGGAGTGATATATTTATTGCCAGGATGTTGCATAGCCGGTTAAATTAAGTTGGTTTCCAGCTTCCTGTTTAAAGGAGTATCTGGGATAGTATTTGTATTTGCTAGAATCTTCATGATAGACTGTTTTCTTCTCTGCTACTTTCCTGCCTGAAAGCTTTTCTTGTCGTTTCCTATCCTACTATGCACAGCATGTTAGCCAACCTCCTGTTGCTGAGAAAAAAAGAATACCTACAGGAGACAGGCCTCATCTTGACTCACAGTTTCGGAGGATTCATCCTACAGTCAGCTGCCACAATTACCTTTAGGCATCATGGAGGAAGGGCAAAGCAGAAGAGAGTTACTCACTTCTTGAAACCAAGAGGGACAGGAATATACTGATATGTTATATTTATTGGCAAATAATTATATTAATTGGCAAATAATCCTATCAGTCACACCAAAATGCAACTCTGGATATAGAGAAAAGACCCTGGGCTTAGGATAGAGGGAGAAATCTTAAGCTATGTGTGTCCTTGAGGAAGCCAGTTTTCTTCCTCTGCCTGAGGTCTATAAAATGGGCACAATAATAAATACTTCCTAAAGTAAGGGTCAGGGAGATGAGATGATGTCTGAACAACGTAGTAGCTATGATTATTCAAAATATTAGGTTTTAGTTCAATGGAAATTAATAGAATTTATTTATGAGTTTATTTCCCATGAAGCATATCCTGAGAGAGACTGACTTGGAGTAGCATAGAAGTCCTCTGAGTCATGTTCTGGACTTTATTTCTTAGCTGTCATCTTTGACAAGTGTTTTCCACCTTACTATCTAGAATGGCCACTGAGCACCAGCCACATCTAAATTCCAGCAGTTATGAAAGAGCCAGGTGGAAGAAAGGCACGCTATGTCTCTTTAAGATACACTCACTGAAATGACAATTGGATGTATATTGTTCAGACCCATATCACATGGTCAGATGCTCAGCTAAAAGTTAGAATTTTTTTGTGGCAAGCCTATCTCTTGGAAAGAAAAATCCCTTGCTTCAACTGTAGACAGAATGCTGTCCAAATAGGACAAAACTTGGAAGCAGGTAAGTCAACAGCCTAGCTCTACCAAGACAGGGTAGACAAGTCCTTCATAATTCCTGCTTTACAATCAATGTATGTCAGAGAAACGGGGCCAAACTGCTGAAGATCGATGCTGTAATGTATGGAGAGAAATTGGGAACTGTCCAGGCAGCCACTGGTATGTCATTTCTTAGTTTTGGAAGCTGCTGGCCCTTCACTTCCTGTATAATCAGATATATTTATCCCTCTCAGGTCTCTGAGGTGGTTGAAGAATAGATAGCTAGAGTCTCATAGTTAAATTTTGAGTTGTTTAGAAATCAAGAGGGTGTTCTGGAACTAAGAAGATGTTTTTAAAATTGTGATGCAAGTTAGGATGGAAGTTGAGTTGGATATAGAGCTTTAAACTCATGGAGATGGTTAGATAGTAGAATGTTAAAGTCAGTTGCCAAATACGTATGGACTGGACATTGGGAATGTATGCTAAGCCATATAACTCTCATAATTGTGGCCTATTTATTTCTGTTGTTTTGTATTGTATTCATAGTTATAAGAGAAAGAACCATTTGTTGAACTGAAAGGGGGAGCTGTTGGGGGGAGTTAAAAACTTAAAAAGGAAGGGGATGGGGGGGTTGAGGGGGCAGAGGGTGGAAGGGTGGGACTGGAGGGGGGAGTAGGGAGGGGATTGCAATTGAGATGTAACTTGAAGAAATAAAAAATAACTTAAAAAAAGAAAAGAAAAGAAAATCTTTAAAACTACAAGAAAAAGTTAGGACTTATTTGACAAAAGAGAGAGAAGTGTTGGGGGAAACCAACATTCTGCCATAGTATATAAAAGCCCCGGTGACCTGGGAGTTGACTTTGAATATAAGAAACTCGTCTATGTAATAACATTATGGGGTAACCACACATATTCATCCATTAGTCATGTACTTATTAAATGCCTGGTATAGATGAGGCACTAGCACCAACAACCCACATGTTTCCTTCTGCATGTTCTCAATCAAATAACACCATCTGAAAAGATTTGAGGGAATTGTGTACCTTTTCTCTGCTTTTCCTGGCTTGTGAAAACACATTACTACAGGTCTGTATTCCTTTCTTTGCAAGGTAGAAGAGTGACATTGTAGTGGGTCATGAACGGAGGCCTGCTCTTGAGCCCAGTGGGACAGGTAGTGTGTTTCCCTCCAGCTCACGGGTCTGCCTTTTGTAACAGGGCTTCATGTTGGGCTACACGTGTGTCCTCAGCTACACTGTCCCCTGACTTGAGGTGTACATGCTAAGTTGTCACTATTTATCATCTGTCCTTGTCCTTTTCAAGTAGTTTTCAGTGTTTGGATAGGCAGGTGTTTTATTTGGGGAGCTGTGATAGGCAGATAGATGGGCAGCAGGCAGATGGCCAGTGGGCATGAGCAGCCTGTGGTTGGGTACCTTGTGTGTGACTTGACGTTCCCTAGGAGTCCTGAGTATGTGCAGGCCCCACAAGCACCAGACATTCCACCTGGAAGGAGCCAGAGATGTCTGATACCTTGCCTCCTAATCTTGTAGCTACTGAAGGCAGGGCCTTTAAAAAAATTACATATTTTTATGTGTATGCATAGCCTGTATGTATGCATATGTACCATGTGCATGCCTCTTGCCTAGGGAGATCATAAGAGGCCATCGAGTTCCCTGGAACTGTGGTTACAGATGGCTGTGAGCCACTATGTGGTACTGGGAACTGAATCTGGGAATGTCGTCTGTAAGAACAGTATGCTGTTCTTATTCTCAGAGTCATCTCTTCAGCCTCAGATTCATTTCTGATGAGAGATGTCTCTGTTGGTCAGGGTTCTCTAGAGGAATAGATTTGATAGAATGAATATATGTGGGATTTATTAGAATAACTGACAGGCTGTGGTCCAACTAGTCCAGCAATGGCTGCCAGCCAGTGGAGAACCCAAGAATCCAGTAGCTGTTCAGTCCATGAGGTTGGGAGTCTCAGCTGGTCTTCAGTGTATGTCGGAATCCCAAAGAAGAAGGCTCTACTGCCAGTGAGAGCGAGGGCAAGCAGGCAAAGGGCAAGCTTCCATTTTTCTCACGTCCTTTATATGGGCTGCCACCAGAAGATGTGGCCCAGGTTTAAGGTAGATCCTCCCACCTCAGAAGATCTGGATTTATGGTGGATCTTCCCACTTCCAACGATCCAATCAAGAAAAACCCCTCACAGGTGTACCCAGCCACTTGGGGTTAAGTTATTTCCAGATGTAACCAAGTTGATAACCAAGAGTAGCCATTACAATGTCAAACATTCAGAGAGAAACTCTGAACCCACCCACCCAACATCAAACATTAGCATTTTTGTCATATTTACTTTTAAACAATACAATTTTATAGATTTCAAAGGTCCCCCCCCATGTCAGCATACACTGGTTCTCTGTATCATGCCTTCCCAGGAAAGGAATACTTACTAGAGGATGGATTTGAGTTAGGAAGCACTTGTATGTTTTGTAGATATAAATAATAGGAGATGCTGAGGGTGATTTTATCACCCCTCATTTGGAATAATGACTCAGAGGTCCTTGGTTACATGTGATACTTTCTAGGAAGATTGCATCATTGACCCTGTTTTGCATTTTGTATGTAGAAATCCATTTTGGGGCTGTGGTATGAATATCTTGTTTCTAAAGACAGTCAGACTTCAGCTAATTTAAAAACTGGTCTTTTTCATATCAATCATTGTGTTTGATAAGTGTTATTTTTTTAATTAAACTTAAGTATTTAAAGCTATATAAATTATCTACTCCACCATGGCTATTTCACTTCCATTTAATGTGTAGACTCTAAGGGAGCATCTGCCATGTCCCTTGCATGTCAGGGCCACTACAGGAAAGGCCCCTGCCCTCCTGGATTACAGTATACAAAGCATCAGTGGAGTAACAGAAGTGGCTATATTCTGTGGGAGAATCTCCCATGCGTGCCCAGGGCTCTTAGAGCAGTGGTCACTGCTGTTGGGAGAATGTCCGATGAGGGTATGGGGATGACTGGAGAGCTTGTAAGCCATCACCTTCATCAGCTGCCTTCTAGAAGCCATTAAGAATGGTAATATTAGCAAGAGAATGCTAATAAGAGTAATGTATGATCAGTGCAATTAATGTTTTCTCAGTCTTATACTAAATATGGCTAAAATATCATTAGAAATGTTATTTTATTGGATATTTTAAAAATAGGCTTGATCTTTAGAACAGTTCTAGATTGACAGGAAAATTAAAAATAAAGCAGCGAGAGCAGCCATGCAGCCCTTGCTGCCCACCCACACGCACAGCTCCTTGCTGACAACGCTTCCCCTCTGGTGCCTTTGTTAGTCAGTGAGTCTCCGAGTGTCACATATCATCACCCGAAGTACATAATCAGCCTTCAGGTTCTCTCCTGGCATGCAGTCTATGGTTTTCCATGCAAACATATAAGGGCGTGTACTCATTATGACAGAATTATATAGAATAGTTCAGTGATGGCAAGATGGCTCAGTGGATAAAGTCACTTGTCACCAAGCTTGATGTCCTGTTTTCAGTCCCTGGGAACTGCCTGTGGAAGGAGAGAACTGATGCCCCAAGTTGTTGCCTCACATATATGCCACGGTACTTGTGGACCCCCCCACAAATATATATATACACACACACACAGATACACAAACACACAGACATACACATACAGACACACAAACACATAAAAATAAAAGTAAATAAATGTAAAAGAGAATTTAGAGTAGTTTACTAAAAATCCTGTGCTCTGGGGACAAGTGACGTGGCTCAGTGGGTGGAAGCAATTATTGGGGCAGCAGGTGTGATGATTTGAATTCAGGTCCCAGAACCTATAGTGAAGGAGAGAACCTCCTTCTGAAGGTGGACTTCTGACTTCACACACACACACACACACACACACACACACACACACACACACACAGTAATACACACCACACACACACAGTAATACACACCATGCACACACACAGTAATAAACCTTGAAAATATTAGTCTCTACCTATTCATCTTTCTTCTCCTGCCTTAAGGGTTTTCTTGTGTTGAATTTTAATGTATAACCTGAGTAAGCCTAAGGTGCAAAGTGGCTGCAGTTAGCTCCACCCCAAAGCCTTCCTAAATAGATATTCTGGACCTGCCATGACTTAGTGTTAGCTTCTTTCATTATCTGTGCCTCTACAAGCTGCCATGTTGGGCACAACTGCCCCAGACTTGTATCAGTGCCTGTAGCATTAAGTCCTGCAGTTTCCCAGCTTGTTGGTCCCAGATCTCCCTCCTCGGTCTAGTCATCATTAGAAACCCCCCGCACAGGTCTGCCTCTGTACTCCTGCCGGCTAGGGGGCCTCTGTGCTCCAGATGTCTGGTTATAGTGTAAACAGCCCTGTTTGCTTTTAGACAAGCAAAATGTTTTCTGTGTTCAACTGAGCTTGTAAAATTTCATTAAGAAGCCAATCATTAGCCCTGATTAAGCAAACAGTGGATGTTTGGTATGAATCTTTTAACTTCCTCTTCCCAAGCTAGCTCAGCTTTCTCGAGGTTACTGATTGAGAGCTAGAACCATTAATTTTGGAGTCACCGGCAGTTTGCCACTCCATCATGGGGAATCTCCACCCACTCCATTAAACCACAGCCTGGATGGGAAACTGATTCTCTGCAACTCCAGGAGAGGAGCAGTCTGAGTAGAGGATTTATTTCCCTGCTGCTCACCTGGATACAGAACAGGAGACCTGAAGCTGCTAGAGATTGCCCTTCAGCTCGTGATTGCCACCGGCCTCTACTCTTCCCCGTTTATCTTTACAAATATTTCAGGCTTTCGCAAAGGCCGGAGTTCTCTTTTTACTGGCTTGTGTGTACATACGCTTAATATTAAGCATTTGTTTTCAAATCTAAGATCAGAAGAGACAGAGACGCATAAAGGTTAAGGCAGCTGCTACAGTGACTCAGACATGTTAGCAAGGCTGTGTTTTCCAGTGACCTGGAATGGAGCTGAGGGCTTCCCCCCAGGGGAAAAATGCACCACAGCAGCATTTCCCAAGTGTGTTTTCCAGAGTCCAGAACTAGTCTCCCTCCCAAGAAGGGAGAAGAGGTAGTTCAGTGGCCAAATGATGTTTAAGGTTCTTCTACCGCATATCCCTTCATGCTTCAATGATTTGCGCCGGACATCAGTTCAGCCTGATGATTCTCAAGGCATCTTGGTTCTCATCTTCTTTACAAATTTTCTCAGTCACTTCTAATCTAAGACCATCGTCCAAACCAATGGACAACCCCCACAAAACTTCCAGAATAGTCTTGGGCATTGTTTCTTGAACTTCAGGGTGCAGACTGATGGCTGTCACCCCAGGGTTCCCAATCTGGCATGTACCAGAAGGGGATCAAGGGTCTACACTTCCAGTTAGTGTCCAGGAGTTGCTAGCACTTCTCTTTGAGGGCCACACTTTTAGGACTGGCGTACGATCATACTGGAAATAAATAGAACAGATATTCTGTCTTCAGCAGCCTTCAGTGCAATGGAGAGGCAGGCAGTGATCTGGCAGAGAAAGTGGATCAATTGGCAACAAACAAAGAAACCTGCCGAGAAGGAAGCCGACAGTGAGCAATGACACCGAACTAAAGGGACAGGAAAGGCCCCTGCCTCGGTGGTGACATTTAAACTGAGACTGGCCATGAGAAACTGGGCATCTTGAGAAAAATGGAAAAGGGTAATGCTTCTTAAAGGTATTGTTCCTAGTAATGCTTAAAAATGAAATGTCAAGTTTTGGCCTCTTGCTACCAACCATCATAAACTGTTTAGGGTAATTAAGAAATGGAAACTAATAGTCATGCAAACATGCCATTTTGTTAGTTACTATGACAGTCTATCACAGTTATTTTCTAAGCTACTCAGAAATCAAGTTGCTAAGAGACAAGCAATATTTGCTTATCTAAATATAAGAGATAGATAGGGCATCTTCAAAAACCTCAAGAGATCTGCAGAATATGGCATTCAAAGATGTTTTCTTAACTTAAAATTTTTTGATATCAAGACATGTCAGCTCCTGACAGCATTCCCTATTCTACTCCAAGTAGAAGATGAGCATTGAAGAATCTCCAGTGGGAGATGATTGAATTGGTGGTAAGCCTTTCTCTTGGCAAGAAAAGCCCCTTGCTTCAATTGTAGACAGACTTCTGTCCAAAAAAGACAAAACTTGGAAGCAGGTAAGTCGACAGCCTAGCTCTGCCAAGACAGGGTAGGTAAGGCCTTCATAATTCCTGCTCTACAGTCAATGTCTGTCAGAGAAATGGCTGAAGATTGATGCTGGAATGTATGGAGAGAAAATGGGAAGTGTCCAGGCAGCCACTGGTATGTCATTTCTTAGTTTTGGAAGCTGCTGGCCCTGCACTTCCTGTATAATCAGATATATTTATCCCTCTCAGGTCTCTGAGGTGGTTGAAGAATACGCTAGCGTCTCAGTTAAATTTTGAGTTGTTTAGGAATCAAGAGGGTGTTCTGGATCTAAGAAGATATTTTTAAAATTGTGAGGCAAGTTAGTATGAAAGCTGAGTTAGATATAGAGCTTTAAACTCATGGAGATGGTTAGATAGTAGAATGTTAAAGTCAGGTGCCAAATACATATGAACTGGACATTGGGAATGTATGCTAAGCCATATAACTCTTATAATTGTGGCCTATTTATTTCTGTTGTTTTGTATTGTATTTATAGTTATAAGAAAAAGAACCATTTGTTGAACTGAAAGGGAGAGCTGTTGGGGGGAAAAAGAAATACCTTAAACTAAAAAAAAAAAAAAAAAAGAAGGGAAGAGGATGGGGGGTTGAGGGGGAGGAGGGTGGAAGGGTGGGACTGGAGAGGGGAGTAGGGAGGGGATTGTGATTGAGATGTAACTTGAAGAAATAAAAAATAAATTATTATATAAAAAAAAATAAAAGCTCTTGTTGACAGAGTTCCCTATATGGTGGATATCAGGAATTGCCTAGTTGCCTTGAGTTAGAAAATAAATAAGGCCATCACACAGTAAACAGAATGTATCTTTCTGTAATAACCAGAGTGCTTCAGGATCTCAGAGACTGTGATAGCTGCCGTGTAACAAGCATGAAACAGTTACTCTATTATGCTCATGGCTTGTCTGGGTCAGGAATCCTAACAGGGCACAGTGGGGTAGCTTTTTGCTGTTTCGGCACATCTGGGATTAGTTAGAAAGACCTATTTGTTGGGTGGTGACATAGAAGGGTAAAGCAATTTTGGGATTCTTTACTCACAAGTTGGTCATCCTGGGCACCGCCTTTTCATGTGTTTGGGTCTTTCTCTCTTCAGCCACAGTATAAAAGTTCTGATGGCAACTCAAAGATCACGGATGAGGATTTTTGCAAAGATCTCAGGTCTCAATTATGTAGGGCAGGTGGCCAGACTCAAATTCTGCTTCATGGGGTCCTGGGTGAGGAGAGACTGGTGGGGCTAGTGTGTTGCTTCTGCCGAGAGATGACTCTGGAAACAAGACCCAAATGAAGGGAAGAGTTAGCATTAAATCACTTGTTAATGACTGTCTTTGGTCTGGAGCCGCCAGGAGATTTGTAACTTTTCCAGTCTCAACTACTTGCCCAGCCCTCAGAAGTGAACCAACTAATCCTAGTTCATGCTATCAGATAATTAGAGGATGTTCATAAACCAGGGCGTGAAAGAACGGGCTTGACCTGGCCACAGATTTCCCAAGAGTCTTGCTCTGGGATATTCTGGTGGGCTTCACCCTCAAAGTTACAGTGCACAGTGTTCGTGATGTGAGTAGTCTTAAATAGTTAGAAGCCACTGGTCTGCATTAGTTGATCCAGACCTAAAATAAGTTCCTTGGTTTAATTAAGGTAGTAGATTTTCAAAAGGAAGCAGAGGAGGCATAGGCATAGTGTATTAAGATGATCCACTGGGAAGATGCAATATCTACCTTGATGTCTTAAAATATTTTAAAATGTGTGCTTTGTGTTCATGTTATTGAACAATAATGTGATATATTAGTATGTTTTTAAAATTTACAAATGCCTAGTTAAGTAACTTTGGATATGCTTAATTTTCTTTTTGGTAATAGAATAGACACTGGTTTTTAAATTTATTCTTTGACAATTTAACACATGTATACAATATATTGTGATCACATAGCCCCCTTAATTACCCTCTCTTATTCCCTTCTTTTCCTAATGATCCTCTTCTTCCTAAACAGCCCCTCCTTCCCTCTCTTCTCCTCTCTCTGCTGGTGTTGTATAGACAGTTGTACTGGGTGGTTTTGTGTGTCAATTTGAGACAAGCTAGAGTCATCACAGAGAAAGGAGTCTCAGTTGAGGAAATGTCTCCATGAAATTTTCTCAATTAGTGATCAGTGAGGGAGAGCCCACCCCACTGTGGATGGTACCATCCCTGGGCAGGTGGTCCTGGGTTCTCTAAGGAAGCAGGCTGAGCAAGCCAGGGAAGCAGCACCCCTCCATGGCCTCTGCATCAGCATCTACCTCCGGGTTCCTGTCCTGAGTGAGTTGAGAAAGCTCTGCCTTCCTTCAGTGATGAAGGGCAACTTGGGAGTGTAAGGTGAATAAACCCTTTCTCCCCAACCTGCATTTTGGTCATGGTGATTCATTTCAGCAACAGGAACCCTGACCACGATGGTCATAGCTAATTTGTGTTCATGATAGAAATGTCTATGTTGTACCCATTAGACAGCATTTCATAGCATACTTCCCCATCCTTTTGGCTCTAATAATCTTTCTCCTCCTCCATGGTGTTCCCAGGCTTTGGGCTTTGGAGCATGTGACAGCCTTACCCTGCTTAGGGCTGGGCAGTCAGTGGCCACTTATTTTCAGCATTTTGACCATTTGTAAGCCTCTGTATGATGAACCATCCATCACCCACCGCAAAAGGAAGCTTCTATGGCCAAGATGTGAGCAGTGCTAGTCCAAGGTGTAATACAGGCATTCAGAAGGCTGTTTTACTCTTTCAGCCTAATATTAGTAGTATATTATCTCCCAGGGCCTTCGATGTGACCTCCCCAGATACAGTTTTTTGACAAGTTTTGCAATACTTGGTAAGTATTCCTTCTTGTGTAGCAGGCCTCAAATCCAAATGGAAAGCAGTTGGTCACCTCCAAAACAGTCATGTCATTTTTGCACTAATGGGCACATCTGGCCTGGCAGTTTACTGGGTATGATAGCACTCAGGGTCCACAGCTGGGTAAGAGTGTTGACACCTTCTCCACCCTACCCTACACCCTTATAACAACTTGCATAATATCTCTGGCACTAACATACTACTAACCAGTGGGGAGAAAGGTTCCACCTCAGTTTCAGCTTGATTTATCTGAATCCTGTATCCCAAGTGTATGGTATCTCCAGGAATAGGGTCTTACCATCTTGTTTTGACTAAGAGCAATGACATAAACCATTAGTGTTTTGGGATCATCTGGGGGCTCCCTGGTTAACAACTCATGGGATATATCCAGTATCTCACACTGGGATTTTCATGTAGATATCTGTTGTATCAGGGAACAGCATTCTTCATTCACATAGGGTGCCTCTGCTCGAGTTCTTTCTTTAAAAAAATATTTTTAAGTTAGCTTACAAATTAATAGGCTCTTTATATGGCTTTAAAAAAATACATCCTTAGTTTAGGTTGACCTTCCTGATGGCCCCCCACCTTTACCATATTTTGCATCCTATAAATCTCCCCTAGTATTCTCACCTTTGTTTTTATATTACATGTATTTTACTACCCTTTCCCTTACCTCCCCCACCTCTCATGGCTCCTGTCTCACTTCCTGGCCTCTGCTGACACTTCAACATAAACCTGGAAACCTAAAAATGTGAAGGACCCACATGTGAGAGCAAGCATATGGATGGTGTTTGTCTTTCTGGACCTAGGTTACCTCAGAGTGGACACTGCTTAGAGGCATTTATCACAGTATGACATTTATACATTGTACTTAATGCCTTTCAAGCACTAATTGCACATACATCACTGGAAAAACTTTATTTTTTTTCAGTACAGTTTGGCAAGTAAATTCATGTTAAGCTCGCAGGGTATCAATTTATAAACCCAAACCCCACACTTATTAATCTTTACTAGCTTGAAAACTATACCTGTTTCTTAAATACACTGGACTTTTGGGGGGAAATATTAATTTCACTTGGCTTTTATAAAAAATATTACACGGGAGTTGGCTTCATGAGCCTTGAACTAGTGTGAGAGAATTCGGGGTTCCTGAAGGATATTTGCGTGGAGGATATGGCCTGGTAGTGGGTTTATCCATGAGATGCAGCAAGATATTGGTTACGAGCCCAAGCTGTGGTGAGCTGACTACCTGAGCCAGATAGTGGTTATGAGCCCAAGCTGTGGTGAGCTGACTACCTGAGCAATGGCTGTGTTGCCCACGAGCTGCAGTGTGACCCTGAGCTAGGAACTTGCCCACTCTGAGTATAACTCATGGGCAGTGCAGAGAGAAGACTCCAGCGCCTTGAAGAGCACAGCCTGCGTCAGTGAGTCTTTTATTCTAGGGATGGCTCTTTCTCGGTCAGCAAACCTTAATTCTCTGAACCTCTCCTTTAGCACCCTTGCTTTTATCTGGTACCTTTAAGCTTTCCGTTTCTGCTGGGGTGGGGGTACGGTTCAGCCTTCCAAGGTTCATGTGTTGGAAGCTTGGCTCTCAGCATGGTGGTGTTGAGAGGTGGAATTTCCAATGGTCTGGGAGAGGTGATGAGGTCAAGGGGTTTTTTCTCCCTGAGGAATGGATTAACGCTGTCTCATAGTTCTGACACAGCGCAGGGTTGTTATGATGTCTGTGTAAGTGGCCTCTTCTGCAGAGGCCAGTCCCCTTTCTACTTCCTTGGGTTGGGACACAGCCAGATGACAACATTGAGCTCTTTGTACTTTCCAAATCACCCCTCCCCAATTTTTGTTTTTAATAACTTACCCAGCCTTGGGTATTTTTGTTTTAGTAATACACAAACATGGTATCTTAAGCCCTTTTAGAACAGGATCTTTCACTCTCTCCCATGGAATTTAAATGCCTAGTGTCAGAAGGGGCCCATGTCAGTATCTAGCATTTCACATGCCTCAGAGCCTGTCTTTGGATTGCAGATCATTGGTTCCCAGTTGCATTTGTTTTGGGATGGCAAGGCCATGCTTAGGAAACTACAGACTCACTTGACAACTCAAAAGCCTGTGTAGTCCGGGAGACAGTACTAGTACTCAAGGTAGGTATCAGAGAATGACAGCAGCTGTGTGGCACTTCAGCAGCTGTGGTCCCAATAAAGATGTTGCAGGGACAGTGGTACACTCCTATAACCCCAGCATTCAGGAGGGAGGAGGATCCAGACTTCAAAGGGAGCCTCTACAAAGTGAGTTTGGGGTCAGCTTGGGCTTGGGGCTATAAGAGAGATTGCCTTAATCAAAGTCCCTACCCCCACCAACCCAAAAGAAAAAAAAACAAATAACAAAAACTACCCCAAATAAGATAGTCCAATTTATATTTTTTAAGAAATGCGTGATAACTGAATAGATCTGTGGGATAATCTGGGGTCCAGTTTTTGGAGGCTGATAAATACATGCTTGTTGCCTTTGCTAAACTACGGACTTAAGGGTTGAACAAAGCACATTTCTTCATTCCCTCCTCTCTGGGTTTATCTTAGAAAATCTTTCTTCCATTTTATAACAATGTCTCCCTCCTTTGTCATTTTTAAGCCACTATCTGAAAAGTCCAAAATTAAAAGCTGCCTCATATAACTAAGTTTCCTTTAGAGGTTGGGGTGTGAGATTCTGCTGTTGCCTTACATACCAGCAACACACCCCATTAGTGACGCTTCCATGGGTTTCTTTCGGGTGTGTGTTCCTAAGAGAGCCCCAACAGCTGGTCATTTTGCTCATTGTCTTCTATATTTAGAACATTTTCTGAGTGTCTCTAAGTGTTTAGAACCCCTCCTGTGCTTTCTCCCTGACTACCAGTCCGCATCCCAAACTCACAGATACTCTCTAGCAGGAAACCAGAGATACCTTGTGTGACCCATGTACTGTGGTTGGTCTTAGTCCTTTTTTTTTTTCTTCCTTTTGTCACCTAGTAACTAACTACAAGTGTGGCAATGGTGAGCTTTTGTTCACCAGAGAGGCATGTTCCAGCAGACCCCTGTCACTCTTCCTTCAGTGGTTGGCATGTTTCCGTTTTGGTTTCTGGTCCTGAGACTCTCTAGATCCAGAACCTACTGCAGGAGGTGTTTGGCCCCTGGAAGGCTTACTCTCACCTGTTTGTCTGGCGCCATCTTGATTCTCTGGAATTCAGGCCACACTTGACTAGCACCTACTTCATCTTCTCCCAGACCCATCTCCACCCTACCCTTTCCTTCCTTCTTTTTCCCGTCAGCCAGCCAGAGGGGCACGTTAGCGAAAGAGCAAAAGGCTGGGTTAGCTGTAACGGACAGCAGCTGTTGAGAATTGACCACACAGCAGGAATTGTGCCAGGTGCAGCCTTTCACCCCACAATTCAGGAAGAAAATGTCATCATTATGTTCATTCAACAGAGAAATGATGGCTTAAAGAGGGGGCCAGTAACTTTCCCAAGGACATTTGGCTCTCTCTGTCAGAGTTGGAATCAGAGCCGTGGGCCTCTGGAGTCCCCTGGGATGTACTGCCATCCACAGAGGTGGCTAAAACCCGATGTGGGGTAAACAGTGCCAACCAAGTCCAGACAGCCAGAGGAGGCTATGCCTCTAAACTGTGGCAGTCTAGGGGTGACAAAAATGAGAAGAGGCAGTTCTGGTAAAGAGGCAGGCCTAAGGGAAGGAAAACACAGGGCAGAATAGCAAAGGCCCTGAGGAGGGGATGGGGCTGTGGTAAGGGCGGGGAGCAGTAGGCAGGGTGGGATTCCGCAGTAGGAAAATGGTTTGTGGTTTCCCAGATGGAGCCAAGCTCCCTAGCCCTTCATGCTCCTTCCACAGTGTGTGGCAGTGCCCTCACAGCTGCTGTGGGAAGGGGCTCTCTGAGCACAGCTCTTCAGCTGACAGACTGTATGAACAGTGGACCCCACAGAGAACAGCCTGGCACCACAGAGGGAAAGGGAAAGTGCTTCACACATTGCTCCATCACACAATCTGCCTGGGGATTCTCGTACCACATAGTAACTATACCCTCCTGCCTCTTCAACCTGCCCTTGACCTTGTGTTACTCTGGGAAGTGCCCCGGTTACCCACATGCAGTTGACATTGGGTCATTCTTCTAGTGAGCCAAGAATGTAAAGTCCCTACCCAGCCTTGTTGGAAATACAGTAGCTTCTCTCCCTCTGTGCTGAATTTCCTGTGAACTTAGGTTCTTGACTCATGACATGACGAGGGAGTGGATCTCTCAGCCTACTTTGGTCTCTTTGGGAATTCATACTAGGAAAGTCCTGACACTGTAATCTTGCTTCCTTTTCCTGTTCTTTATGAAACACTTGGATGGAGCTCTTCCCCCAATTCCTCCAATTCCAACCCTGTCATTTTTAGAAGCAGGGCAAATGTTCTCCACCAGAAACACCTCCCTGCCCAGCTCCTAGCTTTCCCTGGCCTGTTCATGAGGCTTACCAACTGTGCGTTCTATTTCCAGTGATAGTTCCTGCATCCCCATTCCCCATTCCTGGAATGTTCTTTACCAGTGGTGTCTTTTTTTTTTTTTTTTTGGGTTTTTCAAGACAGGGTTTCTCTGTGTATCCTTGGCTGTCCTGGACTCACTTTGTAGACCGGGTTGGCCTTGAACTCACAGAGATCCGCCTGCCTCTGCCTCCCGAGTACTGGGATTAAAGGCATGTGCCACCATGCCCGGCCATTACAGACAGCTGTGAACTGCCATATGGTGTTGGGATTTGAACCTGGGTCCTTTGGAAGAATAGCCAGTGCTCTTAACCACTGAGCCATCTCTCCAGCCCCAGTGGTTTCATTTTAATGGAGTCTCTAATCATTCCATGCATACACTGAGGCTAGCCAGAGACAACCATAGGTTAAAAAAAAAAAAAAAAAGCCCTAAGAGTTAAATGTCCCTGTTTGACAAATCACTGAGCTCCCAAGAGTGGGGTTTGGGGGACATTTTTTTGAATCCCAATAATGTCACTCTTTGGGTCTTATTATTGTAGGTGAGATGTTACAGAAAACAGCTCCACAGCAGGCAGCCCTCAGAGATAGGGTGCAGGTGGGCTTTGGAACACCAACTGAACCTTCTTATAAAGCCGACTTTTCTCACTCATTGGATTTAAATCAAGTATGGGTCTAATTGAGAACAATGGAATGGACAGGAAGGCTTTGAAACAAGGCCAACTCCCACCCGTGATGGGGTGAAGACTGATCTGTTCAGTCAAGTTTAGAGGATGTATAAGACACAGACTGATCTGTTCAGTCAAGTTTAGAGGATGTATAAGACATGTAAGGGAAGATGGTGGCCACTTATCTAAATCTTTGAAGACATTCAGTTTTGTCTTACCACAGAGACCTGTAGGCCACCTCAGAGAGGCAGATCTTTTTCCTTTGGAGTCACAGTCTTCAGTAGAAAGGATAAGTTAAATCAAGTCAATATGCCTCTTTATTCTTCTAAGACATGTGTTGAATAGGCACCATATACCAGATGTGGTACTATGTTGATACAGAGATGCCTAACTAACCTCTGCCTGCCCTCTGTCCATAGCTCAGTCACATGACAGCCATCCCAGAAGCTTATGGTGTGGCCAAGGTGCAGCATGGTAGAGCAACCAAAGAGATCTCAGAGGAAAGGACACTAAGCTGGGTGTGAAAAGACTTCTTCCAAATGACTGCAAACCTCAAAACGAGGACTCTGTACTTTGTGGTTTTAGGATCAAACATTGTCCTTGGGCCAGATGTTCCTGTTGCTTCTCCAGCAATCTGTTTGGTGTCTCAGAGCATCATGTTTCTTCATTTCCATCTGGCTGAAGTTTGCTTTTCTGAGAAGCCCTGAATTTGGCAGGGAAGACATCAGAAGGACTTTTAGATGTGAGATGGTACTTAAGAAGTAGGGCAAAGGCTATAACATGTTTTCCCATTGGTGTTCAGAGAATAAAAACTAAGCATTCTGTCACCCTCAGGATAGCAACCAAAGCCATGTTAGGACAGTTGTACTTAAAGTGGAAGCATGTAATGTGGGGGTGAAGCTGGAACATGATCTAGGATTAATGTTAACAAATACAGAACTGGATCTGGAGGTGTAGACCAGTGATTCCAGCTACTTGGGGGCTTGAGCCAGGAAGATTAAAAGTTCTAGGCCTGGACTACAGAGTGGATTCAAGGCCAGTCCAAGCAGCTTAGTGAGGCTGTGCTTCACAATAAAAGGCAAAAAGAGGACTGGGTGCTAGGTATGGGAGTGAATGCCTCCACTCCTAGCACTCTTGAGGCAGAGGCGGGAAGATTAGGAGTTGAAGGTCAGCCTTGGTTACACAGCAGGTTCAAAGCCAGCCTAGACTTTGTCTCATGTCCAACGCAAAAGGGAGTGGGGCTGGCGATGTAGCTCAGTGGTAGAACACTTTACTGGGGATGTGTGAAGTCGTCAGTACTGAGCAACAACGTCACGAGAAGAGTACAGGGTTAGAATAAGCCACACAATGGAATATGCAGTGAGTTAAGGTACTTTGTCTTGCTAATGGTGATGGGATCTTTGGACGATGTCAAGAGTGAGCATGGAACACACTGGTGTCTGGGAGGAAGCAGGTGAGGGCAGTGTGTCTCACCAAGCTGTGAGGCTTTGGGAAGGTGTGACCCAACACATTTCCCTCTGAAAGGAAGTGGAGAGTTGATGTGCTGGAGAGATAGGCCTGCACCAGCCCACCCTGCGGTCAGTCTGTCTGCACCACGCAGCACATAGAGACCTCAAATCTGGGGAACCAAGAGGTGATGTACAGGGCGCTCATCTCACCAAACAATGCGCCATTCTATGTTTCCTATTCACTATTCTATAAATTTACTGAAAAAAGTCTTATATAGCAATATGTAGATGTCTTTCAGAAGTGCATATTAATGCAAAGCAAGCTGCATTTATGTGAAAATTATGAGTATGTAACTTCAGTGGAGAAAGCTAGCAGTAAACCAGTTATTCAAATGAGCTACCAGTGTTTGTGCCATCTATGCAGTAGCGCATTTCTGTGTCTTCTCTGGTGTTGAGAACAAAGATGTTTGAGATGTTTGTAGGGAAACACCCTGGTCTTGCTCAGAAACTAGATTATCATGTGAGAACCCTAGGGCTTGTCCACCTGAGAAAATAATTGCTTTGAACTTCCAGGGTGGTAAAGCTGGGCTAGAGAGACACTTCATCTCAGTTCAGTTCTACAAGGGCACATGCCTGTCCTTGGCTGAGCCGGGTGCTCCTTCTCAAGAAGTCCAGGTCTATCAGAGAGCACCTGGAGCGGGAATGTGCCCCTGTAAATTTAATATCTCTGAGAAGTGCTGCTCTGTGGCTCTGTGACTGTGTCTCTGTGACTCTGTAACTCTGTAACTGTGACTCTGTGACTCTGTAACTCTGTGACTGTGACTCTGTGACAGTGACTGTGACTCTGTGGCTGTGACTCTGTGACTGTGACTCTGTGAC
>CAJQZJ010010085.1:5613765-5658349 GCA_907164525.1 Lophiomys imhausi | reverse complement strand
GGAACACTTTCTGAACAGGCGATGTGCCATGATGTGTAGATGCTGGAGGTAGTTCTGAGACAAAGAACCCGATCTTGGTCCCAGGTGATTGAGGATGAAGAATTTTAGGGTCTCAGTCAAGAGCAGTGGTTCTCAACTTGTGGGTCGCAAACTCTTTGGAGGTCGCAGTCACGTATTCCGAGAGGGGCTTCAGTTACCTGTTGGTTAAGGTAGGACAATTTATAACAGGATACAGGATACAACCAGTGGGTTGACTACTTCATGGGAAGGGGTGAGGAAGGCAGGTGCTAGTATTGGCTGGCTTTGGTTTCAATGATGTATAACCATATTATATATATCAGCAAAATTATTTCTGCAGAAGATATTCTTCATCTCCTTGTTCTTCTCTAGAGTCACCAAGGGAACTGAAAAAAAAATCAAGATAAGCCAGAAAGACAGAGTAATAATAGCACAGCTAGTTTTTATCGGGCATCCAAATTGTACCTGCAAGGGAAACAATCCTATTGTTATTTTGTACAAAGGGAAATGAACCTTAAAAAGGTTGACGTATTTGTCCAGACTCACATAGCTCATAAGTGGCAGAGGTGTGACTCAGTCAGAGCAGAGGGCAGTCTGAGTTCCAGACTCCGTTCTTCCTAGCGGGAGTGTATAAGCACATGTGCCCATGGATAGGAAGCTTCCGAGTAGCCCAAGGGCCTCCAGAGCACTTAGAAGGGAGCGGATGCACACTATCCTGGGAGAAGGTTCTACCGTGATTAACCCCTCTGTGGTGTTCTCAGAGAATCTGATCAGTGCAGGACCAGAAAATCCACAACCACCAAATATTAGCTTCATGATTGTGAGTAGATTAGTAACTCCAAGTCAGCCTTCATTCCTGTCCCAGTAACTGGGGCTAATAGTGCATTCCCAGATTTCCTTAAGAATCGGTTGCAGCAAGGTATAGAGCAGTGTTTTGGTAACTTTCTGGAACATTAGGTAAATTATAGTTTTATCATCACTGATCACAGATGTAATGTTTAGTTTATTTGCAAAGAAATACATTCAGTCATACATACATGTCAGAAGTTTAAAACTTACTGTAGGATAATGAAGGCCTTGGGCAGGAATTGAAGCTGGTGCCTTCTTATTTCTCTGTAATTGCTTAAAACCAGCTTAGCTGAGCAGTCTGTCTTTGTTTATTGATAGCAAAGTTTCTTATTACTTGCAAAATGGATTTTATCTTCCTGTTTCTAAACTGCAATTGTTGAAATATGGTCAGAAGAAAGCAGGCAGAGGACACCCATAGAAATTGTTCACCCAGAGGTAAGCAAGCTAGCATCTTGGTACCCTGCACTGATTTGATGCCTTTGGTCCAGACAACTGTGTCCGTGAATTTTATTATCAGTATTACATATAAACTCTGTCTCTACAATATCTACCTGGAGGGTGAAAAGAAACAAAAAACCTTGTGAAAGTACTAATCAGTCTAGTTAAAATAGTTTTCTCTGAGCCACACAACCCATAAAGGCTTTACTTTTTAACTTATTCAGAGAGAGGGAGAAAGGCCCCCAGTAGCTAAGAGTTACTGCTGGGTCTGAGAATTGTTCCTTCCTTTCAAGACATGTTTCTTTCCTGGGCGTTTTCTGACTCTGTGTTAGCGGCTCTCTTTGCTGCTGGCAGAGTTTAATTGAACGTTAAACTGGGAAGTCCACTGCCTGGAATGAGAGAGCAAGGTTTTTTTTTTTTTTTTCCTTCAGTCTCCCTTATAGCAGGGACTCTGCTTGCTGTATCCTCAGGATTGTGCATAGTGTGCATGTGGCAGGCCTCCAGTAAATTTATGGACTGAATGAAAGAGCGTGCTCCATAAGAGAGCAGCACCACAGTGTGTGCATTTGTTGTTGATGGATTTCTTCCAGTTGTATGTGTTATAGTAAGGTTGTTGAACATGCCTGTGCAGGTCTCTCTAGAGACATAAACTTTGTTTTCTTTAGGGGAAATCCCAAAAGTGAGCACCTAGATTGTATTCTCTCAAATGGTTGTTCCAATTCCCATTCCCACTGGCAGTGTGTGTGGATGGCTGGGTTCCTCTATATCATGTGATACCAACATGTGATACTAGTAATCCTTTTACTATCAGCAATCTTAATAAATATGTAATATGATTTTAATTTCTCTTGCTAAGAATGAATAATGTAGAGCATTGTTTCATGTGCTTATTTGGTCTCTGTTTATCTTTTTGATGACATATCCGTTCAGGTCTTCTGCCTAATTTTAATCAGCGTTAAGTTCTTCTTTAAAAGTCTGGTAGAATCCTGTATGAATTTATCTGGTCCCAGGCTTTGCTTTGGATTTAAGACCCACTTCATGAGATGAAATATATCTAAAGCTGGCAAGAGCCTGAGACTTAGGACTTGGGCCATGGGAACCCATTACTATTATTCTGCTAAGGGAACATAGCAATAAAACGACAGTTAATGAGATGTTGCCATACCTATAGAAATTGCTCAGTGCATTGGTGGTCCTCATCCTTGCCACGGGTGATAATTAACATAGAGACATACCACTGGACAATGCTGAGAGTGAGGGACTTTGTAGCATTCAATCCTAAATGGGATGTCTTCATTGGAGATGCTGTTGCTGTTTCAGTCTCATTGGTTGTTGTAGATCTGTTTAAGTTGCTTATATTATTTTGATTTAAATTTGGTAGGTCCTGTGTGTCTAGGAATGTATCCATTTCTTCTAGATTTGTTGGATTTTAAAAATATGGGTTTCTGCACTATTCCCTTATGATCCTCTGGATTTTCACTGACATCTATTGTAATGTTCTTTCTTTAAAAATGGAGTATTTGTAGTCCACATATCTTCATTACACATAATATCAGGAGTGATAAGGCTAACATCTCCCTTTCATCTCTAAGTTTAATAGCTTGGGTCTTATTGCTTTCTTTTGGCTATTTTCCCTGAGGGATTGTTGACTCTGTATCATTTCAAAGAACTGATTCTTTATTTAACTGATTATTTGTATCGTCTTTTTAGTTTTTAGTTCATTAATTTCTGCCCTGATTTAGGGTTTGACTCAGTCTTTTTTTTTCTCTTGAAGGCTTCAAAGTGAATTAATAAATATTTTACTTATATCTGTAATGTAAGCACTTATAAGTATAAACTTTCCTCTTAAAGTTGCCATGGCTGTATCCCCATAGTTCTGATAAGTTGTGTCCTCATTTTCATTTGATTCTAGGAATCTTTAATTTCCTCCCTCTTCCGTGTACTGGCTGTTCAGCAGTGACCCCCTCAGTATCCGTATGTTGATTCATATTTTTATCCCGCTGTGATCCGATAAGCTACACAAATTATTTGATTTTTCTTGTGTTTGTTAAGACTTTCTCTGTCTCTTAGATTACTTGGAGACAGCTTCACGGGATGCTGAGAAGAATGTGTATTCCGCAGCCGTTCAGTGGAATCTTGAGTCTGTAAGATATGTTTTGTGGGGCTGGCAGACTACTTTTGGAATGCATTTGGCAAAGCTAATAGATGGAATATGTACAGACCTCTGTACCTAGCGCTTCTTTCCCCTGGGATCTGCCCTAGAGAATGGCTCACAAGCATGCACAGAGGGACGTGTGTGGAGATATACACTGCAGCACTATTTATGAGGTGGAGAACTGAAATCTCTCTCTCTCTCTCTACCCCCCCTCCCTCTATCTCTATCTCTGTTGTTTCTGGACAGTTTGCTTTGCTGAGCTGAGCTGTGGCATTTTATCTCTCAAGGCATTTTTCAAAGCAGGCCCTTAAAGCAGACATAGGTAAATGTCACCATGTTTGAGCTTGCTGGTGGGCATATGTTGGTTTGTTACATAAATATCCCACAGTATTTATGAGTTCAATTAAAAAGTAAACACAGAGATTTTGAGGAGAAACTTGACATTTTCCCTTCCTTCTTTTCTCTTTTCCAGTTCCTTACCTCAAGGCCCAGCTCCCTTACCATTTTGTGCCCTTTTAAAAACAATTTTAAATCCATGTCTCTTTTCTTCAGACAATTTGAAATCTCTCCAAGGTACCTAATATGTGTTCTGTTTCTTCAGGCATCCACTTGTCTCAGGCAATCTCTGTTCAGTATCAAGTTAAGCTGGCTGGACCCAGCTTGTCAGGTATTCTCCAGCGTCTTTGATTTTAGTGGGAGTTAGGTTTGAAGGGACAACTCAAATTCCGTATTTTGTGGGCTTGTTTTCCTAACATTGCTCCATGGTATGCATTAACATGCAAACCAGTTGCATCTAGAGAAGAGTGTTTGTCATATGGCATATATTTAGAACACAAAGAAGATGCACTTTCAGCCGAGGTTTCCCAAAGCGCATGATAAGCAGTTTTTCATCTTCGAGACAGAGGCTTGGGGCACCCCCCTCCTTCTGCCCATCTATACAGTGTTTTCAGGTTCTATAATGACTTTGCTGTATTAAACTCACTCTGTGTGCTCATACTTCAACACCCCCCCCCTTTCTTTCCTCTGCTTCTTCTGTGGTAAACAGACAACTGGGGAACTTCTTCTGCCACGTCTCTGCCACATCACACACTTAGATCAGAGCCCAGCTGGCCCTTTGTGGCTCTGGCTATTCATAGAATGGAGGGTTCATCTGCTTTCCTTCTGGAGGAACTGACTGGGTCTTCTCTCATCCCATGTGTCTGAATCCATGTGCAAAGGGCCATCTGGCATTGGTGCTAATGTGTAATGGGAAATTGTGATGCCATGTTCAGGAGCCAATGTTAAGTTATTCCTTCTTGTATTCATGGGTGTTGTGAAGGTCTGAGGGACAGACATTCACTTTGTTGTCATGAGGCCACTTTGACAAGAGATGAGAAGAGATGGAAATGGTGAGAGTGCTCAACTCAGCCCTGAGTCCAGATACTACTCCATACCTGGCCTGGTCCTGTGTTCTACTGTTCCAGAACCTTCCCCCCACCCCCAGTCATCCTATGAAGGATGTACTAGGCTTGTGATTGATCAAGGTTCTCAGGTAAACTGGGGCCAATAGAGACTACAGGGGCCCTGGGTGAGATGTGTTTATTTTTTCAGTTTTCAAGAGATTCTTTTTCATGTCTTTTGAGATTTCCTGTCCAGACTCGTTCATGACAGGAGGAGTGTGGGAAGAATTCCATTTGATAATTTCCCCAGCATTTTCCATCATGGCTGCCTCTGTTACTCAGCTGTTCTAATGTCCTGCATTAGGAAAGTGGTAACTACACCACAAGTTTCTTCAGTGTAAGAGGACTGGGTTGGGTTAATTTTGTAGTCATAATGTCATCTGCACCATGTGGCATCTGATAGCTTCTAAGCAGATGTGTATGTTCAGGAAATATGGCTGACTGTTATAAAACACACCACAAAGTCACTGTATTTATTTTCCCTTCCTTCTAATATTCTTTTTTCCCCTCCTATAGTTTCAGTATTCTTAGACAAAAAATTTTAGATAATTTGCAGCATAATGGTACTGCTTCCCACAATGCCTCATTTATATATATATTTTCTTTTTTCTTAATCATACAGCTTTGCTATTTTGCCAAGGCTGGTCTTGAAGTCCTGGGTTGAAATGATCCTCCACCTCCACATACTGGTACCTCAGCTGTGCACTGCCACACTTGGCTTCCATTGTTTTCTCTTTTAAAAACAATGGATTTTTCTTACCTTAGACTTTGTCTTTTGTGTCTTAAGTTTAGACATTATGCCTAATTTCCAACTGGTTTCCTTGTTACCTTAAGTTCTTGCTGGCTTTGTCTGCCATCTATTGCCTGTGGTGAATTGTTTCCATAAATGTTTTCTGTCTTAGACTTAGAAGTTCATCTTCAGTGGAGATTTCATCTGTGGTGTTCCAGATTGCCTGGACAGAAAACATATCTCTCCAACAAGATTTTGGTTTTCTTCTTAGCAACACAGGGATACCATTGACCTAGAGCTAACTTTTAAAGCTATTTTCAATTTGAAAATTTCTACATTACATAGGTATCATAAATCCAAAATTCTAAATCACAAAGGGGAAATCCTGGTAAAATACAGATGCATAGTGTCACCCCCTCACCAGGAGCCCAGGACAAATTGCCCCCCCAACACCTGCTTGTATGAAAGCTTTACTTTCCAAACCAAACTTTCACTTGAAAGGCCAATCCTTCTGTGAGGGTCTCAGTTTCAGCTCTGTGCTCCATCTCCTCACACCCAGGCCTGGGTTTGAAGGACCTGCTGTATAAGCACCTTCTGCTTTCTGCTTTGGTTCCCAAGCCACTTTCCATTTCTGGCCCCCTTCTGTTCAATTTATTGTAAGAGCAATTCTAAGGATGTTTACAATGCCTTCTTTATACTCATCACATTTCCTACCTTGGGGTTTTTGGGAGGACTCTAGTGGGAAAGTCTCCTGGTTAATTTTATTCTCAACTCAACACCTACTTCATCTGGGAAGAGAACAATTGAAGAACTGCCTCAGTCAGATTGACCTGTGGCCATACCTATGAGAGAGCTCTTGATTGTTTTGGGAGGGCCAACCCCACCATGGACAGTGCCATCCTTAGGCAGGTAGATCTGGGTTGTATAAAAAAGTTAGCTGAGGCTAGGCAGTGGGGGTTCATGCCTTTAATCTAGCATTCAGAAGGCAGAGGCAGTAAGTTCAAGGCCAGCCTGGTCTATAAAGCAAATTCCTGGACAGCCAGGGCTGAACAGAGAAACCCTATCTGAAAAACCAATCCCCTACAAAAGAAAGTTAGCTGAGTGTGAGATAGTAAGTAACATTCCTTCATGGTTTCTGCTTAAGTTCCTGTCCTGACTTCCCTTAGTGATGGATTTTGACCTGGAAGTGTAAACAAAATAAGCTCCTTTCTCCTCCAACTTGATAATGGTAGCGGTGTTTATCATAGCATCAGAAAGCAAACTAGAACAAAAGGATTTTAGACTGCCAAGGGAAATCCTAAGATGATGTTCTTACTTTCATTTTTATTAAGAAAAATATTTCAGATTGGGATCATGACATATAATTCCTCAATATCAATTTGCTTTGTTGGGCGAATCTATAATCTGTACAGGGCTCAGACTCTTTTTTTTCCTTTAAATGACAATAATAAAATTTGAGAGTGTGTCTCTCCTGGTAAGAATATTTTACAGTCAAGTAGTTTGGAAAAAGTAAAATGAAAGCGTGGTGTAACTACCAACTAGGCTGTTCTCTTCCAAAAACTCTAGGGTAGCATCAGCCTAGAGTCCGAGGTCTATCCTCGCCTCCTATCACTGCATCTCTGACACCAATGGTTTGGCTTATGACTTTTGAGTTTCAGCTTGTTGACACAATGATATTGTGACTCTGTCATTCAGCCGTAGCTCATGGTCTTGTACCTTGTTCATTCCTTGCTGGAGAGAAACCTCGATCAGCGATTGAAGATGTACTGTTGTTGTTGGCTAAGGTCTTTCTAGCATACAATATCTTCTTTGGCTTTGGTGAACAGGTCTCCAGTGCAGTTATGTGTCTGCCATATCAATGTAGTGGGGGAGTGTCAACTGGAGTAGTTCTTATGCAAGCTACAGCAAACCTTTGAATGCATATTAATAGCCATGCTTAGATTCATATTAAGAATTTTTACAATATGATCTCATACCATGTGCCTTCTTGCTATTACTGCAACTTTAGTTTGAACAAGCTGTGTCACATAAGGGACCACAGAATCAGCAAATCCAGCCACATAATGATAGAGCAAGAAAATTTTCAAGGTAGGGAGAGATGCCGGAATTTATTTTCTTTTTATTTGAGCCCAAGTTCTCAAACAGAACATTACCTTTGCATCAGGTCAAATGAAGTCATAATTTGAACTAGGATTATCATTGTTTAAATCACTTGGGGAAGGTTGAATTTGTTCAACCAAGCCCTGGATATGATTCAGTCCACAAAAAGAGCACACAACTATATAACTTTTGCCCTAATACCCCAGAAAAATTTAAGCAGACATAGTGAGGATTTTGAGAAAGTAGGAAGAAAACAAATGTCTCTAAAGGGGATGGGAGGTCAGTGGAAGAAAGGAAATATTTTTGTCTTAGATGGCTTTGTGACTTACCGCCTATAAGAGTATTTCTGATTCTTATATTAGCATGCGTGTTTTCAAACAGATAACCTTTGTTTTTAAAGCTAGGGTAGTTCAGGGTTCACCATGGTCATATAATTGACTGGATTCCCTGACTCATACCATTGCTTTTGGTTGCAGACCTTTGTGTTCTCAGTTGCCCGCACACACATTCATGGCACAAGTGTCCACCTAATGCCAGCTCCTCTCTTTGTCCACTTAATGCCAGTCCATAAAACCACTCACTAGGTCTCCCAACAGCTAAAGTGGGTCAAATTCAGATCATGCCCTGTCACATCCCCGGTCTGCTGCCTGTTTCAGACGCAGACTGTACAAAGCAATAGTCTAAAAGAGACAGAGGGAAAAGGAGGGCCCGGACTGTGAGAAAATTATGCTTGGGCTAATGAAAGGTTGTGAGGTTGGTTGTATAATCAAGTGGTAACAGGGGTGAGGGAATCAGCAGCGAGTCCCAGGAATCCCCAGTAGTCATGGGAGGTTGTGGAAGAGGCCATGCTTATGGGCTGGTTGGGTTCAAGCCGATCCCGAGTGCCTAAATTGCTGACAAGGAGGCAGAAGAGCTATTATTTTCTTCCAGGAAATTTCAACCTTGGAGGACTTTTAGTTTCATTGCCCACATTAACATACCTGCCTCTCACTTTAGCACACACATTTTTAAACAGTGCAACTCTATTTTCAGAGCTGGGGTGATGCAGCTCTAATAGTCACCATGGTCATGTAACTGCCTGTACTTTCCCCATGACATTATCTGTAGTCACAGACTGCTGTCTTTACATATCTGCGTCTGCACACTGGTGTTAGGCCCATGTGTGGAGTTCTTGCTGTGCACAGCCCCCTGCTTGCTTGAGACTTTATTTGCATTGTCTAGACTCCCCTTAGACCTGAAGGGAGATATTATCATCTCTAATTTATAGAAGGGGAGGCTGTATTTCCCCTGTATATTATCATGCTGCCTCTTAGTATGTATTAAATTGCTCATTGAGGACATTAACCAGAGCCTGCCAGCCTGTCCCACCTTGGTTCTGTTATGTACCCATAGGATCTTGAGTACATTTCTCCTTCTGTTTGAGCCAGTTTTCTCATGTACAGACAGAGATAGTAGATCTTAGATTTCAGCTTAAGCAACAGTGTCAGAAGGCCTTGCCACTAGTGAAGTCTACAACTTGCTAATATTTGCAAAAGGTGACTTTTTCCCATCTCCACAACCCCTTATCCCACTTTGCTTCAGTTTTGTCATGACTTTATCACCATCTGAGATCATCTCTTGTGATGTTCATTTACCCATGGTCAGCTTCCCTGTTGGAACATAAATTTCATGAGAGCAGGGGCTGAGTCTGTCACAGTCACCAGTGCCTGGAGATATTTGTTCCTCAGAAAAACTTAGTGAGGACAGAAATGTGGAAAAAAGATTTTCTGTTTAATATCTTTGTGGAAAACCCTACCGTGTTCCCAAGAAAATCTGGAAAGCTTTGAACTATGTTGGAAATGCTTGGTTTTTTTTTTTAAACTTAATTTTATTCATGTATTATTATTAATATGTACTATGTGAAAGGTTTGAAAAGAAACTTAAATTCATCACCCTTTGTGTGACAGTTCATCCTCGCCTGAGCTGGGCTTCAATAAAATGAACAGGCATGCAAATGCCACACACAGAAAACAGAATCGTTTGTACATAGTGATGATGGGGTATGCAAAGAGAAATTTAAAAAAATGTCTTATTGTTTTCTCTTAAACTTGATCGAGTTAATTAAAATGTAGTTCCATCACTTTTCACCCTTTCCCTTCTCCAGTCCCTCCCATGTCCTCACACTCTTAAGTTGATAGCTTTTTTTCCTTTGATTATTTTCATTGCACATACATACACATGCATGCAACCTGCTGAGTCTATTTTTGTTGTTTGTGTGTATGTGGTTTTAGAACTTTGTATTAGATATCTAATACTTTGTATTAGATAACCAATCAGGGGGCTTATCCTTGGCACAGGCCAATTCTCCCTCTTTTTAAAATTTTTAATGTTTTATTGATTCTTTGTGAATTTCACATATGCACCCCAATCCCACTCATCTCCCCATCCCTTTGTGTCCACCCTTGGCCCTTGTGACCTCCCAAAACTCCTGAAAAAGAGAATAAGATAGGAAAAAAAAAAGATCTTGTTGTCGAAGCTGCAGGTGTCATGGTGTGTCACAAAGTATACCCTTTCGTCCACACATCTTTACTTGCAAATGTTCATTGCAATGAATCGTTGGTCTGTTTCAAGGCCCCTGGCTTCTGCTATACTATCTATACTAGATCCTCATTGGGAATCCTCTCTGCTATCCTGTTGTTGCCCTGTGTCATGGAGATCCTGCAACTTTGGTTCTACAGGACTGGATCTTGCTTACTCCACCCCACAGCAGATGAGGGATGGGCCTGGCTCTTCAGCACCCCTGCTACCAGGGTCAGCTCTACTGTGTTGCCCAGGCAAGGTGCAGGACCTTCTCTCCCAAGTGGTGTAGCTGGTGAGGGGCAGGGACAGATCTCCTGCTCTCATTACCTCACTTGCATAGGTTGGCCTTCAAGCCTTATTCTACAAGCATGAACCTCAGAGTGTGATGCATCTTAACATCCAGCTTCCACTGACTGATTTATACTTTGGTATTGTTTATTTTAGGATTCTGAGAAACGAACCCCGCTTCATGTGGCTGCATTCCTGGGAGATGCAGAGATCATTGAACTCCTGATTTTGTCAGGTAAATAGCTACTGTATTCAAAAGCCTACTGTTCATGGAAGCTTGAATGACCAATTTACTAGACTGGCAACTACAATGAACAAAACAGAATTTCTTTGCTTTGTTCATCAAATTGTCCAGCAATTTATCTGCACATGAAATATAATAAAAGAAATTGTTTTTTTGCAATCATTGTTGAATAAAATATTTTATATTGATTTGAAAGTCTGATTCCTGTCTATTTCATCAGACTTATCATTATAGATATTTTGGATATATTGATTTTTTTTATAATTGTAAGAAAAGAAAACTGGTTTAAAGTCTACATGAACACATATATTTTATATATATATATATTGTATAGCACAAAGTGTGTATACTAAGGGCACATACTTACATATATTTAAGTATTTCAAAATAATAATAGTTTTCTTATATACAACTATGACTGCAATAAAAGTGTAAAAACAGATGTCAGTTTCTAAATAGAGGTTTCTCTGAGTAGGCAGGTGGAGTTTTGAAATATCCTCATTAAAAGGCATAAAAGGAGTTACTACAACTCTATAAGATATTTTATATTTTTAAGAATTGGATGTAAATATGTGAATCATGTCATATCTAATCTCCATATCTTCTGGTCTATGAGATTCTCTTTTTCACTCCTCTATACTTTTAACATTTCCTCAGATTTAAAGATGTGAATGCTTTCATTTCTAGAATTTTACATATTCAATACATCTCACCAAACAAGTTTCCAAAGTCATTAGGTGCTATTTCATTGGAATGCTTGCTAGACAAATCCCTGGAATAAACCTAAACACCTTGTGCATGCTTCATTGTAGATTGCACGCAGGCCGAAGGCTTTTCCTTCTCCTGTTTTTTTTTTTTTTAAGATTAAAATCTGGAGGAAATGCTGTTGTCAATGAACTAGGCAAAAAGCCTGTACTAAGGGTTTGCCTTTGTCTGCAGTAGTAAGGGGAAATGATAACGTCCGAAAGTATGCTATGCAAAGGTGAGACTGGGTGCACATATTCAACAGATGTGAAATGTACTATGACAGGATTGCTGGGTCACAAGGAAGGCCCTTGTTGTCCTGGGGTTTACAGAGTCCCCATTCTCTGGGTGACTTTCTCCAGGACACAAGTATAATGTATGTGAAAACAAGAGCGCCTGTGCTCCCAGCAGGGTTAGATTTTGTGGGCATTTCTTGTGCTCTCAGGAACAGATCTTTCTTTTGACAGCCCAAGGGTGTTCTGGGATATGGTTCAAACAAGCATGCATTGTGAGGTGTTGGCACAGACCCCAGCTAAGTGCCAGTGCATAGCTGGATGGTTATCTTTGCAGCTGAAATTTGGTCTATAGAAAATTGTAGACAGAGTCAATGTGTAAAATAAAGAATTGTGTGACAACAGTACCTAATGATCCTGGGAAACCATATCATCACAAAGATATCATTCAGGTTCAGCATTCCCTTATACAAAAGTCTAAAGTCCAAAATGTTCCAAGTGCTGACATGATGCCACAAGTGGGAAATTCTACACCTGACCTAATGTGATGGGCCACTACCAAAATGCAGATACACTAAGGTATATATGAAGCAGAATTGAACTTCATGTGTAGGCTTGGATCAAATAGACCAAAATTCTTCCCTCCAAACTAAAAATCTGCAAACTTTGGGCTTTGGCAGTTTGGATAAGGGATGTTCAACTTGTATTAAAAGATGTCTCAGACATGTCAGCTCCTGACAGCACCCCCTATTCTACTCCAAGTAGAAGATGAGCATCGAAGAATCTCCAGTGGGAGATGATTGAATTGGTGGTAAGCCGTTCTCTTGGCAAGAAAAATCCCTTGCTTCAACTGTAGACAGACTTCTGTCCAAAAAGGACAAAACTTGGAAGCAGATAAGTCGACAGCCTAGCTCTGCCAAGACAGGGTAGGTAAGGCCTTCATAATTCCTGCTCTACAACCAATGTCTGTCAGAGAAATGGGGCCAAATGGCTGAAGATTGATGCTGTAATGTATGGAGAGAAAATGGGAACTGTCCAGGCAGCCACTGGTATGTCATTTTTTAGTTTTGGAAGCTGCAGGCCCTGCACTTCCTATATAATCAGATATATTTATCCCTCTCAGGTCTCTGAGGTGGTTGAAGAATAGATAGCTAGAGTCTCATAGTTAAATTTTGAGTTGTTTAGGAATCAAGAGGGTATTCTGGATCTAAGAAGATATTTTTAAAAGTATGAGGCAAGTTAGTATGAAAGCTGAGTTAGATATAGAACTTTAAACTCATGGAGATGGTTAGATAGTAGAATGTTAAAGTCAGGTGCCAAATACATATGGACTGGACATTGGGAATGTATGCTAAGCCATATAACTCTTATAATTGTGGCCTCTTAATTTCTGTTGTTTTGTATTGTATTTATAGTTATAAGAAAAAGAACCATTTTTTGGACTGAAAGGGAGAGCTGTTGGGGGGAAAATGAAATACCTTAATCTAAAAAAAAAAAAAGAAGAGAAGAGGATGGGGGGGTTGAGGGGGAGGAGGGTGGAAGGGTGGGACTGGAGGGGCGAGTAGGGAGGGGATTGTGATTGAGATGTAACTTGAAGAAATAAAAAATAAATTATTAAAAAAAAAGATGTCTCAGAGGCAGCAGAGGTGACTCAGTGGGTGAGAGGACCTTTCCAGAGGACCTGAGTTCAGTTTCCAGCACTCACATCAGGCAGCTCACAACTGCCTGTAATTCCAGCTCACGGGGATCTGACGTCTTCTTTTGACATCTTCTGCAGGTACTTGCACACATGGCACACATGTGTGTGCACACATACACACAACACTAAAAATAAATCTTTAAAAAGTTATCTCATAGGGAGAGGGCAAAAGGTAGGAGAATGGAAGAGGGGACTCACTGAGAACAAGTTGGCCTTGAGTTCATGCTCCACCTGCCTCAGCTTTGAAAGGAAAGCTCTTAATTCTGCATCACGAGGGTCACTCTCATGGGGCCAGTGTTTCTTGTCACTTTCACATGACACAGAATTCCTGGTCTTCTGTACCTGTGGCTGATTCAGGAGCATCGGGAGAAATTGTTGCATGCATCTTGATCTGCACACCCATTTTTTATTACAATTACTTACCTGTTAACCTCTTTACTATAACTTTGGTTCAGTTTGCTGTGGAGTTTTCTCTTCCTCCCTCCCTTCTGCCTATCAAATTGAGAAAGCTCTTTAGCAATTTTATTCAACAGAGACTAACTTCTGCAGTGCATGTAGCTTTCATTTTCCCTGAAAGGACTGTTATTCAATTTATATTTTATATCCCTAAAGAAACATCATGCAACTATAGAGATTTCAGTTCTGAGATTTCATCTGGCAGCTGACCCTTTGGGGACTCCAACCACACTGTTTTCTCATTTCATAACGAATGAGTTGCTAATGATTCCCATGTTGGACAAATAATTTAGCCTTGCCAGAATAGCTTGTTTACAGCTGGGCTCTCTGCTGCTGGGTAAAGTCTCAGAGCATACGGAAGCCCAAACTCACTAAGTTACTACTGACTTTGTCTCCTATTAACCAGGCAAATGGAACCCTGATTGTCTCTGAGCAGATGTGATGGTGGAGGTGGGGGTGGGAGGGGGGGTGGGGGGGCTATGCCTTGCAGATTCTTTCTACCTTATCACTGCTGTCACTCTGGCTTGATTTCCTCTTCTGACTTGGCTTCTGTTTGGGAACTGGCCAGGTCAGGTTCAAGGCACACATGGGCGGTGGAAGGGTGTGTAGGAGGAGGTGAGGGGGAGGGCTGTGAGAACCGGTCAGTGGTGGAGCACTGAGGTCCAGGTAATGAAACCGAACTTTTCAAAATTTATTAAACAATTATATTCACTTAAAACAAATATAAACACGTACTTAACTACTAGCCCTACAAATGCCTACAACCCTTATGAATGCCTACAGCCCCTAAGACCTAACCACTAAACCTATTGATAACTATTACAACTATTTTCATAACCTTTTAGAAGGATACAGTCTCTGGGGCAGGTCCTCAATCGCCAGGAACACAGTCTCTGTGGTAGACCCTTTAATGCCCTTAGCAGTCTTTTTTTCTGGAATATCTCAGACGTAGATCCGTCAGGGTAAATTGGCTATGGCGGCTTCACCTTAAATAAGGCTTGAGACTTTCTTCTCTCTGGGAGACCCCAGCCATTTGTAGGCCAACTTATTTCCTTCACATCAGCAACTCTGCTGCTCTGCCTCAATCATTAAAGCTGGCCACAGTTTCATTTAGGCCACTCTTCGGACTGGTCAAACCCCTCTAGGCAAAAGCTGAGCCACAGGGTTTAGTCTTGGCCTTTTGTTGTCTTGCTGAGGCTTTCTCTGCTCACCAGCTTCTTTCTGCCTCATGGAGATCTGGCCATCAGTCCACCAGCACTTTTTCCATCAGATGATACAAACTACTCATTGTCCTTTCTAGTGTGAGGACTCTCTGGCATCAGAGCTTTCTAGCTTCGGAGCTCTCTAGCATGGGGCTCTCTAGCATGCGGCTCCTTGGCTCCATCCACTTGTCCTTAAATAGGGTCGCTCCTTGTTCCACCTGCTTCAGCTTAATTTGGGCTCTGCCCACTTAGCAGCTGAAAACAATGCCAGGTCATAAAGTCTTTCCTTGTTTCACCTGGCTTCAACCTTGCTTTTCAGTCCATAGAGACTCCCCTCATTTCATGTGACTTTATCCTTGTTTTTAGTCCACAGGCTGATAAGCTAATTGCTCACAGCCAAGTTGATCTTCATGCCCCGGATTAAGAGACTGTATCAGAAACCTAGATATTTACTAAATCTAATTTATATTAATCTAACTCCCTACAGGGTAAGGAAAGCAGAGCCCACAGGAAAATGGCCACAGAGGAATATCTTATAGAAAAACTCAGGATGAACAAGGGTTATGGAGTCTTGCATAGGAAGTAGAGATGAGAATGTGTGCTCTAATATGGGAATTTGTCAGGTCTAACCACTTAGCACAAAATAAACTAAGTACAGGGTCTGCGGGATAGCTCAGCCAGTGAAATGCTTGCTGTGCAAGTGTAGGACCTAAGTTTGATTTTTCAACAGCTGTATAAATAACGGGGCATGGTGGTGTGTGCTTGTAATCCCAGAATCTAAGAAGTGGAGACAGTAGGGTCCCAGGTCTATCTGCCAGGATAGCCTAATTGGAGAGCCCCAGATCCCAGTGAGAGACCTTGTCTCAAAGAACAATGTGGGCAGTGCTGAGGAACAATCCGAGAGGTTTACCTGTGACCTCTACACATGTGTACGAACATACACGCATATGCACACACACACCACCTACATGCTTGCACAAACACACAAAATGAATACAATAGATGCATGTGTCAGGATCTATGCCACCAAAGAAGTGATAGTTATGCAAACTGATTTTCCCCTCAAGCTGTGCTTCCTACTTCGAGTACCAATTGCCTGCACAACAGGGGTGCATAGTTTTTACTCCTTCATACTTAATAGATACTCATACTTTGTGGATGTTTTTTTTTTAAATCTGGTAAACGAGTATGATTAAACAAAGCAGAGCTGATAATGGGCACAAATCTGGTACAATATTAATTAATATGCTTCCGTCTGGTGAGTGTGCAAGCTGGCTCTGGTAGCATCAACTTCAAGAAGAGTTTGAAAACTGTTTCAAGCAATTGCCCACATATGACATTATCACACAGGTTTCCAAGGTGACAAGACTCCTGGAGCTGCAGGGAGATATAGTCTGTTTGACAAAAAGAAAAATATCAAATAGCAATGCAATTGCACTATATTATAGTCTTATTTCATATACTCTTTCTGAGTGTTTATTTACCACAATAAGCCGATTAGACAGCCTTTGGACAGTCTTTCCTTGTGACTGGGTTGTCTTTGCTCAGTAAGAGTCTCGAATCATCTAGTCCATCTTGATCACCTCACTTCTTTTTTCCCCTTCCACTTCGTCCTAGATGACCATGCTAAAAGGACAGAAATATTGCCTCTGGAAAAGACTCCAGAGTCCCCCTTACTCCCTATCCCTTGGGACAAAAGCAGAGAGGTAATAGGGATAAAAGGAGATCCTGCCTAGTTGGTAGTTGGGACTGTGTTTGATAATTTTTTTAGCTGAACCTTTGTTTCTAAAGAGTCTGTAATATTTAATACTCATTTTCATGATTAAGGATTGTAAAGTCCTTGGGTAAACAAGCATTTACCCTTACATCATTTAACCATGCTGACCGTGCCCTCAGCGCACAATGGTGCCTGACAGGCAGGTAAATAACACAGGGTTTCCTTTGGAAAAATCAGTTATGAATATTCAGTGAAGAGCCCAAGGCATCTGATGCCTGCCCTGAGAAGTAAACAAGAGTCTCCAAGGTGTTCAGAGGAGGGGATGGGGAGCCAGGGGAGACAGCACAGGGAAGCACGCAGATAACACTGCTTTTGTCATAGCTCCTGGCAGTAGAAAGGAGACATTCCTGGCAGCAGCCTTCTGGCAGAGCCTGAGTGGCGGAATGGAGAGCATGCATGTGCAGAGACTTCAAGGAACAGTTTCTTCCATTCTAATCATGGCTTTTCCATTTCCCAAGCACCTGTGAGCCTGCACCTGACAGTGCCCAAGCTGCTGGACCTTGCACTGTGCCAATCTCAGACCCAGCAGGCAAGGGGTGTTTTCCTCCTTCAGACAACTTAAATATAGAAAGCCATGTTTGTATCTGCATAAAACTAAACATAATCAGTATATAATAGTGATAGTAATAACAACACCATCAGGTAAATGTACATTTAAAATTTATATGGGGGAAATGGGCAAAGAATATGAACTTAGTAGTTCTCAGGGAATATATTATAAACAGGAAACAAATAGTGGAAAATGTTTAAACTTAGTATTAAAGAAAGCATGAGATGGCATTTTCTTACAACTAGATTTGCAATATTTTAAAACTTATTTTAAAGGGGGTTTATTAAAGTATAATCAATGTACTATATAGTACACACACACAAATAATTTGGTGAGTTTAGGCATATGCATATATACTCATGATATCATTGCCGTAATCAAAATGATATTACCCAGCCCCTCCAGAAGCTTCTCTCCCCCCATCTTTTGGGATAGAACCTGTGCTTTCTCTCCTCTCATAATCCAGCACTATTAGATCATATTTGTCACACTTAAGGTGACAGGTGATATAAAGTATTGATGAAGACATGAGGAAACTAAGCAGTCTTAGACACTGTGAGTTGCCATGCTTTGGAGGGCTGAGGGCACCAGAAAAGCAAAAAGTGTGTATTACTTGTGGCACATAACGTCCACATTTATCTATCCAAGACAGAAACTTACATATTTACATCAGAAGTCAGCTTATGAATGCCTGTGATTTGTAGTGTTTGGAAAGCTATTGGAAGTAACTGAGCTATCTATCACAAGAGGAACTGTCTAAAAAAAATGACATATTTACATTGGAATGCATGTAGCAATAAAAAGGAATTGACTCACTCTATGTCAACCCAGAGAGATATAAAATATATCTTGTTAAGTGGAACAAGATATAAAACTAGATAGATATATGTCTTGTTAAGTGGAACAAGGAAATTAAGAGTGTGAGAACAATACAGTTTATGTAAAAACACACACACACACACACACACACACACACACACACACACACTTTAAATTTTAGCTAGGCATGGTGGCACATACCTGTAACTTCAGGACTTGAAGGGCTGAGATCTGAAGGTTGGCATGAGTCCAAGGCCAGCCTGGACTACACAGTGAGTTCTAGGTCAGCTTGCACAACCAAGTGAAACCCTGTCTCAAAGAACAAAACAAAATGAAACAACTTTAAAAATGAGAGCTTTTTTTTTGGTTATTGTTGTGTGTGTGTGCGTGTGCATGCGTGTGCGTGTGTGTGTGTAGTGAATGTACTTGGTTTTGTGTGTGTATGTGTGTGTGTGTGTGTGTGTGTGTGTGTGGGTGTGGGTGTGTGCATGTGGAGATCACAGGTCAATGCTGATTGTCTTTCTCTTCCTCCACCTTATTTTTGAGATAGGGTCTTACTATATATGAACTTAGTGATCACTGATTGACTACACTGACTAGCTAGCAAGCTCCAGTTTTCTGTCTGTCTCCACCCTCAGTCTGGCTTTTAAAACACATGGGTCCTGAGGATCTGATCTTAGGTTTCATGCTCGCACGATAGACACTTTATTGAATGAGGTACATCCTTAGTTCCAGCAGGATTGTGTATGTATGAGAGTATGTGTGTACGTGAGAGAGAGAGAATGTGTGGTGTGTGTGTGCTGTTTGTGTGGTGTGTATATGTGTGTGTGGTGACTGTGTATGTGTGTGTGTGCATGTGTTTCCCTAGGGTGTATGGGGGTGGAGCTGTTTTTAGTATGGACACAATGATGGGTTTTATTAGGTGATGCCATGTTGTTTCCCCCAAGGAGAACTGTGGCAGTCCCCACTCACTCCAGCTGCATGCTAGCTCTTCCGTTTACTCCATACTGTTCCTCACTCATCTTTTACTATTTTCATCAATTTGGTAGACCTCACAAAGTAGTATGTTAATTTTCCTTCATCTCTTTATCCTGATGAATTTTTAGTATCTTCCCATATGTCTGTCATTTGGGCATTCTTGCATCAACCTTTTGCGTTTACAAAAAAGAAAGGAACAACAACAACAACAAAAAAAAAAACGAGCTATCCCCTGTCAAATGTGAATGATAGGGTTGTACCCAGCTCTTTAGGTGGTGTGAAGCCTACATGATATTTGCTACCTCAATGACAAAGAAACAGCTTCAAAAATAATGACTATGCATTTGGTTAACTAGAGAGAGGTGTTTTAAGCACTTGGTGCTAACTTTATACATAGTCAAGATGTAAGAAAAGGCAGATGGTTTTAAAAGGGTTGAGAAGCTTCCAGAATATTCTACTAGGAGCTGTGTGGATAAATGCCATTCCTGTTTAAACCAAAAAGCTGTGTAGCAACCACTAGACTTTTAGCCCTCTGATGGTACTAACACAGAAAAAAAATCTCAGATTTCCATTTTAGCAATGGGAATTTTATTTTACAATTGACCTTTATATTTTTAAAATAACATCTGGGTTTCCTTAGCCCTAGGATTCAATAACACTTGAGTCTGGAGGGAAAGCCCAGAGGGCAAGAGACTTTGCTGTTCTTCCAGAGGACCTGAGTTCAGTTCCCAGCACCCACAGGAGGTGACTCACAACTGCCTATAATTCAAGCTTCAGGGGATCTGACAATCTCTTTGGTCCTCTGAGGGCTCCCACATATATGTGGCATGCATGTACACACACACACACACACACACACACACACACACACACACACAAGGAAGAAAAAGAATGTGCTTGTGGGGGCCACCAAGAAGACTTAGGAGGTAAAGGTGTTCACAACCAAACATCAACCCTGACAATGTAAGTTTTATCTCCAGATTACAAGAAAGCAAGAAATTTGACCACCACATGTACATACACACAGATAAATGTAAAGGAAATTAGTCCTTTGTATCTAACCGTAATTTTCACTGCCCTTGAAACTCTTAGCCATAAACTTAAGGATAGATGAGATATTGAGGTGATTGAAATAAGAACTGCTAATAATTTTCTAGCACTTTGCAATTTATGAAGTATCCTCACATCCATCTGACTCTCCCAAGCACCCACTAAAGCGAGGGGACAGGCAGTGGTGTGTGGTTAGCCTTATTCTACACATTAGAAGATTTCAGTCCTTGGAATAGTGGCTGCAGAAGTCAAAATGCAATCCCAGGCTTTGTCTGTAAGCACCACTGTCCTTCCAACCCATGTCACCTCAGAGCATTTAGCTCAGGGTTTCTTCTGTTGTGGTCTTCATGCAGGTAAGGAGCTTAAAAACCCTTTAGACCAGATAGAGTTAGCAAAATTGACTTTCAAGTTATTTTAACTTTGTTTAAAATTAAGTTTGTTGGTTGCTCTCACCTTGAAAGAGTGTTACAATAACTTTGGGTTCTAAAAAACAAAACAAAACAAAAATACTTGTTCCTGATGACATCTCAAACCAATGAAGTCAGCCGGGGGTAAGTGTTGCTTTGTTTGGGGGATTATACTGTTTTCTGTGATGAATGCTCTTGATGGTATTTGTTCTCAGTTAAACAAATAATACTGTCGGTTCTATGATTCATTATTTCTTTTAGTCTGTGGTTTAACTAGTAGCTCATTTTTACCCACGGAAATCCCCTGCTACCTTTCTAGAAGGTTCTGTGTTTAACCTCTGCTTCCACCGGCTCATTTTCTTGACTCTTGTTCCCAAGGCACCTGCTCCTTTCTTCCTTTTCCTGACCTTTTAGTCTCTTTTATTCATGCCTCTACTCTCCACCCTCTTGAGCTTCTTCACTATCCTAAGACCAAAGTGGGCATCTCTCACCACACCTATGCATGCCTTCTCCCCACTCCTGTTCTCAGCCTTGTTATAAAGTAGTCTTGCAATGACAGGAGGATTTATCAAAACTCTGAACCAAAGACAATAGGTCATTTCCATTGTTCAGACATATCTTGGTAGGTTTGCTTCCATGAGAAGTTATGGGAATGTCAATGGAGCAAGGTGTAATTGTGGTTCCCAGGAGTTCATTCACGTGCAGTGCTGCAATCTGGCCTCAGTGAACTGAGCATGGGACATGTCTCTCATTGTGAGTCTGTCTGTCACACAGCATGCTGAAGCTGTGAACAATCTGCACAGGCTCCTGCCCAAAAACTTCATGGAAATTGGATTCTTATATCCAAATATCTGGCTAGTACCAGAGAAATAATTGGGATTTCAGGGTAGGACAGATTTCTGTTGGTCCCTTTATCCCATATAAAATCTTGTCCAATTACAACCGATGCAAAGAAAAGAAGATCAGCTGGTGGTACCAGGCAAATAGGAGCAACACATGGCCCTTGATTTCATTATGGCCCTAACTTGTGCTGTTTGGTTGCAGGAGCTCGTGTAAATGCCAAGGACAATATGTGGCTGACCCCACTGCACCGGGCTGTTGCTTCCAGAAGTGAGGTGAGTGATCTCCCCATTTAGTCCAATATCTAGCACTGTCTGTAGAAAAAGAGTTCTTTCCTCTGAGTCCAGGATCCTCACAGGTAGACAGAAGCCTTTTACGTCAAGTGCAAGAATGTCACCCAAATGGCCAGCTCTTCGTGTGTCTTGTGCATGTCAGACGTGGTGCAGTAGGAGGCATCTTGGTCACCTAAGCTGGACAGCATGAACCTTCACTTCCCTGAGTCCTCAGCCTGGAGATACAGCAAGCAAATCCAGGCAATGCCAGAGTGGGATGTGAGGGGGAAGCAAGCCAGCTTGCTGGAACAAGGCGCATCTCCCCAGAGGAGAGGCCAGCCAAGCTAGTCCTTAAAGGATAAGCAGGGGCCTAGCAGGCCAGGAGGAGGGAGGACCGATGAAGAGTATCTACTTGCAAGAGGAAAAGAGGCAGGAGAGTGAACCTGAGTCAGGTGACGGTTCCTGGGGCAGACAGAGTAGTGGAGGGTCACTTAGATCATTGAGCTCCCAGAGAGACTAACACCCTGTGAGCAGTTGGCCGTGGGCTCAGCAGACTGTGCTTCAGAAAGACCTCAGTGGTGATAGGACAGAAGCTGAGGCTGCATGCAGGAGCTCAGATGGGGTTGCCAACAAGAGGCCAAAAATGTTATCATTATTTATATTAAGTCTGGACCTCAGGGAAAAGGAAGAAGATCATGAGAACCATTGCAGATGGATCATCTGGTCCAGCGGGAGGCTAAGGGCTGAGGGGGGTGGGGGGCGAGGTGCGTGCACTGTGGGAATAAGACTGAGAGGAAACCAGTGAATGTCAGCCTGGCTAGAGAGGGCACAAGATTCCCACCTCAGAGGTGCTGAGCATTGTGTGGGTAAATCTGCCCAGCGGAGCTGCACCTCTGCCTTGGAGGAGGTGTGGTGTTCTCCAGTGAGTCTGCTCATGCTACATGTGTCCATGCCTACCATCAGGGCTAGCTGTTTCTCTTCGGCAGCTTTGTGGGAATTTGAGAATCTATTTAGTATGTGGCAGCTTAGCGGCCGTTATCTTCCTTGTCATGCTGGGGGTTGGCTGTATTCTTTTTCCAAGTAACCACATGGAAGGAGGGAGGTAAAGAATCCTGAAAGGCCTTGCTCAGGTACCAGGGAATTCAGCTGATGGCTCCATGTTGCATTTCTTTCTTTCTTTTTTTTTTAAGATTTATTTATTATGTATACAGAGTTCTGTCTGCAGGTATATCTGCAGGCCAGAAGAGGGGACCAGATTTCATTATGGATGGTTGTGAGCCACCATGTGGTTGCTGAGAATTGAACTCATGACCTCTGGAAGAGCAGCCAGTGCTCTTAACTGCTGAGCCATCTTTCCAGCCCATCCATGTTGCATTTCTGTTGTGTACCTGGGAAAATGGGCACAGTGGCTACTCAAGTCAGGAAGACAGGCCTCAAGAGATCAGCTTCTTCATATGGGAGTGCTTCAGAATCTAAATTTTAAGAAGACTTAACTCTCAGTAAATGTAATATCTTTTAAAATATATGTATATGTAGAGTCTTTTATTCCTTAACAAGAACAAGGTATTTTTAGTTAGTTAAAAGAATTTAGACACTTTCTACATACCAGGTACTGTGCATGCCAATGGAGCTACAAAGCAAATCATATCTGTGGTCCGTAGCCCTAGGGGAGAGAGGAACACACAACCCTGGTTTCAGGACCCTATGACCTTGTTAAGTGATCACCCTTACAAGAGCTTCAATCCTCAAAATACCCATTTGCCATCAGCCACCAGTCCACTGTCATTGTGTGTTTTGATACATTTGAGCCCAGTCAGCCCAATGATGGGTTGTTGAGTTCTTAGATCTCTGTGTCTATGAAAGGCACTTGTTGCTTCCTCAACTAACCAGCAACTTGTCCAAGTTTTCTGGGTAAAAAGGAAAAAAAAATTGCTTTCAGATGGCCCTTGCCAGGGACAAGCTAAGTGTAAACTCACAAAAGACAATGCCTTTATAGTATCTTCCACAGTTGAATTGTTTCTAATGAAAACTGGAATCTCTGTCATTAGAGTTGACTATGTACTGAACATGTATGTGAACTTGGGCTCATCTTGATGCTGTGGGAACCCGAAATTCAGGCTCATTTTGAATTTGGTTCTCTTGCTATTCTTTTATGTTTACCCTGACTAATACTTGGGGAAAGGGAAGTAGCCTGAAGGGGAAAGAGCAGGGGGTTTTGGATTGGTTTTGGTATTTGTCCATTAGCACTTGCTAAAGAGGATGCCAAGTGTCAGTACTAGCTCGCACATTGTCCATTCTTCAGATTGAGGCTGTCAATGAGTGTGTAGTGAAAACAATTCTTTCGTTGAAAAACCTTTAACCTATATAGTACCTACAGCATCATCGCCTGGTACATTGGGGTATCTCAGGATCAAAGCAATTTGGAACCAAGCAACATTGTCTCCTTGTCTACTATCTAATACTTCAGTGGCCGCATCTTCTTTTTTGGTTGAATTTTCCCAAGGTGACAGAGAAATGAGGAGACTTTAACATTGGAGAAATGCACTTTGTTACAGTAGCCAACAGAGATAAAGACTTGAGGTTTCTGGAGGAAATATTCTGAATGTTGTGAATGATTTCCGTGCTTCCCCCGCCCAGTGTGTTCCTCTTACTTCTTTGCTTTGTTTTCTGGCATCGAGCATCTCTGAGGAACAGAAAACTGAGTGCATGTAAGCCCAGAGTTGAACATGAAAAAGCTTAACACTTGTTTGTTGAGGCCCTACTGGACAATGCGCTGTCAGCTGTGTTGGTGACTTTCAGGGAGTGCACAGCATGGCCTCTGAGATTATGATGTTTGGGGCCCAACATGGCTTGACTATGAATTTGCTGGCACTCGCATGTGTCCCTTCTGCTGTGACAAGCTGAGTGGCACTAAAGGGGAATTGAAGTTTTCACTTCCCTGTTCTAGAGACTGTTTGGGTTAGAAAAGTTAAAATTGCTTGCATCCTGTCTTTGGGGTGTTGGACTAAGGACATAGTGGTTTTTTTTTTTTTTTAATGTTGCCATTCTGAGAATTTATTGAGCATTCACTGTGTGCTCAAAATTTTATGAACATTAATCTACTTTAATCTGTGAGCCTCTGACATTGTATGAGACCTAAGATTGGATATTGGGAATATATTTATAGAGATTCATATATTGCCTTAAGTTAGTTATTTAATAACTTTTATGTTCTTCCCACCTTTAAAAAAAATCTTCCTCCTACTTTTACGAACCCTGGACTCTATTTGTCCTTTCCCTATATTCATTATTTTTGATCTTCGTTTGTGACCCATATAGCGTAACAAGGGTCATCTGTGCATCCATTGGCTTGGAACTTTCCATTGGAGCTTGGTGGAGCACCAATGGGCACACAATTGGAGGCAGTGACACCCTTTTTCCTCTGAACCTATCAGTTGAAAAAAGTTCAGCAGTGAATGTCTGGGTCATTTCTGGTGCAATTCCAGTGTAGTCATTTGCAGTTGTTGAGGGTCTGGATCGCAGTGTCTCTGTGTGTATTGCTCAGAAGATGGTGGCTTATGCTCTCTCCACCCCATATTCTGTGATGTCTCATGAGCTTTGGAAGTGAAGGTATAAGTATCTTCTTGAAGGCTGGTCACTCAACCATCCTTTTTCTCAGCACCTTTTGTAGCCATGAGTCTCTGCATTCACTGCAGATCATTGGAAAGAGGCTTCTTTGGTTAATACTCAGAGTGGTAGTTGTTCATGGGTATAAATATATGCTTTGGAGGTGGTTCTCCACTTTGTTAATTTAGTTAAACAACAGAATTGAATTCCCTCTATGCCTGTGACATACCTAGTACCATGGACTTTTGACTGGAATTTATAGGGCCAAGTATGGAGTTGAGAAATGTACCTCAAATCCAGTCAGGGAGATGTTGGCTACCTCCATAACAGTCATGCCACTATAGTACAAGTGGGCACATCTTGCCTGGCAGGTTGGTGTCATAGTTTTTAGGATTCACTGCTGAGTAAGACTTGATCCCTTTTCTCTTTCAACCCCCTGCATAGTATCTTCCAGCACTGTGCAAGCTTGTCAGTAGGGAGATTTACAGCTCTGTGCAAATACTTTTGTGTTTGTCTTTCCTAACATTCAAAGACAAAGTTTTATGAATAGTCCCCATTGAATGCTCTCCAATCCCTAAGTCTCCAGTGAACACCTTTGTGTTGCTAGTTTATAGAATAACTGTATCCTAATAATAATGATGATAATAGTAGGGGATAGTTTAGTTTGATAATGGACCCTTCTAGAAGAATTATCCCATTAACTGAGAAAATTGTTTGACCACCAATTTATATGGTTCTTACAGAACATGAAATTGCTATAATCAATATGGAATAAAAGCCCCAAAGGATTACAATAATACAGTATAAGGCTTCAGGATTCATGTGTGTCCTCAGGAGAATTAGCCTACAGCATAGTAATTGTCCTGTTAATAAGTCCTAGTTATTATTTACAGACCTTGCTGGTGGTCAAGTCCCTATATTTATGCCACCCAAAGTTAATGAATGTACAGTATGTACAAGGCACCAGCTAAGCTGTGTGTAGAATACAGAAAGTTGTCTAAGACACAGAGCGTGGTCTAAAGCAACAAATAATTCATTGAATTTGACATTGTTTAATGTAAAATTACTATGCAAAAACCATGTGCACTTCTAAACCTTACTTCTCCATAGTTATTTGTGACCAAGTAAAGAGGGGCACATTTGAGAGTAAAAAAAAGCAGCAGTGAGCATGGTAATTTTAAAGATGTGTGTTGTTTCTCCTCATCATTTCCATGTGCTGCAGTGTTGTATCTACTCATCAGGAGGATGGAATGGTCTTTACAAAGAGAGAAACCCATAAAAGTTGGGAAATCAGGTGACTGTAGATGCCATCTCCAACTAGTGGCAACAACTGACTTGGACAAGTCAGTCCTCCCCTCTGTCTGCATCTTCTGTAGGGCAGGCTGCCACAGGATGTCATCTGACAAGGCCTATAGCCTAAGACACCAACAGAGCTGAAGCATTCATTCAGGAGAAATAGTAGGATCCTCCCTAGTATTTTTTCATTTAAAAGAGAAAAAAGTATGTTGAAAGAACACTGCATGTTGTGGCCTGTCCACTGGGCCCACTAGCTGAACACTAAAATCACACCCATGAGCTTTCAGAAACTGTGGGAGAAATTGAATAGCTTCCTACCCAGGTGTGCTGGCTTGTTCTTGTAGTTATAGCATTCAAGAGTCTGAGACTAGAGGCTGTTGAGTTTAAGGACACCTGTGCTCCACAGGGAGCCACATCTCAATAAAACCATACAAACAAGCAAAAAGAAAAGGAAAAAAAACCCACAAAAGAAAAATTTCATTAGATTTAAGATGGTTCTTCTTGTGCTTCTGAGGGCTGGGATTATGGCATGTACCACCATCACACTGAGCCAAAAAAATGTGATTGTTAAAACTAGACCTTCCCCACAGATAGTTGAGAAGCCACTACCTAAGTATCTTTTCTTAGTCCAGAAAGTACTGGCTTCCTTCCCCCCAGTGTTAGTGTCTTCTTCACCTTATATATTTATATCAGAGGAAATTCCTAGACATTATGGTTTAGCCAGTATGAAAATATGGGAAAAGAAAACTATCTTTGATTTAAAAATATTAATTTCCTAAGTAGCCATAAAATTCCTTCTTCACAAAACCAAGTTAAAGCATTTCCAAAGTTAAAACACTTGAAATGGGAACACAGTTTTTAAAATAGAAATCTTTTTTTTAAAGATTTATTTATTTATTATATATACAGTGTTCTGTCTGAATGTATGCCTGAACTCCATAAGAGGGCACCAGATCTCAATGTAGATGGTTGTGAGCCACCATGTGGTTGCTGGGAATTGAACTCAGGACCTTTGGAAGAACAGCCAGTGCTCTTAACATCTGAGCCATCTCTCCAACCCCAATTTAAATATTTTTTAAAGCAAAGATTTGTTGTGATCTGAATATTATATTAGATTTCTACTAGATATATTAAGCCAGTTTGGCAGGAGACAGCTACCGTTTAAAATTATAAATAACTAAGGAAAATTAACATCTGGATGCATTTATACGGGAATACTGACTTGGCTGAGCCCATCAGAATCTGGTAGAAAACACTTGCATCCCTGAGTCAGGCAGCTGATGGGGTCATGGTCCTAAACCTCAGCCATCCTGCCTATGAACCAAAGCTGCCTGTGAATGGAAAAGGTCATCCCTGGGGACCACTGGGCCTTCTCCATTCTGTATGTTTGTGAATTTTAATGGCACAGTCTTTGTAGTTATTTTGCACCAGTCATTAATTCTAGGTCTTGTGCATGATGGGCAGGTGTTCTATTTTTAAGCTGCATCCCAAGCCCTCAAGTCATCTTGAACTACTATATCTTTATGGTTTAAAAATATTAATTTATGGGCCGGGCGTGGTGGCGCACGCCTTTAATCCCAGCACTCGGGAGGCAGAGGCAGGCGGATCTCTGTGAGTTCGAGGCCAGCCTGGTCTACAAAGCAAGTCCAGGACAGCTAAAGGATATATAGAGAAACCCTGTCTCAAAAAAAATATTAATTTATTTTAATTTTTGAGATTACAATGTAATACATCATTTCCCCCTCCCCTTTCTTTCCTATGGGCATTCCCATATACCCCTCCTTGGCTCTCTTTTCAAATTCATAGCCTCTTGTTTTTCAATAGTTGTTCTCGAATATGTGTGTGTGTGTGTGTGTGTGTGTGTGTGTGTATCTATTCCTATATACATAATTATTACATGGTCAGTCTGTTTACTGTTAACTTGTATGCTATGTTTTCAGAGCTGACCATTTTGTATTGGATAACCAATTGGTGTGCTTTTCCCTGGAGAACACTATTTCTCCTACTCCCAGCATTCCTTAGTTTGCCTTAGTTCTTCATGTACGTCATGAGAGTTTCCCTGTCCACTTTAGAATATCTATTGTTGCTCAGCTCACATTTGGGGAGTCAGGATGATGAGACTTTATGAGTGGTAGTTTCTGACATTCCTATAAGACACAGTCTTACAGTAAATTTCATGACCTGGCTCTCACCGTTTTCCTGCCCCCTCTTCTGTAATGTTCCTTGAATTATATGTGCAGGAGTTGTGTTGCAGATATTTCATGTTTCAAAAAGTGAATTTTTAGAAATTAACAACTCCTCCTTTGTATGATATATATTTCTTGTCAGAGTCCTCTCACATTAGGAAGGTGGCAAGTATGGGAGCCATGAAGTAAACAGATGTAAATATGAAAACGGAGAATGGCAGAGGTAAAGCATGTAATAAACAGAAAATGATGAAGGTCATGGCTCTTTAAGGTATCCTTGAGCTGTAAGAACTGAGTGTGAGAGGCCAATGTGGTAGCGTTTGTAGTCGCATGTGAAAAGTTCTCAGCAAAGGGATACCATGCCCTGCACATTTTCTCCCCGGCTGATAATAAACCTGAACTCTTGCAATGCGACCCAAATGTCAGTCATGATTGCCTTGGCTTCAGAGCTGATACAATTAAGTCACGACTACGTGCCCCATCTTGTGCAAGTCTAGTTTTTTCTTGGTGATTTTGAGAGATTAGGAGTGCTGATGGCACCCCCTGCATAGTCAAATTAACTAATGTGTCCTCATTTGTAAGTTCTCTCTGGCTGGTATCCACCTCTCCTCATCACACACGGCTCAGGTCATCACCTCTTCTTTTCTGGGGCACACCCAGACTTTTTACTCAGTGTGCAAAGCACTGAGGCTCTGTGCTTCCTCCACCAGATTCACAGCTGATCCTTCACTCACAGCCAGGGCCTTGCTTAACAGGGAGGCCTCTGACTTTCAGCGTAGCTTCCTCCTTAGAAGGTGACTCAGTTATAAACAGTATCTTCCCAGCAAATAAAAACTATGATCAGACTTGATGATTCTCAGATTCTCCTTGTTCAACCAAGGGCTATTCCAGGGGGTCTGCAAACTTTTTCTGCAGAGGGCGAGATAGCAAGTATGTTCACCTTTGCTGTTTCCCATGTCAGCATCTCAGCTCAGCTGTGGTATCATGAGAGCAAGCACGGGCACTGTGAAAGCACACGAACTGTGTCCTTCTAGTTTTCTTTACAAAAACAATATGTGTATGGTTAAAATGTTTTAAGATTCTGATTGCAGCACAGGCTGGCCTTGAATTCAAGATCTTCCAGCCTCCCAAACAAAAAAGCATTTTATTTATATGTAAATATTACTTTCACATAACTTTATACTATCTTTGCTTAGCATATTATTTTGAATAAATGAATTGTAAATTATTGTTATACATTTATTTAAATGTATCTAGGCAATATCTTACTCACCTCCTCTGCATTATGTTATTATAATCACACACATATTTTATGCCTGGAATATCAATGCTGGTAGAGTGCTGGTTTAGCATGCAGATTCTGTGTTTGATCACCAACACTAAGAGATAGAAAAGATAATTATATTTTATTAACTTCCAATTTTAACTTTTTTCATAGATTGTCTTGTCTTATCTTCCAACAGAATAAGTTTGTGAAATGATGTTGCATATTTTGTTAATCTATCCTAAGTTCACATAACTCTTAGCAAAAGGAAGAACCCACACAAACACAGTGCCACGACACCAACTTAAGGTGAAAGTACTCAGGTGACAGTATGTATTATTGCTTTGCTGTGAATGTGAGAAAAGAAAATCCTACCATTTTATGTCCTATATCTGCCAAGCATTTTTTTATGGCACACATCTTCAAAATAATGCATCTAATTTATATTTAAGTTACACACACACACACACACACACACACACACACACACTAGCATGTATGTCCAGGGTGGGATGTTTTATTTATCTTTTATTTATACAACCATGAAGGTGTCAGTCTTCTGATGGCTTATCTCTGCCTTGTCCATGTTTTTGTTAGATCTGATTAATTCTGTCACTGCTTTTTACCTTCAAATGCCAGTAGGGGTAAAGCTCTCCCTAGAACAGTAAGAAGATTCAGTGCTGTAAGCTGTTACTGCTGTTATATCTGGTCCTTGGGTACCATGCATGGATACTGTCCCTCACCTTCCATAATTGGGGATTGAACCTGGAGCTTCACATACTAGCCAGGCATTCTGCCAGTAAGTTATATCCCTGTCTTAGTTTGGGCTTCTATTGCTGTGAAAACACACCATGACCATGGCAACTCTTATAAAGGAAAACATTTGATTAGAGTTGGCTTGCAGTTCAGAGCGTTAGTCCATTATTGGCATGGAGGAAAGCATGGTGGTGTGCAGGCAGACATGGTGCTGGAGAAGGAACTGAGAGTTCTACAAATGGTTCCACAGACAGCAGGAAGTGACAGTCACACTGGCCTGGCTTGAGCATCTGAGACCTTAAAGCTGACCACCAGTGACACACTTCCTTCAACAGTGCTACATCTGCTCCAGCAAGGCCACACCTCCCAATCATGCCAGTCCCTATGGGTCTATAGGGCCATTTTTATTTAAATTACCACAATCCCTAATCCCCTTTTGACTTTTTATATTAAGACAGTGTCTTACTAAGTTGTCCAGGCTAACCTTAAGTTCAGTCTATAGCTCAAACTGCAATCCTCCTGCCTCAGCTTCCCAAATAGCTGAGATTACAGTCCTGTGCCGCTAGCTCTAGGCAGTTTTAGGACTCTTAGTTTAAAGGTACATATTAGAACTTGTATGTACACTTTCAGGTCATCACTGTACACTGAAGTACAATCAGAGGGAATGAATAAGAGGGCGAGCCTTGATTCTTCAATATTGTAGAAGCACCATTCTTCCCCAAGATTTTCTCCTACTACGTGAGTGAGGCAAGAGCCTTGATTTTAGTACCTAAAACCATAGTGCTAACCCTTAGGTAAATATCAGCTGCAATGCTTTCTTTTTTAAAGAAAAGATGCAAGTGGAGATTCCAGTGCTGCCTTCCCATATCACAATAGACTGCATTCAAATAGACTTCCCAACTTGCAGACTAAAGTAGATTAAGGTATTTTCTTATTCTAAAATGTTATAGTATGATTTATCTGTTATATTGCGATTTAAATGTTCTTTTGTTTGTTTTTGTTCCTTCAACTGTGCTTAGGCTAGAATCAAATTAATTAATTAATTTCTTTTGATCTTTGTAGTTCTAGCAATGATTCATGTGCAGGTGAGAATCAACAGTGCATGTGGGACCTGTCAGATGGCTCAGCCTTGCTGTTAAGTCTAAAGCCCTAAGCTCAATTCCAGAACCCATATGGTACTGATTCTTACACCTTGTATATATACACACACACACAAATAAATGTAAAAAATTATGTAATCATGTTTCACTCTAAAATGAGCTCAAAGAATATTGAGTAATATTTTTTTTTTTGCCTTTCTGAGGGTGGGCAGTGAGTATCTTTCCTTTATTTGTTTGGGTCTCATCAATTCTTTGAATTTTACTTCCGTCACCTAGAAGACGTTCCTAAAGCTACTGTACTACTCATTTTCAATTGTATGATGGATTCCTTATAATTTCTTTTTACTCTTATTATGCTGTCCAAGTTAACTGTTTATCTCAATATATTGCTACTTCTGCTCATGGAATTTTTTTTTGGTAAGCATTGATATCAGGTCTCAAAGGGCTGATTTTGATGAGTTCAAATCAATTATCTTGGACACTATTATATATTCATGTGCTAAAGTAGTTTTGATAGTCATCCTGTGGTGATTGAGGTACCTAAAAATAACTTCTTGGTTCATGAAGGTTAGTTAGCTTATTGATGCCACAGTGATAAGACACCCCTGAATAACACCACTCCTGAGTCCTAGGGAAGTCTCTGGACGTAGAGAGAAGCAATAAGTAGACAGTTTCTTCTGGAAAGAAACTATATAAGTCACTTGACTAAACAGGAGGCATAAAGAAATGCTGAAATCTAACAAAGTCTTGGGAGGGCCCATACATCTTGATTCTATGGTATAGGTAGAGTTGAAAGTCATAGGTGAAGAAATGGTAAGCTGATTGGGTCAAGGAAAGGACATCTAATCCAAAAGTCTCAATAAGTATTTAAAAGGAAAGGAGTCACTGATTATAGTCAGGTTTGGGGGTGTGTACCCATAATCTCCTCACACAAGAGGTTGAGAAGGGAGAATGGTGAGTTTAGGGACAATATGGGTTGCATTGTGAGTTCCAAGTCATCCTGGGGCAACTTACTGAGACCTTGTTTCAAAACAAACAAACAAATGGAAAACCAAACCCAACCAAAGCAACAACAACAAAAAAGAGTTACTAATTGTAATGGAGAAGTTGGAACCGTTTTATAGCTTTAAACTGAGACAGTACACTAATTATTTCCTTTGTCCGAATATTGATCTCACACGATGGAAGGTTAGGTGTTTCATGTTGGCATGGGAACCCAGATTCAAAAAGTGGCCCGAGAATGTGTGACAGGCTTTGGAGTTTGTTGGCTTGTTGCCAGACTGCTCTGGTTCTAAAGGACATTTTTTTTTTTTTTTTTGTGGAGGTTTTTATCCGATGGATGTACATCTCTGCACGTGAATGCTCTTAGGTGATCCAAGGATGCTTCACAAGAAGACTGTGTCTCTAGAAGACGTACTTGATTTTACATGGAGGCCAGGCTCTTGACCTGAGGAAGCAAGATAGAGTGATTGCCTCATTCCCTCTTACTTCTCAGATCTCTAACTCATATGACTTGGCTTGCCCACAGCCTGGCTGGGAGGGTGGCACTCTTTCCTTTCTCACTACAGTTCCTGTGTTCAGAGAAGCACCTTACACACAGGAAGTACTGACTGGGCCTTTGTCAGTGACCCTGCAAATTGCTTTTGTTGTAGGAGGCAGTGCAAGTATTGATTAAACACTCGGCTGATGTTAATGCGAGAGACAAGAATTGGCAGACCCCCCTCCATGTGGCAGCAGCCAATAAGGCTGTCAAGTGTGCAGAAGTGATCATTCCGCTACTGAGCAGTGTCAATGTCTCTGACCGAGGGGGTCGCACAGCCTTGCACCACGCGGCTCTAAATGGACACATGGAGGTGAGGGCTCTCTTCCTTGGGAACTGGGACACACTACTCAGACCCTGTTAGCCACAGATGGAACCCACTGTGATGGTTGAATCTTTATGTGAATGTGAGAGTAATAGAGGGTTGTTACCTGGGGAGTTATATCCATTCTCAAATTCAGACCATAATGAGTTGAAAAAGTATATGCCATGTCAGTCTTCCCCTTTGACGTGAGCAGCAGGGCTTGCTTCCTAGCCTGTCTTCCTACTCTGAATCCCTGGACTGTTGATACTAATTTGGTTTGGATCTCCTGGAGGCGGCAAGGAGCCCTCATCATTGATTTCATTGCTTGTTATCTTTCAGATGGTCAATTTACTCTTGGCCAAAGGGGCAAATATCAACGCATTTGACAAGAAGGACCGGCGTGCTCTCCACTGGGCAGCATACATGGGTGAGGATTCCTTGTGTGGAAAGCGAAGTGTTGGGGTCTTTGTGTCTCAATGGTAGGGTGAGTGCCTAGTGTGCACAAGACCCTGGTTTGATCCCCAACATATCAAACAACTAAAAACCACAAGCAGATGGCCTTAACTACAGATGCCATGGGCCTCTTGTTGACCAGTAGGATTTCTTGAGCAAGTCTGACTTAAGGGTTGGATTCTACTTGAATGAAAGATCTGGTCTGTTTTCCTGGCATCTGCAAAGTGCTCTAGTTGGACAGTTGCCTTGTCAGAGGTTTATTTATCCCAAATGAGGGGGAGGATGACTCACAGCCTGGACCTCTTCGAACATTCTTCACTCAGGATTGGAAAGCTACAGACACTGTGTGTGTGCAAGCTTGTCATGGTATCAAATAAAGTGTTTAGGAAAGAAAGCAGACTGGTTAACAAAGCAAGGACACCATGCTCTTTGTCTTTGTACTCCTAAATGTTTTGAAAGAAACAAAGGGAAGGAAGAGAGAGAAACTTCCTGGCTCCTCTCTTCCCAGAGATTGGGTTTCTCCTACACTGGGCACAGAGTGGAGACCCCCAGGCTTCCCTCTGTCCACTTCACTCCTCTGGAGTTGGAGGAGGAGGCTGCATCTATCAGCGCAAGACCTTGGACAAATAATAGCCCTCAGTTTATTCTCAGTGCAGACATGAGAGATGAATAACTAAGATCCTCCTGTGCGGTTCCGATTGGAGAACAACCTGCAATTAGAAAAGAAGATAGGGTTCTATCAGAGCTAGCTGCACACATGCTGATGCGGATGCCCATCCATGGGCCATTGTTTTGGTGAACTGCAGAGGATCCACACAATAGGACACAGTAGGGAGCACAGCAGTGGTGTCCATGGGAATTTATAAACATCAAGCCTTTGTGACACACTAAAGGGGAATGCATCATAAAAAAGTATGTATAATATGATAATATGTAAAATATTTTCCTTTGCTGTGGAAGCTTCTATACAGTGAAGAGAAATTTAGAAAATAAATACTGAAACATTTGATATTCAGTATTTGATATTCAAATACCTCTAGGGATTAGTGATTGTTTTTTTTTCTTAGAGCAAGTGTACATGTCTTTTTTAATCAAAAACATTTCAAAAATTAACATTAATTGTAGGAGGAAAAGAGATTGGGACAAGAATAAAACAAATCCTACCACTACAGATTACCGAATGAATTATCAGACTTAGAAACCCCAAGAATCATAAAATTTTGTAAGAATTAGCTCCCTGTGCAGCAGAAGACCTTGAACTGATCCTCCTTCCTCCCAAGTACTAGAATTACAGATGTGCCACTACGCCTGTCCCCTCTCCTTTTGTTCTTTTGGCTATCACAGGCCTTTGAGTTTGCTAAAACCGGTTAGATGTTTAGGTAAAACATACACTGAGCTACTCAAAGAATCTGGGGACATCAAGCTTAGCTTTGTTGAGGTATAGTTAAAATATTTTTGTGAACCAAAGAGGCCAAGTCATTTTTACTCATGGCATCAGGGCACAAATAGGAAAACATGCATATAGGTGCCAACCCTTAGGAGATAATAGATAGAGGCTGGGGCAGCAGCTTGAGATTTTACCACTACTTAGTAATTGAAAATACATTTTTTAAAAAGATTTATTTATTATGTATAAAGTGTTCTGTCTGCAGGTATATCTGCAGGCCAGAAGAGGGCACCAGATTTCATTATGGATGGTTGTGAGCCACCATGTGGTTGCTGAGAATTGAACTCATGACCTCTGGAAGAGCAGCCAGTGCTCTTAACCTCTGAGCCATCTCTCCAGCCCCGAAAATACATTTTTTAACCTTTTTTTCTTCAATTTACATCTCAATCATAGTCCCCCCCATCCTGTCCCCCACACCTTCTTCCCCCTTACCCTCCTATCTACTTTTTAAAAAAAAATTTAAGGTGTATCTTCCCCCCCAACATCTCCCCCTTTTAGCTCAATAAAAAGCTCTTTTTCTTATAACAATAAATACAAAACAATAAGAGCAATTAGGCAACAATTATGAAAATTGTATGATATAGCCTATATTCCCAATGTCCAGTCCATATGTATTTGGCAATTAATAATAATATTTTATTATCTGTCTATCTCCATGAGTTTAAAGTGCTATGCCTAACTCAATTTCCATCCGAACTTGCATTACCAACTTAAAAACATCTTCTTAGACCTACAACATCCTTTTAATTCCTAAACAGCTTAAAACTTAACCGTGAGACTATAACTATCTAATCTTTAACCCTATCAGAGACCTGAGAAGGATAAATATAGCTGAATATACAGGAAGTGCAGAGCAAGCAGCTTCCAAAACTAAGAAATGACAGACAACTGGCTGCCTGGACAGTCCCCATTTTCTCTCAACACATTGGAGCATCTATCTTCAGCCTTTTGGCCCAGTATCTCTGACAGATATTAATTGTAAAGCAGGAACTATGAAGAACTTTCCTATCCTGTCTTGGCAGAGCTAGGCTGTCAACTTATCTGCTTCCAAGTTTTTTCCTTTTTTGACAACATTCTGTCTACAGTTGAAACAAGGGCTTTCTCTTTCCCAGGGCTAGCTTGCCACTAATGCAGGCATCTCCAAATGGAGATTCTTTGATGCTCATCATCTACTTGGAGTAGAATAGGGGGTGCTGTCAGGAGCTGAAATGTCTCATTATCAAAAATCCTAAGTTAAGTAAACATGTTTAAATGCTATATTCTACAGATCTCTTGAGGTTTATGAAGACCACCTATCTATCTCTGTACATTTGAATAAGTAAATGTTACTTGTCTCTTAGAAATTCAACACAACTTTTAAATGGCTGTGCTACTAATATAGTGTTAGAATCTTGTTTGTTATCGTGGTGAACAGCCACCATCTTTGCTACATCTCATTCATGACTTATATATGAATCATCTTTTTTCTTCCTATGGGATTTATATAATGTCCAGTACATAGTAGGTAGTCAATAAATACTGATTTTCCATGAGGCAGTGTTTTGTTTTTGTTGTTGTGTTTTTAAATAAATGGATCAGGAGAATTACTGGTGGTTAATAAAACATTAATAATGATCTTTTGGGTGCAATGATTTGTGAAATTGTCTTATAAAGGTTAACAGTGTTTTTGCTGCTTTGTTTGTCAAGGCCATCTGGATGTTGTGGCACTGCTTATTAACCATGGCGCAGAAGTTACCTGTAAAGATAAGAAGGGCTACACCCCCCTGCATGCTGCAGCCTCCAATGGGCAGATCAATGTTGTCAAACATCTCCTGAACCTGGGGGTGGAGGTAAGCCCTGATGGCTGCATCTGTCTTTCTGTCTGGGTTTTCTTCTGCTCTGAAATGAAATCCTATTTGCATTTTTATGCAAGTGGAGAAAAACTTATTTCCTTGGATCATGGTTTTTTTCTTTTTTTTTTTAGTTTATGTGGGCTAATAAATTGTGATAGGGGCAAATAGCAGGAAATAAGAAACAGACTAGAGACATAGAAAAAATGCTTTGTTTTGTTTGTTTGTTTTGAGGTGGGGTTTCTCTGCACCACCACCTCCCAGCTAACATTGATATTCTGTGTAATGTACTAATCAGACATTTCAAAAGGTCCTTCAGTCATGGATTTTGGAAACTGTGGCTCATAGCAGAGAGAATGAGTGGATGACTAGGGTTGAATAAGGGACTTTGGTGAGTGAGAACAGTCGGCCAGTCCCATTCCCCTTCAGCTAGGAGCAGCAATGTTCAGGGTATCTTACCCCTGCAGGGAAGGAAAGCCAAGTGCTGTATGAGGCCAAGATGACCACTCAGATCTTTGGGCAGGTCTGGGAAAGCAGTAGCTAACTGTGGACTAACACACCTCAGTTTTGCAGGTAGATCAGCCCGGTTGAGGTGTCAGGTTCCAGAGTGAAAACAGAGTTGATTCTGAGCCTGACTTGAGGGCATGGGGTACACAAGCCACTTTCTAGCCACCCCTGTCCTGTCTCTCCATGGTCACTGTTCTAGAGCCTATGAATCAGGGTTTTGTTTCCCCAGAGGGTGGGGGGGGGGATAGGAGACAGGAGCTCTCAGGGTAACCTGCTGGGAAGCAAGTGAACTCTGAGTAATTATGCTGATGGGTGGGTATTTCCTTTCTCTTGCCAGAGCCTTTAGGCCTTTTGTGGCAAGTGGAGTAAACTGGCTCCAGTCACTTTAACGCCTTGTGTTGACACTTTGCAGATTGATGAAATCAATGTCTATGGGAACACAGCACTTCACATTGCCTGCTACAACGGCCAGGATGCTGTCGTCAATGAGCTGATCGACTATGGCGCTAACGTGAACCAGCCCAACAGCGGTGGCTTCACCCCGCTGCACTTTGCAGCAGCGTCCACTCATGGTGCTCTGTGTCTGGAGCTGTTAGTGAACAATGGGGCCGATGTGAACATTCAGGTATGACACTCAGTCTCTCTACCTTTGGGCTAAACTAACTGTTGTCAGTTACGGTGTGCCTTTGTGAATTGGGAGCATTTTGATTCACGCAGCCTTCTCCTGGGTTGAGATGCTGTGGAAGGAGGTGGGGAGCCTCTTTAGGTATGATGGTACCAGCAAGTGGGCACCAAGGCTCCACTCGTGTCTCCTGTGTGGTTTAGTGACTGCTCCAGAGTGGAATATCAGGTCTTAAAGGAGCTAGCTCAGCTCATATTTCAACATAGATATCCATGGTTACCTAATAGGGGAGAGCTGTTGAGAACACAGAGGGTTGACTGACTAATGATTGTTCCCAACCACAGCAGCCCTTCAAATGCTTTTGTCCAGCAAGCTGTAAACGGTGGTTCCGGTGAAGGAACACTGACCTATTAGCGGTGAGCATTCCTTCAGCCATGGAGTTGACTAAGAACTGTGCTGTTCTTTATTTGACAGTGGAGAAAAACTTGAAGAGGAGAAGTGATCTCTGGCCATTACACTATACAGGAGAGGAAACACACTCAGACACCTGAGGCAGGAGAGAATCTGATCAGTGCCAAGAGGAAAAGAGCAATAAAACTTTGCAAAGTAGATGAACCACACATTAGCTTGTTTCTTATCTGGGGATAAGAAAGAAATACTGAGCTTGCTTTTGAGCTGAGAATTTGAGAGAAGCCACAGAAATAATTAGACAGAGGGAATTCCCAACAGAGAATGTTGTGATCAAGGGAGGGAGCAGCCATGGAAAAGAAAGGCTGTGTGTGAATTGGTAACTGATCACTCACCATGGTGGCTGATGGAGGAAACCTGCGTATCTCTGTTCTCGATGTTCCCCATCTGGGTTGACCTAAAACTTGCCCCACAGAAGAATATCCTGAGCAGTGTCCCCCACCGTCCTCAGCTTCAGCTCCTCTCCTGGTTGCATTCAGGACTCCTAGTTTCAGAATCTTCCATCTCAGATGTTGAAAAGTCATGATTTCAAAGGTTGAATTTCAGGACTAGGTTTAATTTCAAGCTATTTTATAACCTCTGTTTACTGTTAACCATTTTTATATATTTTCTCACATTGGAGAAATGTGAGACAAATGATCAGAATAGCCATTGATCGTAACTGGATAGAGTCTAAGTTGGAGAAGGGACCCACATACAAGTGAACATGTGGCAAGCTAAAGTAGCAGGTTCACCCTCAGGAGCTTGGGCCTCATTAGACTTTGGGGAACTCTAACCTTTACAGAGGAATTAGAAGCAGTGATCCAGGTGTACAACACAGAGGACCAGAAAATACGTAAGTGCACTAATATTTAGAAGTTTTACATGGTAAAACAAAATAAAACTGAAAAAGGGGGTGGGGGACCATGCAAGCTCTTAACAAACAAACTGGAGAGGAACGGCTCTTGGAAATTTCCATGCAGTATCCACGGCAATCAAAGTTAACAGGCTTAATATATAAAGAGTTCATGATAAGAAGAAATTTGGTAGTCTACAAGAAAATTTAAGCAAATACAGAGCACAAGAGAAAACTCTTAATACCTTTTAAGCCCATTAGAAAATATTCTGTATCATTTAGTGATTAGAAAAATGCAGGCTAATACTTTCAGGGTTGAAAACATAAAGAATATTAATGCCTAGGCCTAGTATTATAATAGTACAGTAAATATATATGTGATCTCATTTGTGTATTTTTTTGTCCTTTTGTTTTTTTTTTTTAAGACAAGGTGTCTCTCTCTTTATAGCCTAGATTGGCATGGATACTTCCTTCTTCCTGCTGATCTGAGTTTGGATTACAGGTGGCCACCACCATCCCTAGCTTCACTGGATGTGTCTGTGTGTAGGTATCAGTTATCCCCTGCAGAGAGAAAATTTTGGCTTAGGATTTTAGTTTCCTTTTTGTATTTTTGAAAACTCTCTGATTTTGATCAGTGGCCATCCACTTTTTAAATCTGAAAGAAAGCATTTTTCATTCTGAAGAAAGAAAAAGTGAACGTAGCTGTGGCAGACCTACAAATGGGATGGCTTCACAGTAACTGAAAATTAGTGAAACTGGTATAGGCAATGAGTCACGAAGATGAGGATTGGGAGGGGCCACTGAAGGAGAAGCCTGCAGAGAGAGACTCAGCAAAGGTTGGCTGGACAAGGGGGGAGGAGCTGAAGATGAGGGATGGGATCTGGGGAAGGGACTTGGCACTATAGAGAGGTCATACGCTTTGTTCTGGGGCGAGACTGTCTTAACTTCAGACAGATCAGACTAGCCGCAAGAGAACTGTCTATACCCCTGTTATTTTACTTGTAAAATTAGGGAAATAATAGCATCTTCTTCATGGGCATGTTGTGAAGATTAAGGATGGTTGTCATACCTAATTTTATAGCTCAAATCTATCATACAGTAAGCTCTTGACATAGTTTACATTCGTTGAGAGGATCCCGGAGCAAGGACAGAGACATGGGGGGCAAACTGATCCTTATTTATTTTGTGTGTGGGTATAGTGTGTGCTATAGCACATGAGACTATGGAGGTCAGAGGACAACTTGCCGGGTGTTAGTTCTCTTCTTGTACTATGTGGGCTATGGGAATCGAGTTGGGTACCTGTCTTGGCAGCAAGTACCCTTCCTTACCCACTGAGCCATCACCCAGGTTTGTTTGTTTGTTTTTCTTCTATAAAAGCAAAGCCTTGAACAAATAGAAGGCTTGGGCACAATCCCCCTGAGTACACAGGCACTATTACCCTTGTTCAAAGTTCCAGAGACAGTAGCAACAACCAGGTCCCAGTGTGAAGGATTTTTCAGGCAGAAAATGAAATGCAGCAGAATTTCTAGTTTCGGCTTGAATACAGAGTTTTAAATTTTAAACACTAAAGAACGAACACTGCCCTTTGAATGTCATTGGTTGTCAGTTTTTGTTTTTTGAAAGAGTGAACACTCTCTATATCTATACCATGTAAACATAGTGGCCCCCAAATGGTAGCCATGAAACTTAGGACAAGTGGCTATTGCCTAGTCTCATTAGGAGGTGAACAAAGGCAAAAGTCTGCAAGGATAGATCTGAAATGAGCATCATCAATGCCATTTTATCAACTGTGGTCATTGCTACTTATTTGTCCTTTTAACAGAGACCCAAACACTCCCAAGGGGCAGAACATGCTGGTTGCTGTCTTCCACACAGGACTGGCTTTTGCAATCTATACACTAGTAAACTGCTTGCTTCTGCTTCAGCTATCAGCTACCATCTATACAGCTACCAAGTGAGTAATCCTTGGTAGAGCCTTCAAGCTCTTTTCCAGGCATGGGAAGGCACTTCCTTCAATATTTATCAAGATATTTCCTAAACACCAAAGTATTTATGGCCTTATATACATTTAATTAATCACAATTACTTATGTTTTTATATTAAATCTAAGAGCAAATACTGGAGCAAAATTTAAAGAAACAGCACCACCTACGGACAAGTTAGTGTCAACTCTGAAGTTTCCTCCATTTCTTTTACTTGAAGGGTCTGTGGTTTTTTAATTCCTTCATTCCTTATTCCTGAGCATTTTCCAGGTGTCTGAACTACTGGGATTGTCTCCACTGCATACTAGACTCTGGAATGACATGGCTTTTAGAAATGTCCTTAAATGTGTCAAGGTCAGTGATGAATGCAAACGTCACTTCTCCCAGTGGCTTTTCCTTTAAAAGGTGTTAAGCTTACTTCTGTCCTTTCTCAATTTTCTGATTCAGGCTATATTCATATTACATGGATCCTATTATCTTCTCTCCCATCTACCAAAGAAAAATTTTAACTATAGCATCTTTTTTTTTCATCAATTAGGATGTAGTTACCACTGTGATTAACTCTTCTGTTGGCATAGACATTGTGTAACTACTTTCCTCTTTTCAAAGGAATACTTACAGGATATAATAAAGCTCTTTATGCTTAAAAATAAAACAAAAACCCATAATCTAAAGCTTGGCTCTTAGCTTTGAGTGTACTATGTAAGCTTGAGGTGATGTTGCCCGTGCCCTGCTCAGATTCAGTAGGTGTGAGCTAGATCACAGAATTCATATCAACAGTAGGGGTGGATCTCCTCTAAGACATACTTAATGATTGTTTGCTTTTAATTAGGGATTTTAAAGCAATACCATTTTAAAGGATAGATGTTTAGATTTAGATTCATCACAAGATTGAATGTTCATGTGCAACACTTCATTTTTTAACCTTGGACTGGAAAAAAACATTTCTACAGATATTTAGGAAAATAACAGTGACAAAAGTTTGTTTGGTTTTTGGTTTTTTGAGACAGGGTTTCTCTGCGTAACAGTACAGGCTGGCCTGGAACTCACAGAGATCCATCTTCCTCTGCCTCCTGAGTGCTGGGATTAAAGACCTGCACCACCACGCCTGGCACTGACATAAGTTTTAAAAATACCCAGGGGCCAGCAAGCTAGCTGAACAAGTAAAGGCTCCTGCCACCAAGCCTGTTGACCTGAGTTAGAACTTTGGGTACCACATGACAGAAGATGAGAACTGGCTCCCTCAAGTATCCTTTGACTGCCACACATGCATGGTGGCATGTGCATCCGGGCACATGCATACATCAAACAAAATAATTAAAATGTGATAAAATTAAAGAACAATATTTGAATCTCTGGAGATATGGGCATGCCTCATCGTAAGTTCAAACCTCTCAAAAGTTTGAAATGCCTTTAACAAGTTCCCTCCTCACAAGGAACATCACTTCCCAGCAGTCCACTGCAATGTGTCTGCTGCTTAACCTGCATTCTGCTGACATCACACCACACTTCCAGGGTTTCATGCTGCATACTAGGGCCCAGAGAAGGAGCTACAGTCAAGCCCTGAGCAGGCTTTCTTCTGAATGTGAACGGGTCCACAGGGCCCAAGGTCAGGAATGCTGTGTGGAGCTCTTGTGAGCTGAGGGAAGATAAGGTGGCCCTGCACGCCTGCCCCTCTGGGCAGTCTTTTGTTCCAGAATCATGATAATCTCTTCCAGGTGCATTTTCATTTCTTAATGAAGTCTTGTCTTTGGTATGATAGTAGTCAGAAGATAAGTTCTGTACATCTTATATGTTTCGTTTTAGTCTGTTTTAGGAAGTTTCATAATTTTTGTCACGAATAAGACATGTAAATTCGGCACACTTTTACTATAAATCCAGGGAATGATGCAGGTTCCCCTTAGCTTTGAGAATTGTATTTGGTTAGTCAGCTACAGATCAGACAGGCCCACGCAAGTTTGCAGAACGCTTACCTTTCTAGAAGCTGAGAAGAACACCTAAGGAGACATCCTTTGTTACTTGATGACAAAGGAGGAGAAAGCATTTTGGATGATCACTTCTCTAAATTTTGAGGGGTTTTTTGTTTTGTTTTAGGTTTTTTTTTTTTTTTTTTTTTTGGTTTTTCGAGGCAGGGTTTCTGTGTGTAGCTCTGGCTGTCCTGGACTCGCTTTGTAGATCAAGCTGGCTTCGAACTCATAGAGATCTGCCTGCCTCTGCTTCCCAAGTACTGGGATTAAAGGCGTGTGCCACTACACCGGGCTCTCTAAGACTTTTAAAGATGAGATGTTAAGTTTTTCTTTTCTTTCTTTCTTTTTTTTTTTTTTTTGAAAAAGGGGGCTGGTGAGATGGCTCAGCAGGTAAAGGTACTTGATGTGCAAGCCTATGACCTGAGTTCAATCCCTGGAACCCACAAAGAGCTGGAAGAAGAGAATGTACTCTACAAAGTACAATTTCCTCTGCCTTCCACATGTGTACTATTCCTGTCCCCTTCCCATCACACACACACACACACACACACACACACACACACACACACACACAC
>CAJQZJ010010085.1:5580531-5613755 GCA_907164525.1 Lophiomys imhausi | reverse complement strand
ACACACACACACACACACACACACACACACACACACACACACACACATACACACGCATATACACACGTGTAATTATAGTAATAATAAGCAAAATTTAAAGATGTGATGTTACATGGTAAGGTGAAGAGGTCTTATATGTTGTATCTTTTTTCTATATAATATTTTATTCTTTGAGAATTTCATGCATGTATAAAATGTATTTTGATCTAATATAACTGCTCCCTCCCTAGATCAGATATCCCCACCATATGTGCATATGTGTGGGGCCATTCACTGGAACAAGGTCAACTTACCAGGGATTGCACCCCTAAATAAAACCGACTGTCCTTCCATTAGCAGCCGTCAGTGATCAATAGCTCCACAGCTGACTGGAATGCTGACTGGGTTGCTCTTGTGGAGGCAACAGGAGCTGCTGGGAGTTCCTGAGTGCCTCAGTCCTGTCATGTCAAGAACACATTTGTCCCAGTCCTCCTCAGTCCCTGCTTCTTGGATTCTTTATCATTTTATTTCAATATTACCTCTTTGTAACTGTTGACCATACGTTTAAAACAAAAATTGAAATGGATGTTTTCAGGGCATCGAGAGTGGCTTTCACAGTGATGTTTCAGTTTGATGATACTGGCTCAGAACTTGTTTTTCCTTTCTCCTTTTGTAGAGTAAGGATGGCAAAAGCCCTCTGCACATGACAGCTGTCCATGGACGGTTCACACGGTCACAAACTCTCATCCAGAATGGTAAGGGGGTATGCTTTGGTGGTACTTAAAGTTTTGAACAGTTTTCTCAGATGGATTGTGTTGGCTTTCACAGTCTGCCTGAAAACTGATGCTGTGTTTGGAGTTTAGTAAGCATGGGTTTGCACAAGGCTTTCTAGTCTTGCTGAGTGCTCACTGTGCCCATATCTTCAGTTTTCCCACTACCGGGAAGAACGTAAAACCATGTTGTAATCACTTCCCATGTGCTAGTCAATCCCCAGACAGGGGAAAAGCATGTCCTTGGCTACTGGGAGAGACAGGTTTTAGATACTGAGGTGTTTCTCTTTTGCTGATGCTAAGCCTCCATGGCTTGCATTTTTCTAACAGCTGATCTGAGTTATTTTTAGATTGTTGAACCCAGTGAAGTTCCCCAAGTCTAAGCTCATTAAACCACTTGGACAAAGGTAGAAAAAAGTGAGGTGACTCAGGGTTTAAGCAGGTAAGTTTGTGGTGAAATTACAAGCTTGACAAAGAGCTGGGAAAGCCGTGTAACATAGTAATTTTCCAGGCTCTCAACAAAAGTGTACTTGAATATCTCTGGGCTGTCTCTGATGCCAAAGTCCCTATAGTGTCATTGCATGTCCCAGCTCGTGTTACCCACAGGGTCATGGTTGGCCTCTGTGAGCAGGTTAACTCTGACAACACAATGTATATGATCTGAGCACGCCTTAGAAACAATTTGAAAACCAGAACAACAAAACACACGTTTGCATCAGACAGTTAAGCTGACGTTCCTGGTCAATTCCGTAATGCCAAAACTACATTTCATAGACTCAAACCTTCTAATTCTCAAAATTCTAATGTGAGTGGCTTTTCTTGGACCTCTCTAGTTTGTAGCATTAAGAATTTGGGGAAGTTGGGCTGGAGAGGTGGCTCAGAGGTTAAGAGCACTGGCTGTTCTTCCCAAGGTCCTGAGTTCAATTCCTAGCAACCACATGGTGGCTCACAGCCATCTACATTGAGATCTGCCCGGGCATATATGTAGAGCAAATACTGTATACATAATAAATAAATAAAAAATGTTAAAAAAAAAAGAATTTGGGGAAGCACGGAAAGTTAGTGGCACTGAGTTATAACTTAGGCACTCAAGTTGTAAAACAAACAAACAAAAAATCATTTGACATCTATATGGAAAACCACTCACTGATGACGCTCAGGAAGCCAAGTATCCATGTAGAGCAGAGGACATTCACAGCCGTGTCAGCTAGGAGACACCCAAGCCAGCTTCCAGTGGGCCAGAGACGGTGGAGTGGAAATTTACTGCGCAGTTGCCGTTATCCGTAACCTTCAGTATGACTAGTAGACTTCCATTTTGACAGACATAAAATAAAGGCCCCTCCTCCTTGAGTTCTTTCTTACCCTTTCTCACCAGCTTTTCAGAAGGTGTCTGTCCCCCTCCAAACAAATAAAGCTTAATATCTTAACATATTCTTTTGGTGTGTGTATTTGGTGTTGTATGTTATATGTGTAGCACACATATGAGAACATATGTGTCTGAGTGCCTGAACAAGCTCATGCAGAGGCCAGAGCAGGATGTCTGGTGTCATCTTCCTCTCTCTATCTCATTGCCTCGAGACAGATCCTCTCTCTGAGAAGCTTGGGGTTGTAGCTAAGCTGGCTGGTCGGCAAACTCTCGGGTCTGCATCTCTGTCTCCCGGTGCTGGGGTTACATTCACAAACAGCCATGCCCAGTTCTTTATGTGGGTGTTGGGGATTTGAACTTAAGTCCTTGCTCTTGCAGAGCAAGGGCTCTTACTCACTGGATCATTTTCCCACCCTTGAATTTTTTTGTTGAAATGAGTTTAATCAGTGAACTTTAGCTATATAAAATAAAAAGCTGTATTTCTTATTAAACCAGTTTCCAGTGGGAGAGAAAAGGTGGAGAGAAGTCAGGTTTGTTTTTTTTTAAAGAATTTTTAAAAATTATGTACATGACTGTTTTACCTGCATGTATGTAAGTGTACCATGCATGTGCCTGATACATACAAAGACCTGAACAGGATGTCAGATTCCCTGGAGTTGGAGTGACAGGTGTGCAGACATACAGGTGCTAGGAAGTAAACTCTGTTTCTGCAAGAGCAATGAGTGTGCTTAGCTACTGAGCCAGCTCTTCAGCACTGACAACATTTTGTTTTAATTTTATGAGCTGCCTGTTCCGTAGGCTATCCCTCTGCTAGACCATACCTGCATCTCCTCCAGTTCGGAGTTTGGCCCAGCCTCCGTCTCCCATATAGTGTGCTTATAGCACTCCTGAGGGACTGCTGGCTGCCTTGAGTTCTCTAGCTGTCAAACTTTGAGTGTGTTGCACTTTGAGGTTAGGACAGGGGCTGAGAGTATTAGCTTCTGTGTTTAAGAACCCTTTACCTTAAAGCTTGTCTCACCACTGACTGGTGGGCATCTGGCTTATAGGTGGGCTACGATCCTCAGGCCTGAACTGACGAGATGCAGTGGCTGTAATTCAGGGCCAACACAGATACATATCATTACATGCATCAGCACATGTAATGATAAAGCTAACTTTGCCTCAGTGTTAATGCTGTGCCAGGCTCCTGGCCATCCATCCCATATAATTCCTTTTTGCAATCTCAGGAGGAAGGGGTTACTAATATCAATTTCACTTCAAAGATAAAGAGAGCGTTTGTCACTGGTGTTGGCTTTTCTGGGCAGCATGTAGGGGAACAGGCTTAGAACAAAATCTAGCATCACAGAGTAGCCTCTCAGCCACCATATACATTTCCCAGAGAGCAGTGATACTCAAAGATTTTCTTTTAAACTTAAATTCAGTCTAGAGTTGCTTATTCTCGAGATAGAGTTGTCCCCACAGATGGACAATTTAGTGCTGTTTTTTCTTTCTGCTTTTACTACATTCATGAGAACTGTCAGTCCTCCATTTGACCTTGCTGGGCATTTAAAAAATGTTCTTAGGGAGCAGAGTTCTTTCTTCCTGTTTATTTTCTTCCTTCTGAAAAAAAAAAAAATCCTGCTCTTGCTGAGATCCTGCCTCCCCTGAGGCTCACATCCAGGTTCGGTGTCAGTGTCCAGAGCTTGTCATAACTCACATACACTGCTCTGTGTTCTGCAGCTGGGAGGAACTCTCACAAGGGGACACGGTTGGCCACCCCACTGGGGAATGTCCTTTGTATTTTCATTTGTTCTGTTAGATCGCTTAGATATTCTGCCTCTGTAGAACACTCCTCTGACCCTGCTCTCCAGCAGGGTTATTAAATCTACACGGAAACCTGGTTCCTCTTGCATCAGTCAGCTTTGGGAGGGCAATCGCTAAAACAAACAAGTACAAAACCTACAACTTTTTATTTTCCAGTTAAAAAACAAAGTGTAGTTGGGCTCAAATCACATTCTTTGTTGTTGCAATTTACCGTGTCACAGCAAGAGAGGGGAGGGAGCTAGAAGAGGACACTGGAATCAGACATTTGGTCCAGCTGTTGGCACGAGGCAGCTGCCTCAGATGCTGTCCAGCGAATTACACAGTTCGAAAATGATATTGCCTCGGACTCTGCCCATACAAGCTCTCTTTATTTTTAAACCTTTTCAAAGTACTGGCTTATGATGACTCAGTATGAGATTTTTGACCCTTTGGCTCGCAGTCCTTCTGAGGCAATTTAAGATGACTATTCTTGCTTGTGTAATGAAAAGCTAATTTCAGATGAATGCTGATGGTTCCTTGGCATGTGCCATGTATGCCTTTAATGTGGGGGGTGCTTATTTAATTCACTGATTATTAATGATTGGTTTGCCACATTCAACCTTCAGATGAATGGTACAGATATTTCATGTGTACTCTGAGCAACGCGTAAAAGTTTTCAAGTGGAAATGGAAATGTCTGTAGAGTGCTGATAAAATAAAAACTCACTCATCCAGAGGATTTACTTTAATAGAAACATATTTTCATATACAAATGCAAAGTCTTTCTCATTTTCCTATTGTTATGATACTCCCCTAAAATATATTTTAGATGACAGCAAAAGCATATACTTATGGTAATTATCCTTATGTGGCTTCAAGCTGACTTATAAAATGACAGCATGAACGAGAAGCCTTTTAGACTCAGACTAAAGTGGGTTTCTTACCCCTGATATTTTCACCCTCTTCTTTCACTATCCAATTTTTGGCCTATTTGAGGGTGGTTGACCTAGGCCATAGCATGTCTTCAGAAACCTTTGGTGGCTACGTAGTGGTGTCCAGAACAAAAGCTTCTCTAAAGTCTGTGGATCTCCTTTCCCATTTTTCTAAATCAGTTGCATGGTTGAACTTTTGAGGTACATCACAGCTCATGTCCTTAGGCACACACATGAACCCTGGACTGTGCTGGGGTAACCATGGAGGCCAAATGGCTACCAGAAGTACTGTCAGGTCATAAAAATGAGTTGATCTAAGTAGAAGCCTCTAAAATCAGGTCTCAGTGAGATGTCTCTCTAATCCCTACATAATCACAATAATTAACTTTATGGTTTATATTATTATAATATAACTGTACATTCACTGTAAACCAAAATGAAATCATTGAAGGATATCCCTAATCAGAATTTATATTGATAATTTGGTAAAAGTTTTGAAATTTTATATATATATATATATATATATGTACATATATACATATATATTATGGAGTGATACATAGTTATTATGTTCACAGGAATGATCGGTGTGTTTATTTGAGTAATTCATTCTAAAGATGAATAGCACAACAGAGAGACACAGATATGAGTAAACAGCAGTGTTGGATATTCAGGCTGCCCGTGATATCTCTCCACCATGGTCAAAGGCAAGAGTAGTTACCTTTCATAACCAGTGTTAAGTTGTCAGCCACATACGCGCATACTTGTCAGCAGCAGATTGATTCTTCAAGCGAAGGTCTGGACACACGAGTCTCTTACACAGAGGGGAACACCTCCGATCTGTGATGAGCACAGTGTTTGAAGCTTTTGTCTCTTTTACAAGGGCCACACACTTTTGGTATTTTATTTTATTACAAAGATTGTTATCAACTGTCATATTTTAAGAATATATTTGTGCAGTAAAAAAAATATTACTTCCTGAAGAAACAACAGCCTTGGTGATATATTGGTTGGAATGAACAAAAGTAGCATCCACTGGCTCATTGGGATGAAGGGACGTGCAGATATTGGAGGATGTGATAATATTTTTATCACAAGATGGGGATCCTGGCCTCCAGAGAGACTGTGAGGAGATGCTTGAGAACACTTCACAGGGAGGTGAATTGGCACAGCTGATTTTTTCCTCAGAAACTCTTTTTCTACTGCTTGCCCAGAGCTTTTAAAAGGTGGAGACTTTTGATCCAGCAGTTCCGTGTCTAACGAATCTGCTTGAGGAAGTGAGCTGCAGTGTGAAGACTCTTCAGAAAAGATGCTTATTACTCTGCTTTTCTTAATAACAAAAATCTGGAAAGAGCCTCTAATGTCTAGTGACCAGAGACTTGTTAAGTAAATGCTCCAAATTGCAGATATTATATAGCTGCTCACAGTTATATTAGTGAAAAAATAACACATGGAAATATTTGTAATGTAGCATTAAGGAAGAATGCAAGATACAAACATTTCTATACTATATGAACTCAGCTATGGAAAATTCTACATATAAGTCAACACACGCACACACATGCAAATGCACATGTACAAACAGAGATCTGTAGAACATGGCATTTAAAGATGTTTTTTTAACTTTATTTTTTATTTCTTCAAGTTACATCTCAATCGCAATCCCCTGCCTACTCCCCCCTCCAGTCCCATCCTCCCACCCTCTTCCCCCCTCAACTCACCCAACCCCTTCCTTTTCTTTTTTTTTAGTTTAAGGTATATCTTTTTTTCCCCCAACAGCTCCCCCTTTCAGTCCAACAAATGGCTCTTTCTCTTTTAACAATAAATACAATACAAAACAACAGAGGTAATTAGGCCACAGTTATGAGGGTTATATGGCTTAGCATACATTCCCAATGTCCAGTCCATATGTATTTGGCACCTGACTTTAACATTCTACTATCTAACCATCTCCATGAGTTTAAAGTTCTATATCTAACTCAGCTTTCATACTAACTTGCATCACAGTTTTAAAAACATCTTCTTAGATCCATAACACTCTCTTGATTCCTAAACAACTCAAAATTTAATTATGAGACTCTAGCTATCTATTCTTCAGCTACCTCAGAGACCTGAGAAGGATAAATATATCTGATTATATAGGAAGTGCAGGACCCGCAGCTTCCAAAACTAAGAAATGACATATCAGTGGCTGCCTGGACAGTTCCCATTTTCTCTCCATACATTACAGCATCAATTTTCAGTTGTTTGGCCCCATTTCTCTGACAGACATTGATTGTAGAGCAGGGGTTATGAAGGACTTGCCTACCCTGTCTTGGCAGAGCTAGGCTGTCGACTTAACTGCTTCCAAGTTTTGTCCTTTTTTGGACAGCATTCTGTCTACATTTGGAGCAAGGGGTTTTTCCTGCCAAGAGATAGGCTTTCTTAAGATTTTTTGATATTGAGACATGTCAGCTCCTGACAGTAACCCCCTTCAAATCCAAGTAGATGATGAGCATTGAAGAATCTCTATTTGGAGATGGCTGCATTAGTGGCAAGCTAGCCACTAATGCAAAAGAAAACCCTTGCTTCAACTGTAGACAGAATGCTGTCCGAAAGGGACAAAACTTGGAAGCAGGTAAGTTGACAGCCTATCTTTGCCAGGACAGGGTAGGCAAGTCCTTCATAATTCCTGCTTTACAATTAATGTCTGTCCTAGAGAAACTGGGCCAAAAGGCTGAATGAATATAGACACTCCAATGTTATAGAGAGAAATTGGGGAGTGTCCTGGCAGCCAGTTGTCTGTCATTTCTTAGTTTTGGAAGCTGCTTGCTCTGCACTTCCTATATATTCAGATACATTTATCCTTCTCAGGTCTCTGATGTTGTTGAAAACTAGATAGTTATAGTCTCACAGTTAAGTTTTAAGTTGCTTAGGAATTAAAAGGATGTTCTAGGTCTAAGAAGAGGTTTTTAAGTTTGTGATGGAAGTTATGATGGAAACTGAGTTAGGTATAGAACTTTAAACTCATCAAGTTAGATAGATAATAGAATATTCTTATTAGTTGCCAAATACATATGGACTGGACATGGGGAGTATATGGTGTAACGTATAATTTTCATAATTGTTGCCTAATTGTTCTTATTGTTTTGTGTTGTATTTATTGTTACAAGACAAAGAGCCTTTTATTGGACTTAAAAGGGGGAGCTGTTGGGGGGAGATACAACTTAAATTTAAAAAAAAAGAGGATAGGACAGAAGAGGGTAGGAGGCTGGGACTGTGAGGGGAGGAAGGAGGGGACTGTGATTGAGATGTAACTTGAAGAAATAAATGTTGAAAAATAAAAAACAAAAAGAAAGAAAAAAATGTAGCTCAAACTTAAAAAAAAGCAAACAAAAAACCAAATGCGCACAGATATGTTCAGATGCACACACGTGAACACACACACACACACAAAGGCATACATGCACACATGAAAATAGAAAGAAATGTTCCAGAACACTAATACTATCTTGGATAATTAGTACATTTGTGAATGATTTCTTCTTTTTTTGTATTTTATTTAATCATCTTCATCAATAATACATTGTTTAGAACAAGTATATCTTTATAGCTTGATTAAAGCTATTCATTCATAAACTTGCATTTATTTTGGCAAATACAGATGTGCATGTAGTTTAGGTGTGGGTGTGATAGGTATTATAATGTCAGTATAACTTGCGACAACATGAATATATTAATATATCAATATAATTAATAATGAAAATAAGGTCAAAGGTGATGGGACTTTGTTGACTGGTGGTCATTGATTCCCTTTTTTTGCAGTACTGGGGAGTGATGGTAACAAATTGGTCAAGCATAGTCATTCATTGAGATCTACCTTATACCTGTTGTTTATGATCATGGTCCAATAGCTTGATAATGTAGTGTTTTCCATAATGATGCAGAAAGCCAAGACCTCAGAATGACTTATCTGTGCTGTAATACACTGGGTATTTAAGTTTTTAAGTGTTGCTAATGAGTATATTTGTTTTGTAAACACAAGCACCCATTGTGATTTGTCCTCCCATGCTTCCTTCCCTTCTTGACTTCCCCCTTTCATTTCCTGTGTCTTTCTTCTCGCCCTTAATTTTTTTCTTCTTTTCTTTCTTTCTTTTCTTTTTTGAAATGAGGTCTTGCCATGTAGCTCAGGCCAGTCTAAACCTCACTATGTAGCCCAGGATAGCCTTGAGCTCACCATCTTTCTGCCATAGCCTCCTGAGTCCTGGGATTACAGGCCTGAGCCACCATGACCTTTAGGCTTTACTTATTAAATTGAGATCTAGGCCATATATAGTTCAGTGGATTTGAGTGTTTTCTCAGGGTTACACCACTGTCGCCACCATGTGACTCTAGACCATTCTTGTCATTCCTAGAATAAACCTCTTTCTCATTTACATTCACTCTCCATCCTCCCTCCCCAGACGCTGGCAACCACTAATCTACTTTCTGTCTTTATGAATTGTCTGAGCCTTTCCCTCAGACTCATTCTTCCAGGCCTCTGGGGAGCATTTATTTAGTCAGACAACTTACATCAAAACCGCTAAAATAAACTTCAAATGGGTCAGCAATCTCAACCTAACAGATTTTTTTAAGTGTAGTAAACAATGGGTTAATTTCTTTGTTACCAGACTCTGAAGAGATGCTCTACCTCCAAATCGAATGCAGTAATGGGAATATATATATATATATATATATATATATATATATATATATATATAATTTTTTTAACTGAATGAAAGCACTGTAAACAAAGGCAAAGACAGAGGAAGACTAAAAGAAAAGTATTTGTAGCACATATTACTGGTCAATACACAGTCCCCCCAAAGTCTTAAGAGCTCTTGAAAAAAATCAAGGAATAAAAGCCCACACACAGACACACAAATTTAGAACAATGGGCGAAAGTCATGAAAAATACTTCTTTAGGGTAAGATATACAAATGTCCCTTGATAGAGGAGATGATAGATGATGCTTCACTTCCTTCATAATAAGATAAATGCAAATGAAATCCCCCCCCCCCACCGTGTGCTGGTTCTCAGTCATCTGATGGCAGATATGCAAAGTCTTGAGTCTGTGCAGAAGGGGCACACCCACACAGTGCTGTTTAGCGTGTAAGTAACACAGCACCCGGAGGGAGAGAGTTGGCAGAAACGCAACAAAAACACACATCCATTTGCCTAATAAATACAAATAGCATACATACACTTGAGATTCTTCACTGCAGTGTTCGTGTTCCCGGTAATGGCAAAATGTTAATCCATAGGATATGAGTTTGCTAAACTAGTTCATCCAGGCAGGGGAAATAACACAGCTGCGTAATATTAAGGCTACCCTCAGGAAGTGACGGCTCAACCAGAGTTCCAGGGTATAGTCATCGAAGACACTGTCACAGAAACACAGGAGGCATAAGTTAAAAGGAATGAAAGTGGTTGCTATAGGAAGTCTATGAGAATGAAACAGGGGAAATGGGAAGGGAAGTGTGTCTGTGTGCGTGTGCGTGCGTGTGCCTGTGTGTGTGATATGTGTGTCTGTTAGCACGCACACTTGCACGCACATGGAAACTACAGGTCACCCTCGGGTATCATCCCTCAGGAGCTATCTACCTTGATTTTTTTGAGGCAGGGTCTCTCACTGGGATGTGGGGCTTGCTAATTAGGCTTGGTTGCTGGCCAGTGAGACCCAGGGTTCCTGCTGTCTCTCTCACTAGGGATGGCAAGGATGTGCTACAGTGCCCAGCTTTTTACATAGGTTCCGGGAACCAATTTAGGCCCTTATGCTCTCATGGCAACCACTGTGCCAACTGAGATATCTTCTAAGCGTGAGGCTTTTAAAAAATATGATTTTGATTTGTGAAGTATAAATATTTTAATACGAATAAAACACATTAAATTGAATCTAGTTAAAAATTTAACACAGAACCAAATGCACCAACTGTATATCAAGGCCCTAGTACATGTGCACAGTAGTCAGATAGCTTTTGCATAAAGTACTCTCCATATGAGGGAAATCACTGTGGGAAAGTTTTGTTTGAAAATGGCATACCAAATTGCGTAGGCACACAACGTGTAGGATGCCATCTCAAGTACTCAAATGTCCTTCTTTCTGAAGTCAAATACATAACACAGAAAAGTCCCCATTGTGTATATTTTTAAAGAATTAATAGTTCAGTGCCGTTAACTGCACTCACGTTGTTATGTGACCGCCGTCATTAGCATCATCTCTCCACTTTGATTGAAGCTCTGGGCCTGCTGCACAGGACACAGCATTGCTCCACCCAGTAGCAGAACAGCAGCCTGAGTGTGTACTGGGGAGGGGCCGTGGGAAGTCCCCATCTGCCCCAGAGTATCCTTGCCACCATATTTAGTGTGACTCTAATGAGGAAACCACCAGACAAAACCTAGGTTTAGGATATCCTACACCACAAATACCTTTGGGGACCAAAGATGTTAGTGCCATGAAGGGGTTTAAATAAAGAAAATGCAGAAGGAGATGTGAAAGAGATGCCGTCAGTGTCTCTGGATTCCAGGCTTAAACAGGAAAATGACTACAAAACCCATTTGTAAGGCAGTTGAAGAAAGTGCCGTCCATACTGTATGTTACACAAAATTATACCAGTGTTCATTTTCTTCAGTAAGAGAAGGGACGGCATTCTTATGTAAGACTATTTGCTCTTAAGGAGAACATATATTCAAGTGAAATGCCATAATATATACTTAGTTTTAAACATTTCTTCAGATAACTAAGTAGACCCATTACATTTGTATATACTCATAGAAAGGGAAATATGAAATAAAAAGCTGTTGGAAAACAATGCACAATAAAATGAGGAAAAAAAATGAAAATGTTATATGAAAGGAAGGATTACAGATAACTAATGTGATATTTGTAATAAACAGGCATTTTTAGCTTTCCATTCATGCTTTTCCTCATTTTACTCATCCAGTGTTTTAAGTTAGGTCACTACCCTACACAAATCTTTTCCTGACTGCTCCGTCTTGTTTGGTTTGTGTGAGGTAATTTCCGCAAGTCTCCAGAATCGTATTTTATGGAATTTGATTATATTGTTCAGTTAGAACCAGAATGTAGTTGGAAGGTTTTAGGTTGGGATGATATAGGTTCTTCAAAAACATTTCTAATAACGTCTCTTTCTGCAGACATGGCATTGCTACCATTTCAGATAATCATCCATGTAACAGTTATTTTTACATTATAGAGCTAAGATGCACACTGGAGTAGAAAGGAAATCAGTATTTGGTGTTCCCAAGTGGCTGGCAGGATATGGTACCCATTTCTACCTGGAGCCTTGCTTGATGCTGTTTTAAAATCTCTTTCAGGAAGCGAAATAGACTGCGTGGATAAGGACGGAAACACTCCCCTTCATGTGGCTGCAAGATATGGTCACGAGCTCCTGATTAACACCCTGATAACTAGCGGAGCCGACACGGCCAAGTAGGTCACTGGGAAAATGCATCAGACTGACTGCCACATGTGGGAGCGCTGCCAAGGGAGGCGGTTGTGCAGTGCAGGGCTCCCATTTGTCGGGGTAAGGTGGATCTGTGCCATTACGCTAAGCCCAGATCACACCAGAAACCAAGGAAGGGACTTTAATGGCAGGGCCAAGGAGGAACCAGTGGGTTTCAGCTGCGTAAGATCAAGGTCTGTTCTGCTGGTTTTAGCTGCGGACACCGTGGCTTCGTTTTCAGCTGTGCTTTCTAGTGTCTCTGTTTGTTTCACTGTCCTCTGGTAAACAGGAAACGTATCAAATTTACTTAGAGATTTTGCTCAGTTTTAAAAGTAGAGTTATAGGGTACAATTGGGTCTGTCTGTCACATGGGAAGTGCGAAGGTCTGACTTTATTTTGCACACAATTCCACAATTAAGTATTTCCCTGGGTATGGGGCGGAGTTCATAGAGGGACTCATGGGCAGTCACTTGCCTGGTATCTTCAAGGAGCTCATAATTCTGTTGGCCTCAAGTCCCACTCAGGACAAAGAACCATTAAAGACAACAAATCAGAGTCCTAAGGAAAAACAGGCCTTCCATGACAAAATGCTTGGTGTCTATGTTGTCAAAGTTGACGGGAAAGATAAAACTCAGAGGTGGTAGTGGTAGTGGAAGTTTTTGGAAAGGGAGATGAGCCTTGGGCAGCCCTGGGGGTATGATAGGGGTGGGTGTGTGAGTTGGGGGGAGAGTGTGGATGTGGGTGGGGAGTGTGAGGGGGCCCTGGAGGGGGGTCTGAACAGAGCAGAGGATGGCAGTAGTTTACAGGAGGAGGAGAGCAGCAGAGATGTAGAGGTGTATTCCTGCCAGGGCTATGACTCAAGACTCCATTGACCATAGAGACTCCATTGACCATAGAGACTCCAGGCTTGCTGGGCTAGTCTGGGCTCCATTTCTACCGGCTTCACTTTAGAACTGTGTGATTTTGAACCTGTTGCTCAATCCTTCTGTGCTTTGAAAAACAGAAATAATAATGGTACCCATCTATAAGTCTGTTAGGAAGATTAAATGACTTAATTACCAGGAAAGCTCTCTGGTAAGATCTGAATGAGTACTAGCATTTAAATATACCAGAAAAGCTTATTAAAATGATAATCTTTATGAAAAGCTCTCTGAACTGTGCCCAATACTCAGGAGACTATCAATAAATGTTAACTATTTTTTAATTACCTAATAATGTGTAATAGAGACAAATTCAAGAGTACCTTAAATGCTTAAATGCATAGATTGGCCTTGATCAGAGAGGCTGTGGGTAGCCATAACTGAAATTTTAGGAGGGAAATCATATATTAGCATTCCATACTTGTCAAATGTATGTACCATAATTAAAAATCTTGCTGAAGAATAAGCCAAAATTAGTACAGTTCATGGTAGCTATGGTGGGTCCACATTCCTTATCAAATTCACCAAGGGTCAGGGGTTTTGAAGTGCATTTTAAGGAACACATAGCTAGGTAGTTACAGTGGTTTACCTTCATTAATTGTTGGGTTGAGGTAGATTCCACTGACCTCCTGGGGAGCTGGCCCCATGGTGGTGGTGGTCACAGAGGAACAAATGGTTGCAGTTACCTTGTCACCACGGAGCTCTGCAGCTGGCTTTTAAAAGAGTTGGGGAAACTGACTCTCTGGATCTCTCAGAAGAAAAGAAAATGGACAGATGTTTGGATGGATTTGGGAACTGAAAGAGACACAGAAACAAAGAAAGTCCTTTCGTGAAGAATGAGTCCCCTCTATAAGGGCACAAACGCACATACTTGTTGAAGTAAGCCCTAGGGCTGAGTGGCCTAACATGTATGTGCAGAGGGGTTGGGAGAAATGAGGCAGGAAGGGAGGACGAAAAATCTAGAAGGATGTCATATGTCCTTCCAAGGAGTTGGATTCTATTTGGAGGCATTCGGAAGCTGTTAAGGAGTTATAAATGGATGTAAGATCGGTTGTATCTAACAGTCCCATTTGTGTGTAGGAAAGATCCTCTGATAGCCCTCCAGACAGACTGGAGGCTGTCCAGACTGCAAACACTTGGCAGCCTCTTCCAAGTGTCCCTGGAAGAAAAGATGAGGTTATGGGCTAAGGATGAGGCTGGGGACCTGCAGAGGAAGGGAGTGCTGGCCATGCATGCCTCTCTGAATAAGAAAAGAAACCTGCCTCAGTGCTTACGCTCCCAGCCTCACAGCAGAATCAGTTACCATGGTTACTCACATAGCTGATGGTGGCACTCTACTGTTGCATAGTGTTGAGTGCCTATTAGTTGTCACCCACTGTGCAGGCTCTGGGTCATAGGGAGCCCCTGCCCTCAGGAAATATATAATATATATAATATATTTATATATAAATATATTATAATATATAAATATAATATATAAATATATAATCTATTTGGGACCAGATTAAACAAACAATGACAACCCTACATGCTAAATTATGTCACCAGAGCAAGTAACACTGCCATTGGGATCCAAAAACACATATCAGGGATGTGGAATCCTGTCTCATAAGGCTAGGACTGGCTTGGGGGGAGAGGGGTGAAAGTTGGGTGGTCAACCAAGACTGAGCATCTGCTAATTAGGTCATGGTAATGAGAGAATTTCAGATCCTCAGTGTAGACTTATTTTCATTATTATTAATTGAGTAATATTAAATCAGCATTAGTCCAACAACAAAGTTTTTGAACTCTTTTTTTTTTTTTTGGTTTTTTTCGAGACAGGGTTTCTCTGTTTAACAGCTCTGGCTGTCCTGGACTCGCTTTGTAGACCAGGCTGGCCTCGAACTCGCAAAGATCCGCCTGCCTCTGCCTCCCAAGTGCTGGGATTAAAGGCGTGCGCCACCACCGCCCGGCTTGAACTCTTGATATTACTATATCAGTGAATGTTTTAAAAACTGTAGAACATATGCACAGAGACAATACCATTCATGTAAAGTGCTCACTTTAACAGCAGCGTAATAGCAAATACCCATGAGTGTATACTGAGACTAGGCAACACTCTAATGGTAACAACCATCACAGCATTCCAGCATTCACATGGCAAGTGCTCTGTGGTTACAGAGTCAGTGAGGAGTAGGAATCAAGACTCTGTCCTTGGCCACTTGGGTCTGGAGCTCCAGTGTCCCAGCATGTGGCCCAGTGCCAGTCTGATAAGACATGTGGTAGGTAGTAACTCGGACTGTGCAATGTCAAACCACCATCTCTGTGGGATTGTGGTGATGGAGCCACGGACTGTTGAGGGTTCAATGAACAAGAAGCCAGGCTTTGCAGTCGTCTAAGCAATGTGGTGGGGCAATGGGCTAGCACGTAGCGCAGTGGCCCTTATTCTAATTAACTATGCCATCTTTTGTTCATATAAAGATCTCAGTCTCCTCATCCCTCCATAGGCTGAGATACAGCTTATGTCTAGTAGAGCCAGCTTCATGTCTTTCCCATTGGCCTGTGACAGCCTAGGATCATACTATATATACTACACTAACACAAGGTGGTCTGAAATGCAAATGCCAGCTCTGAGGTTTGGCATATACAAGATGAAAAAATTGTCATCCAGATGAACCCAAATATGCTTTAATTCTATTTTTTACATTATTATTAAAAAGAAAAGCTCCTCCAAGTAGATGTTTTAAGAGCCCAAAGATATTTGCAGTGACCCTCAAGAGGGCATTAACAAGTTTAGGAGACATTACAAGAATCAGCAGGAAAGACAGAGTGCCAGACAGAGGCACCTGCATGTGCAAAACGCTGGGGCCAGGACAGAGCTTGGCTCTCAGGAGGAGTGCAAAGATGTCCACTGAGAATCTAGAATCCCTGTAGACTTGGCAATGGCCACTCAGAAGAAACCTTGGTAGCCATTTATAGTGTTCAGACTACTTAAGCCACTGAAGGTATGTGTAGACTGCAAATGGAGCAGTCTTAGCACCACCTGCTATACCCAAATGCCTGCCACGATAGCTCGAGTGACATAGATACAATTCCATAAAAGTTTTGACTTTTAAGAATTTGAGAACAATTTAGGTAAAATAATCATAAAATGACTCTGTTCTAATTTAGGAAACGTGTCTTATCCACTCAGTGGGAGAGCTAAACTAACCTCACTCTCTCGGAGAGTTGTGAAAGAGGAGTTAGAAAGTGGGAAGCTGAGAATGCCAGCAGGTCATAGTTCGTTCTCAACATCTAAGGGAGCACAGCCCCGCGAGAACGTTCAGCTCCTGGTGAAGCTGATACCAGTCACAGGTGTGACCATGTGCCTGCTCCAGTCACAAGTGTGACCATGTGCCTGCTCCTTTGTTTGATGCTTTGTGTGCATTAGCCCAGTGAGTCCTTCCAAGTACTGTGATGTGGACACCGTAATTATCTTTAAGTTCCTGACGGTGGAACCATCATGTGCTTGCCAAGCTCCAAGTAGTTAGCAAGTAGCAAAACCAGGACTCAGAGTTTCTGACTCCATCACCTTAAACATGCTCTTCACCGCAGAGCGCAGGGAAAATTCCAGAATGCATCGAGTATAGGAAGGAGCAAACTTGTCCCCTGATTCCATGAGGAAGACTGAAAAGACTCCAATATTCTTCCGGTACAAAAGCCCTTTCTCCCTTGGTAGCACCCCACAACATCTTTCAGACCTCATTTATTTTGGAATAGCTGAGTAGGAGATGCCAGCTAACTACTAAATTAGAAATGGCTAAATACAAACGGTTTCCATTGATTTTATGACTTGCCAAATAAATGCAGCAATTTAACTGGAATTGGTCTCCTCCTTCCTGTAACTTATGCATTGTTAGCTTTAGGGTTATTTGACATTTTTATTCTCAGTGCTCCTTGATGTATGCCTGAAGTAAGAGTGAAGCTTCTCATTTAATTACGGCAGCCAAGCCTGGATTTTCCTACTAAAGATTTCAAAATAATTCCCTACAAGCAGTCTTATTATAATAATGGGTATTTTTTTCAAATCTTTAAATCCCTTTTACATGATTCAGAGATTCTGAATTCTGCCCCAGTTTGACTGTTTGAGCCACTGTCATAGTCAAGTTCAAATGCCAATAATAATGGCGCCTGTACTGATGCCTTCAATGACTCTTTACTAAGTGCAAAATAAAATATAACAAATAGAAGTTTTGCTAGACAGTCTAAACCAGAGTAGTTTTATGTCTTTTATCTTTCTAAGTAGCAGTGAGAGAGAAAATAGTTAATGTAGATTGTGTTGAATTATTGAAACTGGAAAGATTGATCAAAAGTATTGGTAGTGAGGTTTACAGAATATATTATGCAAATGTTACACTATTGCTTTCTGTTTTATCTAGTGCTTTATAGATGTTGATGTTATTTCTAATTCATTCTAATTCATGCTTGCTCTGTTCTATATAATAATACATCTGTCATTATAAAATATATTCTTTGTATACACACATATGTATGTACACATATATAATTATAAAATATATGCTGTGTATACATACCTATGTATACATATTATCTTTTTATTATTAAAATATATTGGCAATACATTTCTGTATATATCCACATATATATAGTATTTGTCTTTATAAAATATATTGTGTATTTATACATATACATATATATGTGAATGTATGTATTTTAAAAATTAGGTTCGTTCAAAAATTATAAGAAATGCAGTCTTGATTCAGACATATTTCTTTAGAAACAAAATATTATAGAAATCATTCTATACATTTTATATATTCTATACACTCTTTACATCCTCTTCCAAAAGTCTAGAAATATTTAATCATATATTTTTACCTTAGCCCCCCACAAACAAATCAAATTGTTGCATGCTACTCCCATTAGCTGTACATTCCATTTAGTTAGATTTGTAGCATATTATACTCTTAAAAATAGTATGTTTCTATTAAACCAAGAGGGAACAATATAAATAGTAACATAAATAAGAAACCTTTTCTCCCCTCCTCTGACTGCTCCTTCCCATGAACATCAGGCTCATCACTGATCTTGTAATGGGGGCTGGATAAGTGATGAGAGAGGCAATTACAAGCGGTTCTCCTCCACATGATGTTGCCTGGAAGACTAGAAAATTGCATCTCTTGATGGATGCCAACTGGGCTGGAGATCTCCATATATGGAAAGGAAAACTAACAGAAAATGGAAGAGAACACCAACAAACAGAAACCAGCGTGGAAAGAGAAAGTGAGGCTCATCATTGACAGTTGATTTTGCAAAACACTGAAGACTGAAATATTTGTGGCTATGTGTCTGCTTTCACACATCCACACGCATAATAAATGATAACTCCTGGGGTGTAAAATAAAGTATTTATAGCCCAAGTCTAACAAATTCAAATCATATGTGTTTCTTTATGAAGCATGACATCTGAAAATGGACCCACCTTGTGTCTGGGAATAAACTTGGGTACTTAATCCTACAGGGCTTGTGTGGAGGACTTTAAAAATCTAAAATGTATTACTTGATTAAAACGAGATGTTATCTGAAACGGTTATGGATACACAGCAGCTGCAGCTGATGGTGTTGGTTATGAAAGTTGTTCAGCGTATAGCTTTGGGTCCTTGTGCCGAGAGGTGGAGAGGGAGGCTCAGGGAAGCATTAACTAAAGGCAGGATGTGCCAGCACCAGTCTGTCTGTCCTTCTGGGATCATCCTGAGGAGGGGCTCTTGAATCAGGCTTAAGTCCTCTCCTAGATTGTTTCTGTAATGCCTTTTAGGGCAAAGCATGTTAGGTTTATGAAATATGTGCTCAGTAATGCTCATTGCTCCCGTGTTTTGTGACTGGAATAGTGATGGGTGAGTGTACATGAGCATAGTTCATCAGGAAGATGGATTTTTGCCTACAAAAGGTCAACAGCTATTTTATCAAAGTTTTATTTTTAATTATACAGCCACTATTAACTCTTAACAAAACATGGACACATATTAGGTCAATAGTAAATATTGATTGAGTTAAGCAATAAAATAGGTTGCTTTACCCACTAGAGGGTTGTCTTGCTCATGGTGTCTTAGGCTCACAAAGGGTTAAACACATAAATATGAGAGAGAAAGAGAGAAGGAGAGAGAGAAAATGAATGAATGAACAAGATGCTCAACAACTAAGCCAAAAGAAACAACTGGTTAATACATGTTTAACTCTTCATATGAAACAAATTTAGAAAAATATATGTGCAGACATACATGTGTACACAGTACATTTATATATGTATTTTATATGTATGTATACACGTGTGCACACATCCCTATATGGGTTTTCAATTTGTTTAGAACCAAGGTCCTCTTATTTTAAGCAGAAAACAGTTGTGTAATTATATATTAAACAGAAAAATGAGAAAATTACTTCAGGGATCCTCATGGGAGTTTTCGATAGAGGACTTGCCGAAGGGTAATTAATTGTTCTGCGTGTCTCAGGATCTTTTACTGTGAATGGTTGTTGTTCTCCTTAGGTGTGGGATCCATAGCATGTTCCCCCTACATTTAGCTGCCCTAAATGCTCACTCTGACTGCTGCAGGAAATTGTTATCATCCGGTAAGTGAATCCACACCAGCGATCAGGCCTGATGTGTCCTGTCTGTGAGCCAAATGGCTTTAGATGTCTGGTCTCAGTGGCTGGCTGTGCTTGGCCACTGCCTTATCTTGGCAGAGTGAGATGGTTTCATAGCCTGCCTGCATGAGACGGCTCCTGGCAGTCCCCGAGTCAGTCAAAGCTGTTTGGATGCCAGTGTTGTTGCGTAAAATGAAAGTCTTGTCTGATTTTCAGTGGTCCAGGATTGGGTGGGAGGAATGGCCAGAGCTTATATGTGGGAACCTTAAGTCGTAGAAAAAAAAAAATCTTTGAGGCTTAAATTGGTGGCATAACACTTAATACTTTTCAGCAAAAGAAAATGGCCCAATCCTCAACATTTCAGTGGTAGAAATTATCATGTTAGCATCCAATTCCACGGGCATTGAGACATCAAGGCAGACTCCCTTCCAAGAAGGTTTAAGTTTTTATATTTTAATGCGGGCTGTCTGGAACCAGGGATTTCCTCTGCTTTGGAGCTTTGCTGATCTTTCTTATCTCTGCTTCTGCCCATCTCCGTATATAAAGAAGTTCCTGGGCAGAAGCCTGCAGGGTGAAGATTGTTTATGAATTAATTCATTAGCTATCTCAGAGGCAGACTTCCTCCTCTAAGCACTTTACCTATGGTAGATTCTGTTCTCACTGCTTTTGGCGTGTTTGAAAATAATGCCTGCATGAAAGCATGCCGCCCACATCTTAGACCCATGGGAAGACTGGGATGCACTTAGAGTCTTCTATCCCTGCCTGTTAGTATTACTCCTCTGCCTTCCGTGTTTCTCATATGTTCTGTCTGCCTGCCCATTGCCCTACTTATCTCAAATTGGTTTCATAGATTTCTATCCTGGGATTGAAAATTGGGACTGTGGTTCACTGAGGGCTGAATGCAAAAACAAACCCTTCTTGGCTTCGTGGTGCTTCCTATAAAATTGCCAAGCTTGAGCAGTCACCATTCGTTTCCATGACAACCTCTTTCTGACTACAATTGCTTGCATTCTGGTTTTCCTACTAACTGATTTTTCTGTCTCTGCAATGTTTCTTGTGGTTTAACTAGGACAAAAGTATAGCATAGTATCCTTGTTTAGTAATGAGCACGTGCTGTCTGCAGGCTTTGAAATAGACACCCCAGACACGTTTGGAAGAACATGCCTTCATGCCGCTGCTGCAGGAGGGTGAGTACTTCTGAGTGTGGTTATTTCATGGCTTGATGACTTCATACATCTTAATTGATATAGACTTCCTGTGAACCAAAGGCAGCTTCCTTAGTAAATGGGGCCACAATCACTTCTACCAAATATCAAGTGCCACTAGCTCCATTTGCACATCACTCAGATTCTGTTCTTTGAAACAAAAATGAGTAGTCCATGTTGTGTAGCACCTTGGGTTTGTGTTGTTATCTTCTCCCAACCCCCGCTGGCATTAAGATAGCCAGGGTGTACAACATGTGTATCTACTTGGCATCTTTTCTACTGAAAGAAATTATTTTGAACTTTGTTCTCAAAATTTCCCTCCTCTGTTGCCAGTTGATTGGTGGTGATTAAGAGGATAAAGATTGAATGAATTTATGCTCATTTATAGACACTTGTTAATGAATAAAAAGTTAGTTTTGAATTTTTTCCTATGATTAAATGTGAATAAAGGTCAAGGAAATCCTAGGGATAGGCAAGAGTGATTTAATCCTTGCATTTTCCCTTGTAGCAAAGAGCTCTTTTTTCATCAGCTTTTTTTGCATATCAATGGTTAGGTAAAAGCTCTGATCAAAATATTGCTGATATATGACTACATATTGACTAAACATCGTATCTCTTGTTTGACCTTGTATTGGGAATGTGTTGGTTTTTAATCAGTTTCCTAGTACTTAAAGAATTCTCCATTTATCATGTGTGTTACCAAAGACATTACCTGTTTATCAGAGGCAAATGAACCATGAAACTGTAAAACCCCTTATTTACATAGGTCCTTCTGGAGTCATAAACTAAATCTTATACAGAGTTACAGTATTTCTTAGTATATGTGCTGCTGAAGTGGGCACAAATTAGTGTATTTTAAAAAAGATGCCCCATCCCCCAACTCTAGCCCTCAAACCAAATGAGAATGATGAGCCACACAGGTTGAATCCACCTATGCCCTTGATCTGTTTCCATCCATCATTCAGTAAGAGATTGGTGCTGTGGATTAGCTGACATGCTGTACCAATTCATATGTGCCTTTTAAAATTCACATGTCTTGTGGCTCTCACTTTTAGTTCTCTGAGAAAAGTGGCTATGAAGGGTAAATCATTGTAGAATGGGAAGAGGCCTGCACAGGCTTCTCATTAATAAGATCATTTTTCTTATTTAAATTATAGTAAAAGAACAGATTCTGAGTCACTTCTTAGTGTTTTGGGTTTAGAATGATGATAGATGGTTATGCCTACATTTTAAAAAATATCAGACCTGCCCAGAAAGTGGCAACACACTGTGCTGGGTTTATGTTTGAGACGCCAATTAGAATGAATGTTAGCTAAATGACCTTCAACAGGAAAATTCACTTCCATGGGACCTTTCCTCTCTGAGAGTGATTTATGGCTTTCGTGAATGACAAAGCTGCTTTGAATGATTGCTGGGCTCAGTTACATATCATTTTCAGTGTTGGCCCAGCACATTTATTTACCTGGGTTAGAAAGACAGGGAAACGCAGCTGTCTTTTTTTTTCCATTAAGGAGATGAACGTGCTAATTGTGCAGATTTATTGGGCTGTGATAAAAGGTAGTGCCCAACCACTTCAGCCTCTAGTAACTCCACGCCACCTTTAAACACTGAGGCGAAGTGGTTTCATAAACTCCTGATGGTTTTGAAAAAGAATTTAGGATAAATGATGAGGCTATCGCCAAAGGGCTCAATCATGTTATAATCATTAAATTCCTTAGTCATTGGGTTGAAAATGTTCCGTGAAGCCCTTTCGTTTATTGATTTATTAGTTTTGGGAAAGGAACTTCAGATCTGTACAATGTAGCATTCCTGGAATATGTCAGGGTATTTGTTGTTAGCAGAACTTTAGACCTGAGGCTATCATTTCATCTGATCCCATATTCTGATGAAAACACCTCTTTCTGCAGGTACCTTTGTTAATATCCTGACCATACTAATTATGTTTTCCCTGTCTTTCTAGCAATGTAGAATGTATAAAACTCTTGCAGAGCAGTGGAGCAGATTTTCACAAAAAGGACAAATGTGGGAGGTATGTACTCAGGCTGACCTGTCTTGAGGCCTAAATAAGAATGTGGAATAGTCCATTGAGAAGTCCTGTTGTTGATGGTCACCATGGGACAACTGGGGTGACTCTGTCCTCAGAACGCACTCCTTCCTCATAGGGAACCATGAGTTAAGGACTTTCTTAGCTTCTGCTTTTTAAAAAAATTGCCTACCTAGATATGTTTTAGGTTGTTCAAGGACTAAGAAGATATTTTTAAGTTGGTAATGCAAGTTAGGATAGAAACTGAGTTAGGTGTAGAACTTTAAACTCAATGAGATAGATAGAATATTAATATCAGTTGCCAAATATGTATGGACTGGATGTTAGGAATGTATTTATACCTTATAATTTTTATAATTGTAGCCTAATTATTTTTATTGTTTTCTATGTATTTATTGTTTTACGAAAAAGAGCCTTTTATTGGACTAAAATGGGGAGCTATTGGGGGGAAAGATACACCTTAAATTAAAAAAAAAAAAAACCAGGAGGGGGAGAGGGAAGAGGGCAGGAGGATGGGACCAGGAGGGGGAGAAGGTGGGACTATGACTGAGATGTAACTTGAAGAAATATAAAAATGTTTAGATATAATAGTAGAATAGACCACGTTAGCACACCAAACTAAACATATGGGCTGGAGATTGGCTCAGCAGTTAAGAGTGTGAGCTGCTTTTGCAGAGGACTGGAGTTCAGTTTCTAGCACCCAAGTCTGGCGACTCATAACAGCCTGTAACACCAGCTCCAGAGATCCAGTGTTGCCTTTGGAACTCCCTCATCTCCCCCACCTGAGACAGACACATGGAAAGAGACACAGACACACAAATGAAAATTAAAAAACATATATGATCAAAAGATCTACAGTGTTTGTTTTCTGTGTCGAGCATTTCATCGTGATAAATTTTTAGACATTTGAAATATTAAATGAACACAAACCACCTCTGGGTCGTAGAACTTTTCTTACCTTCATAACCCCTTATATAGCTAAAGTGTGTCATGATGGTAGCTGGTTCATGGACACACACACACACACACACACACACACACACACATCAAGTAACAACATTTCACTCAGTACTTGACCACATATACCATAGTGGTCCCATATATCTTAAATATGCGTTAGGCTATACCATCTAGTTTTTATTCGTATAATGACAAAATCACCTAATGCTACATTTCTTAAACACAATCTACTTTTGACACATGACTATATGTATGCATACACGTGTGGCACATGACTATATGTAATGTATATACACATACTCTTTCCCTCTAGCAAGCAGTTCCTTCCAATTCCTCTCTACTTGCCCCCTAGCTCTTCAGGGTTGATTCAAATTTCTTTTCCTACGAACCACCTATGATGGCTTCTTGGTCATCCTTCCAGATTCAGATCAAATGAAACCTTCTTGTCATTCTTATGGCAGTGTCCCTCCTCTGTGTTCTCCTCCCACCCTAAATACTCTATGACAGTACCGTACTAGTGGTGTCTTTCCCCATCTGACTGTAAATATCCTGAAAACAAGGACTAAGTGTCGTTTTCCTCTTTTCTGTTCTGTTCTCTCCCTTTTCTCCCCCACTTCTCCTTTCTTCTTCTTTTGTCCGCCCCCCCCCCCACTGTGTGTGTGTGTTGCTGTGAATCAAAGTCACAGTATTGCACATGCTAGGGAAGCCCTCTACTATTGAGTTACATCTATAGACAAAATGTTTAGTTTTGCCACAGGGTCTTGCCATGTAATCCAAAGTGACCTTGAACTCACACTCCTGCTTCAGGCTTCCAGTGTTGGGATTATAGACATATATCCCTGTATCTAGCTTTCTCTTTCTCCTTGAGCCCTGTTAGAGCTGTTGATACCTAGTCATTTTCAGTCCAGTTAATTAAAACAAAAGCAATCCAATATGTAAAATATTATTTCATAATTATAATTCTTCCTTTTGGACTGAAGAGAAAATCAACTAGTAAAAGAGCCCTGAGTTGTCTATGAAATGAAAAAAAAAAGCTTGAAAACTAATACATAATTCTTGAACTAAAATTACTTTATTTTTACTATTCTATTTGGTTATTATTCCTGGGATATTGGCTAGTCACACCAGAAAAAAAAAAAACCTGTCAAATAATTGGAAACTAAAAATAAGTAAAATAAGCCGGGCGTGGTGGCTCACGCCTTTAATCCCAGCACTTGGGAGGCAGAGGCAGGCAGATCTCTTTGAGTTCGAGGCCAGCCTGGTCTGCAAAGCGAGTCCAGGACAGCCAGGGCTGTTACACAGAGAAACCCTGTCTCAAAAAACCAAAAAAAAAAAAAACAAAAAAAATAAGTAAAATAAATTACTTCATATTTCTAAGACAAAGACACCAGCTTCTAGAAGAGAAAGGGTACATGCAGTATGATGGGTAGGAAAGGATACTTCTAAGGAGAAATGGACGTGAGCAAAGATGAAGTGTGAACAGGGTCTAGAGACCCTCTTCATCCAGCTTGCATTCACTAATGGGTTCGTAGTGTGCACAGGTGAGAGAGATGGCTTGTAAAAGAAACTGAGACAGCCTGGGAACACCTTCAGTTCCAAGCTGAGAAATCAAGCCTTTGTCCAAGGGGAAGACTGATGGTTTTAGAATGGAACTGTCATAGGTAGGGACTGGTCCTTTGAAAACTCAACCAGAAACTAGATAGACATTCGATTAGAGTTAGGGATGGTTGGGAAAAATTTATTAGCATATTCTAATTAATGCAGAAACACAGATATCATTATGATATTTTCATACATACATATAGTGCATACTTTGTATTTATACACTCAACTGCCCTCTTATTACCCCCCATCCTCCCCTCTTCCTTAGTAGTCTCTAAGGATGGTCTTAATGAAAATGATCCAAATGATTCTCCATGGAGCAGACTTGCCATGGACAAGCAGCAGCATGGATCTAACCCAGGGAAGGCACCAGAAACAGAAAGAAAGGATTGTGGTGGGCCTTGCCAGAAGCCACCTTGTCTGCAGGTTTTGTGGTCTTCATCTTCCACACAGAGAGCTGAAGCAAGAACACTTCAGCCAGGGCATCTGTCAGTGATGAGTCTGTTTGCTAAAGTAAAGCAGTAATAATGACAATAATAATTGCTGTTTGTTTTCCAGGACCCCTTTGCACTATGCAGCTGCAAATTGTCATTTCCACTGTATTAAAGCGTTAGTGACCACAGGAGCCAACGTTAATGAACCAGATGACTGGGGACGGACAGCTCTGCACTACGCTGCTGCATCAGACATGGACAGAAAGTAAAAATAGCCTTGTTTGTGCTTCATCTCGGGGAAGAGTGGGAGGGAAGCACTGTGATGTTTTCCTTACACTGCCTCCTAGAAACTGCAAATGAGGAAATCTCTCATCCAGAATGGAGCATCATCCCTACCCCAGTTTCCTCATTCTGTCTCTAGGTTTGATTATTATATGCTGTTGCACAGTTTCCTCACTTCTCTGCTGTTGGGCTAAATGCCAAGTAGAACTGTCAGGCCCAGGCTTTTCAGTTCTTTGGAGATCTGTTGGAATTTGTTTGGTACACACAACAGTATCCATCATTATCACTTACATGCCTCATCTGGTAGTATGTATGTCCTGTGTAAAAAATACCCACCAATGCATACATAACACAGCCCTGGTACGATGAGATTAGGCTCTGTTCCTCCCAACCTGGGCGTGAACGCTCATTCAGCAGCTGCAGATGAGGAGCTTCTTATTCTGAACATGTTTGAACTGTAGGTGGTGAGGCCTGGGAAGTGACGTCACCGAACCACTGTAAGGGGGAAGGGGTGGGGTTCAACGATCCATGGAGTTCTAAAATTCATAGGAAGACTTTGATGAGTTTGCATGACAGCTGTTGAATTCTTTGCTGCCCCCTGTGGTGCATTTGATTCTGGCTCAGGGCCAATTGCTTCTTTTCTAGAACAATGACATCTAAACATTTAATTTTAATGTATAAATAAGCTAAGCATGTGCTCTTCCATTGGGCTATACCGCCAGCCCTTTCAAACATTCAAGATGGTGAGCCAAGTAGGAAATACATCTCATATCATGATTCCGTGCACATGTTCACATATACGTTCATACGTGAGAAATAAAAATCTAACAAATAAATTTACATTTATTGTATGTGATACATTATATTTTCTAGGTAATTTTGGTGACTTCAACATAATTGATTTTACCCAGTAATAGATTGTGATGCAAGGTTTAAAAAATATGCATGAAGAGTCAGGTGTGGTGGAACATACTTGGAATCTTGGCATTGTGCTGGTGGAAGCAGGGGGATCAGGAATTCATTCATGTTCATCCTCTGATACATAGTTTGAGCATATCCTGGGCTACAAGAGATTCTGTCTCAAAGGACAAACAACAACTCCACATACACACATGTGTTTCCATGCAAGCATGAGGTCTGAGTTTGATATCCAGAACCCACATAAGGGTACCCAGGCATCTGGGATGGAGATATGGTGTTAGTTCAGTGTACTTGTTGCTTTTTCAGAAAACCCAAGTTCAGTTGGCTCACAGTCACATGTAACTCCAGCTCTAAGGGATGTCACCCACATGATGGCGTCTCACACATGTGGCATTCACTCACACAGACACACAGATACGCATAAATAACAATAATAAAAAATCTTAGAAAGAATCCAGGCATGGTGACAGCTTGTTGACTAGCCAGTCTGGCCTACTGGATGACCTGCAGAGCAATGAGCAGCACTGTCTCAAAGAAAAAAGGTGGATGGATCTTAAGAAAGGATGCCCAAAGTTGACCTCTGGCTTCCTCACATATATTGTACACACAAGCATGCACTCAAATGAACATGCACAGCCCTCTTCATTTTCTGTTTACATAAATATTTTTCTAATAAGATGTCATACTTGGGAATCTCCTAGCTATGTAGATTATTAATTGAGCAATGCTGGGCACTGGGCAAAGATAGGCCGAAGGAGTGGCTTACCATGTTTTAAGAGCTAGAAAGGGAATTCTAAATGAAGAATCATTCTAGGAGATGCAGGATAGGATCCCCTACAGGATGTGAGATGCTAGGCTGGCCAGAAAGCATGAGGTTATGGTAGGGGGTGGAGGAGCCTGGGTTAAGTTACTTCTTGTTTACTTTGAAAGTTTTAGAGTGGCTGGGGGGGAGTAGGCCACTTGATTCTGGTGGTAATCACACGCAGCTAGGGAAAGTGATGTTCTCAGTTGGATTCCTTAGAAGGAATAGATTTCCTAGATGGCCTTAGAGAGAGCCAATGTATGTCCCCATTGGGTTGGGATAAAAATCACTGAGATACAATTGTGCATAAACTATCAACGAATTTTTAATTAAAAATTAATTGTGATTTTTTTTTCTATTTTTTTACACTGAACAGTAAGATGATTTTAGGAAATGCCCACGACAATTCTGAAGAACTTGAAAGAGCCAGGGAAATGAAGGAAAAAGATGCTGCACTGTAAGTTTCCTACTAGGAGTTTCATTTGAGATCCCGAGAAAGGGATGGGATATAGGCTCACCTTTAATACATACATCCTACTGTTCTAATGTGTGGAACTCCTTATAAAATTATAAGCTTGCCTTGACTATCATTGTGATGGGCCAGCAGCCTTAGGCCTTAAATATCATATCTGACTCTATCATGTATCATATTATGCCAGGGGACATGTTAAGCCTCCACTTGGGACCTTAGGATCTGCTTTGATTACCTGGGGATAATTATTTATCGGATTTTATAAATAAAGGTCTTCAAACCTTGGTGTGAATTTCCGCTCAGACCCTCCTGCTTCTTGAAAAGAGCTACCCCTGACCAATTTTCCCTCACCTGCCCCTTGCTGGCTTCAGACAGGGACTTCACTGTTGCTCTGAAAAGCTCTGTTGTATCTGCCACCAACCAGGGACATCAACACGTGGACACTCCTTTATAGTCACAAACAGGTCACAGCAGAGATTTGTGGCCAGTAAAGAGCCTGGGACTGAGCACAGTAACTATTGGATAAGTAAACAAGCAAGTGAATCTGTTTGTCACTTTGTGCCTCATCCGCCTGAGAATACAGTGCCCCTAGAGTCTGCAGGCTTGCAGTCCAGAAAATGTTTATTTTCTCCTCAGGTTGCCAGAGGAATGAGTTTCTATGCCTGAATGCTTGTGTTCACTCTAAGGCCTCCACACTGCCCACTCTGCTTTCTCCTCATGTCCCCATGCCTAAAACGTTACAGACACAGAGGATAACCCTGGCATAGGGTATAAGGCATAGCTGAATATTTCTGGGATAGGGACAGACACTGCTGTGAGTAGAACAGAATGACCAAGTTTCACCTTTATACACCTAAATTTAAAAGAATGATGTTAAAAAAACAGAATTTTAAGTTACCTCAGCAAGTCACCTTCCTTTCTCCAGTGAATTGCAGGCTTGCCCTGTGACAGCCCAGGCTCACTGGTGAGGATGGGAGCAAAGAGGGTAGAGGAAAGGACAGGGACGGTAGCCCTGAGTTCCTTCTTACAGAGTGAGACCACATCCCCTGCCCAAGCCAAGGGCCTAACATTCTGTTGATTCTCACATCTCAAGTGGATGAACTGCTAGTGAGCCCCGAGAGTAGGAAACAGAAGCCGCTCACTGGTTGAACACTGGATTCTGTTTTTCCTTAGGAGTTATGTGGAGAATATCCAAATTCCACAGTGTGTCTGTATCTGTGGCTGTATTTATGTAGTTGTCATCTAGTTTAGCTATGTTCTGGACTAAATAGTTCTCTGGGATGAGTTCTTAATGTTTTCCACATTATAAATTCAGCTTATCAAATGATTTCTTGCAATCCATTCAGAGGCTAGGGTTGTATATCCTTAGAATGCTACTCCTGATGATCGATTTATGAAAGAGCCACATTCAGTTTACAGTGAGTCACAAGGTCCTCTCCATGGACATTTAATTACCCAAATAAAAAAGGACTTCCTTTTAAGGTACGAAGGACCAAAGACAGCATGATAGCAGGACTTTAACAAGGATTTGATTTATTTTGGAGCACTTTATAGATAAGTATGGCAAGTAGATAAATTTACAAAATTTATCTTTCTTCAGTTTTGTAGAAGTTAAAGAACCAGTTTGTCTTTTTAATTCCTTTGGCCTTAACCCAAGATGTAGGTAAATATAACTTCAAAGTTTATGAATAAACTATAGAAAGCTCTCATGGGAAAATCTTATTTAATGGGGAGGCTTATAGCTAGAATCTTAAAGCCCTGAGAGCTACGCATGGTTGATAGCTCAACCTTGTATTCCTGGAACTTGGGAGGTAGAAGAAGGAAGATTAGAAGTACAAAGTCATCCTCAGTTACATAATGAGTTTGAGGGCTGCCTGTGTTGAGGGAAGGCCCAATATCATTGCTTCTGATAGGTTGATTTCAGTGCTGAGATCTGGTTACTGCACCTTCTGAGGCATTCTCTTGATTGGTTAATAAAAGTTGCTGATGTCGAATTAGCTGGGCAGAAAGAGTATAGGAGGGTGGGACTTCCTGAGATTAGAACAGGAAGCCTGCGCTTTACACAGAGGATTAATGCATTCCAGCCAGGAGCAGGAAGGAGGACACCCACCATGCATTAGAAAAACGCATCTCATTCCACACAGCCAGGAAAATCAGCATAGTGCGGAGAATAGCAGTCCAAGGGGACGTATTTATATATGGGGGTCATATTTGGGTAATAGAATTAAGAGCTAGCTTATGTGAGCCAAGATTGCTCAGATCAGGCCAAGGCTTGTTAAAATCCATGTGGTATCTGTGTGTATTTTTTTTTATAATGGTGGGTTAAGGATTAACACCGCCAGTCAATTAAAAATAATATAAATACAGTTTAATAATTAATTATTTCTACAAATGGCGCCCCACATTGGGTGACACCTGAAACTGCAATTTAATTATCGATTAAAGTTATTAGTAAGTATAAACTGTAAGATTAAGCTGGCTGAGCAGCCGGCGACTTGGCAAAGAACTGTGCAGCCTGGCTTGCATGCCTTAACCAGTTGCCTGATTTGTCCTGGGGAAAGAGCCCAGGGACCAAGGGTGGCCTATGCCACCTGTAACTTAATCTCTATTAATTAATATAAGTTGTTATATTAGGCTGATAGAATTACCAGCCTTGGTGGGAGATTTACCTGGGTTCAAGGGAAGTCCGGGACTGCTTGGACTGAGGGCCTATAAGCCACTGCATGCCTGGGGTCACATGAGACCCTGAGTCAAAAAAGTCAGAATTAACAAGTCTTGATTAGAGTAGGAAATTGAATCAGCATAGACTTCTTGGGGCATATTTGTCTCATGGTAACGGAAATGGTATCTCGACAAGCTAGTTAGTTTTTGCCTCTTGTAAAGCAAAGATTTTGTACATCCCAGGGTGCTGGGGTTCTAGATCTTGGGGGTCTTCAGCAGAAGTCGGACCATGTTCCTCCTCCTACCTAGTGTGTCGAGCCTCTTGACATTGCAAACACAATTTTATTATTGCAGAAACCCCTCAAAATGTTTGAAGTCAGTTTTCGTTTGTGTAGGGCCACATTCATAGTTGTCCTTGGCTGCATGTAGACCACGGGCTTGCAGCCTACTTTTTCACTTTACAACTATGCCAGAAAAGCTTTTGGAATTCATAATTTTGTCTGACCTATATTCCTGATGGTGCAATTTCAGTTTCTTCTTTGAAGTGTAGTCACTGAATGAATTGTTCATGTTTTTTAAGTGGTTGGCCATTCTTTTGGTCTTTTTTTATTATTCTGTCTACTCTCAGTTTCTTTTCTTCTGAATCTTTTTTAAACTTCTAATTGTTAACAAATTAATCTTCATCTCCAATAGTGATGCCAGAAATAGTCCCTTCTCTATTAGGTTTTCCTAGTTGTGAAGACCTGACCACTCCTTTATTACATTTGAGACTTGTGAACATGGGGATCGTAATCTTATTATCCAGTAATCTTGATGACAGATATGTTCTCTACCTTAGGAAAAGAAAGTGGGGAAAGACACCTAATTACCCACTTGTTCTAAAGCTTTCCTGACTTTCAGAAGCATTGTTTTAAGATGGCATAAAGACAGATAAAGAGAGCATTGCCCTCCACGCACCCCACACATAAAGCTTTATTGTTATAGGCCCTTTTACATTCTCAAGGTACTTTATGGAATGTTCATAATAGAAGGGTTTGCACTAATTGTCCCTTCTGGTACAGAGGTGTTTCTGAGATGCAGTCTTTATGCTTACAGATGTCTAGAATTTCTGCTTCAAAATGATGCAAACCCATCCATCCGGGACGAGGAAGGCTACAATAGCATTCATTATGCTGCTGCCTACGGTCACAGACAGGGTCTAGAGCTGGTGAGTTGTTATTTCCCCTAACACTGTCCCCAAACTCTCAACCAGACAGGGTCTAGAGCTGGTGAGTTGTTATTTTCCCTAACACTGTCCCCAAACTCTCAACAGCCACCCTCACTGCCTAGTTTAGCCACCACAAGGAATTTCTGGGAAGATGTTTCCTGCTAAGTTAAAAAAAAAAAAAAAAAAAACAAAACTGTTAGACCTCATGGGATATAGATGGTTTGTTCTTATCTGTCCTCATCTGACTGACGGTGGACTCATCTGAGGTAAATGTGGTATGTTAGATCTGTGTGTAGACACAGCTTTCGTTTTAAAGATAATTAGGATGTATCAAAAAAGCTGAGTCGCTCTTTCCAGAGGAAAACTTAGCGCTGCAATTCTCACTGTAATTTACTATTTGACCTGGTCAGTCATTAGGCACACAGGCTCATTTGGGCCAGACCCATGTCTGGAGCGGAAAGAAAGAAACTGGCAAGGGCCAAGAACAGAATTTGAACTTTAAAAAAAAAAAAAATCAAATGAGTAAGAGATACCAAAGAGTTGGGATTGAAATCTGAATTCTTCTCTTGGTGATGGTCATGAGACCCAAAACTCAAATGCCCATCTTGAAATGTGGAGGGGGAGGTGAGCTCAGGTGTAAAACAGTCAGGAGTGAAGGGGACTGTGGCAAATAGAGATCCTGGCTGTGAAGGGAGGCACAGCTGGCCAGAAGACCAGGAAGGAAAGGGTTACTAGAAGTGTGTGTGTGTGTGTGTGTGTGTGTGTGTGTGTGTGTGTGTGTGTG
>CAJQZJ010010085.1:5558429-5580521 GCA_907164525.1 Lophiomys imhausi | reverse complement strand
GTGTGTGTGTGTGTGTGTGTGTGTGTGTGTGTGTGTGTGTGTGTGTGATTACACACAAGTGCGCGTATATGTGACATATGCCCAGACATATGTTACCGCACACAGGAAGGGCAGAGGACAACTTTGTGGAGTCAGTTCTCTATATCTTTAGTCACACGAGTTCAGACTGAACTCAGACCACTAGCTTGATCAGCAAGTACTCCACTCACTGAGCTATCTCACTAGACCTAAAATCTGACCTTTGTTTGTTTGTTTGTTTTTTGAGACAGAGTTTCTCTGTGTAGCCCGGGCTGTCCTGGACTTACTTTTTTGACCAGGCTGGACTCAAACTCACAGAGGTCCACCTGAAAATCTGACTTTTTAGTGTAAGATTTCCTATCTTGAAATCTTCCTGGGGGCTGAGAAGAAAGTTCCTTGATAGCTACATCCAGCCTGCAGGTCACAATTTGCTACTTTCTTGACACCACTCTTGGTTCAGCTTCATCAGGATACTTGACTGTCCCAACTCACTGTCTGTGTGGGCTGATGACAGGTGCAATTTTTCTTTACTGCCCCTGAATGTATTTATAATGACCTTATAGGCCCATAGGGACTGGCATTATTAGGAGGTGTGGCTTTGTTGGAGGAAGTGTGTCTCTGAGGTGTGGTTTTGAGTTCTCAGATGCTCAAGCTAGGCCCAGGGTTTCACTCTTTTCCTGCTGCCTGCCCATCTGGATGTGAATCTGTCAGCTACTTCTGCAGCACCATGTCTGCCTGTTTGCTGACACGCTTCCCGCCATGATGATAATGGACTAAACCTCTGAACTGTGAGCCAGCCCCAATGAAATGTTTCCTTTCATTGGAGTTGCTGGGGTCATGGTGTCTCTTCACAGAAATAGAAACTATAACTAAGACCACCTGTAAACCCAACATTTAGGAGCCTGAAGCAAAGGGATCTCAAGTTTGATGCCAGCCTGGGCTCATAATATTAGCTTGTAAAGAACTTGTGCCAGGTGTGATGGCACATAGCTTTAATCAAGCACTTGGTGGGCAGAGGCAGGTAGACTCTGAGTTCAAAGCCAGCCTAGTCAATATAGCAAATTCCAGTCCAGCCATGGCTACATTGTGAGGTCCTGTCTCAGTCAATCAATCAAGAAACCAATCAATCAACCTACCCTACTTTCATTTCTTTTTTCCCTACTACTTTCCCGTGTTATTCCTCTGAAGAAACACACAATCTGCTGTACTTGGTTTACTAAGAAAGACTTGAGGTAGGGAGTCAGCAAACTAGATTATTAGTACCTACACAGAACTAGCTTGAGTGTGCTCTTACAACTATAGTTGCTTCCACTTAGGGTCAGTTCTTTTACTATGGAACACAGGAAAATCCATATAAACTTACCCAGTTTGGAAACAAAAATAGGATTATTCTTGTATTGGTTTTCATTGCACAGGTTGGTGAATTGTATTTACCGTCACCATTCTTGAGGAATTCAACACAATTTCTGAGGTTCTTGTAAATACTGAAGAATTCCGTGTTTGATGATGGGAACAGGCAGCAGTTTTCTGGGTTTTTTTTCCTCATTATCTTTTTGTTTTCTCCCTTAGTTCCTCTTCTGTTACTTTGACTGCATACATAATAAATCACCCCAAAAGTTAGTGGCTGAAAACAGCAGTAGCGACGTGCTCTGCTCTGCCTCACTGTTTTTGTGAGTTGGGACTTCTGGAACAGCTAAACTGAGTAGTTCTAGGCAAAGGTATCTGAAAAGGTCACATGCTGGACCAAAGAATAAGGGCTTCTCTCTCCACAGCATCACCTGGACTAGATGGTACAAACTGATAACCTTCCTAAGACATGTGGTAGCCCGGTGTGTTCTTAGTGTTTCTTTTCGTCCACTATCCTCTCCTATCTTTCCTTCTACCTCTCCCAGTTATCTCTCTCTTATTCACAAATATCCCCTTTTAGAATTTTGTTGTCTAGATAGGTTGGCCTCAAATACTCAACCCTTTTGCTTCTACCTACTCTGTTCTGGGATTACAGCTTTGCCCCACCATTCTCTGAGTTCTTCCATGATTTTCTAGTGTAGCAGAATATCTTATGTGGTGGCTGAAGATCCACCAAGGGGAATGGGAGAGAAGAGGAAGGAGAAAGTCTGTGGCCTGTCTTTGAAAACTACTTGAGATTTCTCCTGCATAACCACTTCTTGAGGCAGTCATTAAGGACAGAGAGGCAAGGGAAAAGTGGAGAATGCTAGTTCCATAGCAGTTGTAAGCAGCCAGTGATTTCAGGACTCCTGGGCACTGACTGTGGTATAGAACCCCAAGTGGCCAACGAGCAGCCACAAATCATTCAGGTGAACAAACCAGTCATGGTTGCATTAACTACTTTGTCCAAAGTTATGACTCTGGTCTTTGGAAGAATGAAGACTAGTAAAGGGGCATTTTATGAATTATGATTTTAAAGGAAGTGGTTATTCAGAAAACTACACATTGCCTTCCATTACAGGTAAGTCCCGCCTCTCCTCAAGCCTTTCAAACACAGAGCTGATGCTTGGTAGGAACTGGTTAAAATAAGGCAATGTCATCTTTGCCTCTTACCTCCAGATTTGCAGTGGTACTTGCTCTTGACCTATGAGTAAATATGACTTTGTGCTTAGACCTTGTATATGAAAGGCTCTTTACAAAGTGTGCACATGTATGAATGTGTAATGTCATCATTTGGGAGAGAACTTGCTGTTGTAATTACCCATTACAAGCCTGTCATCTGAAATATATTTAAGACACAGCCTTGTTTAATTGCTTTTCTCCCAGAAAACCATATGCCGCAATTGGATATATGAACTTTCATTACAAAGTTTATTGTTCTACTCTTAATAATGTGTGCTGCACTATGGAGCTATAATGAGTTACCATTGATGCCATTGCATACAGTGCAAAATTATCTGGTAACACCTTCTTCCTGTCCAAGCGATGCATTGCATGCATTGTTTTCTTTTTTCAGGAATGCCATTTTAGGGCCATTAATTCTTTTTTCAGACAAAGGGATTTTCTTCTGTTCACAAGGCAGAAAAGAGTTGGCTCTTAGAACAGATCACTCTTGCCTTTGTGACTACAGAGGTGATTGTTCATAGGAGTTAGGACTAGCCTATAGGAGGTAGAGAAAGGATTAGTTGATCTTCACTTGTACTGTCAATTGAATCAGACCAGATTATCAACTGGTACAAGCATAACCCTTGTTTGCTTTTGAGAAAGAACCTCCATGAGTCATTTATCACACAAATGGGATTTTCCTGAAAGGTCATTGTTGGATGGAAAGCTTTATTTTGGAATGCATCCTAAAATTCCTCTTGGGTGCAGTTTGTACTAAGCAAAGTTCCTAAGTAGGCTGTGGACATTCTCACCCCCCACCCCCCGCTGCCCCAACACTAATTCCAAACAAACAGAACAGAGAACAGTATTACACCCTCCCCACCAGATGGGAAGCGCTAAATCAGGCTTCTGCAGGTATCTTATTCTTCTGCTAGCTTGTCCAACAGTGAGCCAGTTTGGGAGGAGATGGGACAGGGTGAAGCTTCTACAAGGATGGGAGAGAGAATAAGATCACCTCTAGGACAAGTGTTAAGTGAAGTGAGGCAGAGTGGTTTTTGTGTGTGTGTGTGGGGGGGAACATTTCTAATTTTTCCATCCCCCTTGGGAACCCAGTGTCATCAACATCACAGTCCCTAAAAACCCCCATTTCCTTAGACATTAGATGTTAGGATAACAAACCAATGAACCAGTATACACAAGGGGTAGGTTTCTGTGATTCACTCTCATGCCAAATTCCCCTTATCTCAAACACCCCAAGGGCATTTTTTTTTTTTTAGCCTTTATTTATTACTTCAAGTTACATCTCCATCTTTTTAACAAATTGGCCCTGATTCTGCCAGGTTTTCTCAGGAAAAGCACTGTTTTATGGTACTCTGGATCACTCTGAGCAAGTTTTCTTCCATTCTCTTTCTTTTTTTATAATTCGCTTTTATTTTATGTTAATTGGTGTTTTGCCTGCATGCATGTCTGTGGGAGGGGGTCAGAAACCCTGAAACTGGAGTTACAGACATTTGTGAGCTGCCATGTAGGTGCTGGGGATTGAACCCAGGTCCTCTGGAAGATCATCCACTGCTCTTAACCAATGAGCCATCTCTCCTGTTCCCCCTCCCCATAAGAGACCATTTTTCAGTGCATATTCCCGGCCTGTGGTTTGGCCTGTAGAGGGAACAGAGAGAGTATAAATGAGTATTTATTTTGTACTAGAACAGGCTTTGTCTTCTGGGAACTGCAGTGAGATGAAATGGCAGGTGGCCATTGGAACTAACTGACTTTTGTACAGTGGGTGACATTTGCTTCCAGCCCCTCCTCTTAGCTAGTTGAACTATTGCTGTGTTTATGTATATCATTAAGTATGTATCATTAAATTTTATGCATATGTGTTAATGACTATGACATTTAACTTAGTATATATTTGCTTGACATTCATGGATTGTGGCTCTTGTCTAAGATTAAAAGCTTAAAATGTATAAACCATATTTTGCTTTCAATTTATTTTGTTCCAATCAAAATGAAGCAGAAATAACATTAGCTGTTTTAACTCTATTTTCTGTATTTAAACTACTTTTGAGCTAGTTCCACTGACAAAAAGCTCCTAGAAAGTGATGGATTCCTTAGTCTTGAGAGACTAGTCAGGTTTAGAACTCTATCTCATCCACCTATGTAAGCCAGTATTCTCATTGCTTTTGATCAAAGATGTATGTCCTGAGCATGTTCCAAAAATTTTCCCATCGGTGCATACAAAGAACTGTAATCAGTCAAATTCGATTGGGCTCAAACTATCAAAGCAGAGTGGAGGGTTCGTGTCTAATAAAGCACCTTATATCTTAATCAAATGTTCATTTGAGTGGAGGAGGGGAGCTGGCAGAGGGCTCAGGTTTCTGTGGGCAGTACACTCAGACTGCTTGGGATGGCAGAAATGTAGGATGCATGCCCCTATTTGGAATTTCGTCTCTGTTGACATACTTGTTTTCTTTTACAATATTGAATGTTTGTCTGTGAACATAAAGACTCATGTAACTTTGTTATTTTCAAAGTGGAAAAACATGTCTTCTAGTGTAATTACATAAACTGTCTACACAGACTAAGAAAGATGGTTTGGAAAGTAGAGAGTTCAGATTAAACCCAGGCCAGGATTTTGCTAAGCTTAGTCACTTGGATTTGGCCATTGCCCCCGGATCTCCTGTGAACTTGAACTTCAACAATAAGAGTAAGTGAGGGTAGCAAGCAATCCCTGCATGTGAATTCCAGGAGTGCTGTGATTCTCTGGCGAGTTTTGGGCAACTAAAAAGAAATCATATTACATTCATAAACTCCTAGGTGTTTCTGATTTTTATCACAGACTTGAACATTGTTAGCAACTGGCTCTGAATAAATACATGTGTCTGTATAGGATGCATTCAATGTCTTGATACTAAGAAGGTGAGGTTTAAAGAAGTTAGTTTTTTAATAAGTAAATTATATGTTAGGAAGTAGTCACATCTAAAGAAAAGGTTGTCTGAAGATAACCAGTGAATTTGAACCCAAATCCCCAAAAACCTCTAGGAATTTTTTTCTGTTCCCAGAGGTGATATGAGCTGGTCTTAGAGTACCTGACTTTGAGCTGGCAGGCTTTGCATGAGCAGAGTTCTGTGGAACCTTAACAATGCCACTGTGACCGTTCTACTGTTGAACTCAGTCAAGGAGAAACACAGCTCTTAGGAGGAGCTCTGCCCATGTCATGGTTGACACAGGCATTCTGATACTACTAGCAGCCTCTCACTATTATGAGTGAGTTCACAAAAGTTGAATCAGGAATGGGTCCCACACCTACATTCAGAACAGTAGAACAGACAAAGGGTCTGCTCAGCAAAGGGTCTGTTGCTTACGATGAGGCAGAAGATCATTCTGGCTTCACTGTGAATCCATCTGGCCATTGATGCAAGAACCACTTAACAAACATTACTGAAATAACAAGCTCAGCTGTACCTTCGGTGGAGGGTCCAGAACAGGCTGTTGACCCCACATTTCAAAGCTAAATACTAGTGCTTCAGTCACAGCTCACTTAACGGTGTTGTCTAAAGTCTGACCTGAGAAAGGCAGGAAGCTTAAGACCCTGGAGAGATTGTTTTTAAAGTTATCTATACCATGGAACACACCATCCCCACAGTGGGGGGGGGAAAGGCTGCCTCCTTTTGACTGAAGACCAAAGAGGCTTCAGTGAGATGGCTTGGATCTCTGATACACGTTCTATGCCCTTTAATGGGCACAGTGGTCTGGCATATGGTAAATATAAAATAGCTCTAATCAACCAGACTTTGCTTGCCAGGAGGTTGTTTAAAAAAAGCCCGTTGTGAAAGATCACTCCACCTTCAGCAGTGATGGGAAAATGTGTCATGTTCCGGGTGCCCTGTGTATCAGAGGCCACAGTTAGCCTAAGGCTGTCCTGGATATGGCTGAAGAGAGTTGCCTGGGGTAATGGGAAGGCTCAGGGCTCCTAGAACAAAGGAGGGAGAGTCAGTTACCAGGAGGCAGGGGCATTACTTAGGAAGAGGGAGCTGCAGGTAAGAGAACCTTCGGCAGCAGCTGAAAGAGAAATAATGTGATGCCCAGGTGGGCATCATTACCAAGGGTGCATGCTGGCTGGTAAGACCATTGTCTCTGCTGCCTGCCTTTTTTTCAACCCTAGAGGAAGCAGACATGGAGAGTACAAGAGGAGGGGAGCTCCAGGCTAGGACAGAGAGATCCTGCTCAGTGTCCCCTTCTCCACTGCAGCCTTTGGTGTGGAGAAGCTCCAGTGTTAGGCAGCCTTCAGGGTTTTTGGTTCTTATACTGGAAAAGACTGATTAACTGCTGACATGAAGCTATGTTTGTGACTGAAATGCTTTGAGGGATTTTTTATTATTTGTTAGAGATTTTTATCTGAGGTGGCAGGAAATGGAGTCTCATAATGGAGATTGACCCTGATATAGGGAAAAAGAGAACAGAGATGTAGTCGAATTTGCTGGTGACTCACTGCTTAGTCATACACCGGCAGCCATTGTTTAAGGGAAGACTAGCGTTCAGCTCTAAAAGAAAAGAAATTATCTTTGACTTGAAATATACATGAATTGAAATTTCAACTTTATAAGATAGAATGTCCTAACAGTTCCAAGTTCTTATTAGGTGCCAAAAAAAGCACTGAACAAAAGTAATATATTAGTGAGTGATCGAACTTGATTTAGTGATAAAGTTTAAAGGTCAGTTTTTAAGTGTTTTACTGAATCTCTTGTTTCTTTGAAAGATATTTCAGAGAAGATGACAGGTTGGAGAGAGAAAGAAATTTACACTTCCATGGGCTGGTCTTCTCTTGAGAAGTGACTACTTACAAACATGAAAGCATTTTAGCATAATCTCCTCTTTCTTATTTTTATTTTTCAGTATCTATAAACCTCTGCAAATATGTAAAACTGTTGTAAAGACACTTGGCAAATTAAAACTCACACACACACACACACACACACACACACACACACACACACACACCTCTGTAATTGTTTCCAGATGTATAGTGAACACTGAGGGATTCAAATAGGTGTTACTGATTCTAATGGGGGAAGTTTCTAAAGTGTAGTTTAAATGTGAACTGAATAACAAAGTTAATCTGGCTTGTTCTCCTTTTTTTCTAGCCTGTCTCTTCTTTCCTACTCTGTCTTAGTTACTTTTCTATTGCTTTAACTAAACCCCATGACTAAGGCAATTCACAGAGAGAAAGAGTTTATTTGGACTTGGGACTTGCAGTTTCAGAGGGTGAGCCCAGGACCATCATGGTGGGGAGCATGACAGCAGGCAGGCATCTCAGCTTTGCTGAGAGCTCACATCACCTGTAGACAGGAGGCAGAAAAGGGTAACTGTGAATGGCATGAACTTTTGAAACCTCAAAGCCCACTCCCCAGTGAAACACTTTCTCCAACAAGATCACACCTTCTAATCCTTCCCAAGCAGTTCCACCAACTGGGAACCAAACATTCAAGTATCTGAGCCTATGGGAGCCATTCTCATTCAAACCTCCAAACTTTCCTCAGTCAAAACACATTAGGAAGCATTCAGTTAGACAAGACAGCAGCCCAGCAGCCAAGGAGGATATCAGGAAGACATCCCAGGAAGGATGGGAACCCATTTAAGGATGGTGACCTACATAAGTATATTTGTTACTCTTCTCACGGCTATGTCAAAATACCTGACAAAGGTAACTTAATAAAGGAAAGGTTTATATTGGTTCATGATTTAAGAAGGGATATAATTCATTATGGTAAGAAAGGGATAGCCCCAGGATTGTGCCAATGTCTTGGGGTATAGGATGGGTTATAAACCTCAAGATGTGCTCTCAGGGACTCACTCCCTTCAGGGATGCTTCATCTCTCAGGATGTCCAGCCAAGAGCCTACAGGCTGCATGTGGCTAAGGATAACTATTATGAATGCATCCCAGTACAAAATCCTGTTCTTAAAATGGTATATTAGAAGGGGGTAACTTGAATGGACAGTTCTCAACCATGAGCTTTGTAGATGACAGCATCATGCTGTAGTGTCATGCAAAGTAGATGTATGTATTCTCTCACAGTCCACAGACTATTGCTTGAACACCTGTAGGAAGTTACACGACCTTCTAAAAGCAATGTTATCAGTTGCAACCAAGTGTACAAACACACGAGCCTATGAGGACATTTTACGTTCTGACAACAGTGTGTTTCACACTAAATATATTGTTGAAGTTCCCCATTTTTAAAGTCTGTACATTCTTCTCTTGGTCCCACATTCTTCTCATTGATACGGAACAAGCAGTAACCGAAAGAAATCTTGTCATACAAGCACACTGACTATCATTCACTCTTAAATGAAGGAATACTGTAATTATAACAAAGTGTGGTCAAGATTTCTTGTGTGCTGGAGGCTGTACTTGGTACTAGCAGTTAGTGAAGTTGGATATCTGGGTGTACCTTTCAGCTTTCATAAGTTTTAAAGCTGTGTCAGTCTTCATTATCAGTCATCAAAACTCTTAGAGGAGCATCTGTTATGAACTTGCAGTGAAAAGTCTGGGGGATACATGTTTATGTACTAGGGCAGGTAGAGCCAGTTAGACAAATGGCTAAGAAGAACTTTCCTTCCTGAGTGTGGAATGAGAGTCAAGGGAAGTGAGTTAAAGTCAAGGTGTTCATATTGTGGGGACCTCAGGTGGTCTCTCTTCCTCAAGGTCCTCGCCTATGCCATTCAGAAAACACCAGCCCCTGTCCTCTGGGTGGGACAGAGAAACCCTTACCACTGCCATTTTTTTTTCTACACTTGATGGAAACTGAACTTCTTCTAAGGTGTGGCTTCTCTTACATTAGCCACCTTATGGCAGGCTGCTTTAAAAAGCATGGAGTGGATTTAGAGGAGTGTGCTGAGAACTATGGTTGATACAGGACTATGTTACATGTGGGCATAATGTTCAAAGCAATCAGAAACTAGTTCGGAAGATACAACCATACTGCATAAATATCAGTTCAAAATATTATGTACACCCCCAAGTTCTTCACAGGGTAAAAAGAGAATTATAACAACTATCTGGGTGTTTTATCTGGTCCCATCCCTTTCTGGTTTGCTTGGCTCTGTTTCAGTTTCCACAGAAGACATGGAACTGGGAGGGGGAAACAGTAGTCATGCTGTTCTTGAAGGAAAAATGTATAGACCACATGGCAACATGCCAAAGGTCTTCTGTGGTGGATTGCCGGATTGCGGTCTGCATATCAAATGCTCTTTGGTCAGAGAAGACCCTGTTCCTATCACTGCTAACCCATGGCTGGAAATAACTCTCTCTTGATGGATGAATAGATAAATTTATGTAACACATATGCAAACAGTTATATATATATGTATATATAGCTATATATAAGTATATATAATATATATATGCATATATATACTATATGCAATGTAATATTATTCAGCTTAAGAGAAGGAAGTCCTGCCACTTTATAACAATATGTCTGAATAAGGAACATATTATGCTCTGTGAAAGAAACCAGACACAGAAAGGCAGAACACTATAAAAACACACTTATAGATGGAATCTAAAAAAGATTAAACTCATAAAAACAAGGTTTCTAAGAGTCAGGGGAAATGGCAGATGTCAGTGAGATCACACATTGAGTTCTTCAGGGTTCTGAATATCTGTGCAAATGACTGTAGTTAGCAATGCTGTGTTACGGAGTAGATAGCAAGTGTTCTACACATACATGCATGCAAACACGCATATGTGCACATGCATGTGCACACACACACACAAGCACATACATATGCATGCACAAACAGAGCCACCTGTAAGGTGGTGGAAGTTTAGTAGTTTGTGATTATCCATTCACTGTGTATGCATGCTTTAAAACATTACATTATATACCTCTAATACACATAGGGTTTTTTTTTGTTGTTGTTAATTTTAGTTCAGTAAGGTTGAGCAAACAAAGAATATAAGAAAATTGTCTAGCACATACCTTGTACATGAGAGATAAAAGTATCAGTAAATATTATTTATTCATTGTCTGTAACTTAAGGAGACCCCCATCTCCTGCACACTGTACCACACCTAGGAATATCTAAAACTTGAAAAAAAATGCTGTATCTGCAATCTTGCTATCAAGCAGTGGGAGCCAGCATGTAAATAAATAAGTGAGATAAAGTAAGTTGTTGCTTTATTGGGATTCTGTATTTCTATTATCGTTATCTGGAATCCGACAGGGGTCTCAGAAGAGGTACAGGTGAGATACTGTGGGGCTTTGTGGTTACTGAGATGCTCTCTGACTCCTGTCAGCGCAGTGTGTTTGCTAAGCATGTGTCTCTCTGTTTCTCCTTGTCTCACCACCAATGGTGTGACCGTGGAGTGGCCGTGTCAGACTGGAAACAAACTGATGAGGACAGGTGGTGGTTGTCTAAGCTGGGTTGGTTAAATCAGCGAGTCCTTTATTTATGTGATACCAGAGGACTGGTCAGTAACGGTTTCTTTGATTTTGATGACATCTGCATTGCCTACTAAATGAGTCAGTTGTAAGAGGTGCAATATATTAGATAGAGCAAAAAGAAAATAGATGCTGTATCTAAACTCACGATGCCGAGGTCACCACCATCTGGGATCAACCATTCATAAAAGATTCGATGTGAAGCAAGCACGTATCTGAATATATGTGTCGAGTCTCCCCTATCTGCTTTGATTTTGCTTAAGATAATAACAGCTTTCTTACCCACTTACTTGCATCTGTGCTGATTCTTTTAATATTCATTAAGCAGACATAGTCTTTGTGGTCTTTGACTGGTGTTTTTGAGTCCCAACAAAAATCAGCCTTAATTGGATCAGTAGAAATTTCCCTTAAAGTTGTGTTTTTTATGACCTGGGCCAGAATCAATAGCCCATTTACTGATGTTTACAGCAGAAAATTTATATTGTCATCTAATATTACGATATGGTGTCCAGAGGACATTTGTGTTGCTGGGCACAGATTTTGTGAGGACTAAGAGCAAGCACACAAGAAGTCTTTCTGCAGAGGGATGCTCTTCCATCTCATATTTTCTTTGATTTTATTTTAAAGTTAATAATTTTGTATTCAAGTCAATTGTCTTCTTTATTTTTGGTCTGCATTTTAAATTATAGTGCCGTGCCTCTTAGCTTTGGTGTCCCTCTCCTACATCTCCGATAAAACATCCATTGCCCAAAGCAAATGAGTTGCACCCTGACCTGAGGCAGAAAGCAAATTAACACAGTACTAGTATTATTCAGGGTAACATGGGACTATTGTCTAGATGAAAATTACCGTTGATTAAAAGAGTAACTTTTAAGCTTGAGTGTTGCTCTCAGAAATCACCATGGAAACAGAGGCAGTAGTCTGGTTTCCTAGTAAAACACGAAGAGCTGTGCATTCTCAGTGAGTGGAATCAATCAAATGTAACCCATGGCCCTGAATATCTTAGAGCTGACCACCTTTCAAGGTGACTGTCACTTACAGCAATCAAGTGTTTTGCAGTGCACAAGTCAGCTAATCTAGCTCTCCAAGGAGTGCTTGCATTAATAGAAATGGATGGTGGCAAGAGGAGCAAAGACCCTGCTGCCTTTCATCCCAGATATTGGCTTATGCTTGTGTTTATATGAAGACTCTAAGGACTGAAGCCTTATAGACAACATTCCCATTTTATCATAGAACTAATAGAGCTCTGGGAGTTGAATGGCTGAGCCAAATGGCACTATATCTATACCTTTTTCATTGGAGTTGCCTATCTTATTTTCTATGGCATGTATCCCTGCTCCACTTCAAGAGGCTTTCATTTACCAGGCACGGCAACAGCGAAGAACAGCAATTGGTCTGCAGGCCCCTGCAGGGCGACAACTTCCAAATCTTCCTTCCCACTCTAGTTAGTGAGTTTCCTCTGATAACACTGAGCCAGATTTATGTAAATATGTGAGGACTGCCCTGTGGTCACATGTGAAGCAGAGAAGATGGTTGTCAGTATGTAAGGTAACTGCAATCCAAGAATGTTACCAGATGGGTACTCAGAAAGGAAGATTTTTGTTTTGTTTTACTTTTAAATAGAAAACCAGTGTTATCTAGGGTAGCCCCTGATGACTTATGGTCAGCCTCCCTGTGTATTTATTAAGAACATGCAGCATATGAAGTGCCACTCATCTGAAATAGACCCAGCTCCATCTTCATGGATAGTGTATATTGTGATTTGGTAGCAATGCAGGAAGTTAAGTGAGTAAATTACTCTATTGGCAATAGCAGCTTCTGTAACATTCTATTGTTCTACCCTCAAAAGTGTTCCTATTTTACTAAGATGAAGTAACACAAAAATTAGATAAAAGAACTACTATATGCTTGCATCAGTGTGAACAAGGACTAGATATTATTGTTTTTTTTTAAGATTTTATATTTTAATTATGTGTTTGTGTGTGAGTATGTGCACATAAGTGCAGGTGCCCATGGAGGCCAAAAGAGGATTTTTGGATCCCCTAGAGCTGAAATTACATGTGATTGCGAGTGTCTGACATGAGTACCAGGACTAAACTCAAGTTCTCTGAGTGAATCGTACAGTCTTGAAAACAGTCATCTCTCTGGTGCTCAAAAGCTTGTCTTAAAAAAATTTTGCACGCAAAGTAGAGGTAAAAAATATTTTAGATGAAAAATTCCACCAAAATATTAATATATATTATATTAATATATCAATATAAATTAATATATAAATTCATATATATTAATAGTCCTAAACAAAATGTCAGCAAATTAACTGCAATATGTTGAAAAGATAATACATTATAGCCAAGTGCAGCTGTTCTAGGATTGCAAGTAGAGTGGAACATTGAAAAAACTAAGCAAGGTAATTTACCCATTAAGAGATGAGGCAGGAAAAACACCAGCAAACAGCTTAGTGCAGTTAAGAACCATTAGGTAGAGCTCAGTGTTGGCATACAATATAAAAAACTTAGCAAACTATGAATACAAAGAAGCTTCATTAATCTGGTAAGGACTGTCAGCAAACCATCTTTGATAAAAATACAAAACTTAATAGTGAAACATTGAAAGCCTTTTTTCTCTATGATAGTGGGAGCAGGAAAATATGTATAGCATGTCCCACTTTTGACAGTGTTGGGCTGGAAGTCCTAGCTGGAACAGTAAGTGAAGAAAAAGAAATGAAAGTGTTAGGGTTGGGGTTGAGGACTCAGTAAAGAGTTTACCAGCAGAGGAATCAGAGACTAGACACCTAGAACCGGTGTAAAAGCCAAGCTGATATGGCATGTGCCTGTAATCCCAGATTCAGGAGTCAGAGTTATGGAATCCCAGGGAAAGCTGGCTAACTAGACCTGAAGAACCGGCAAGTTCCCTGTTCAGTGAGGAGCAATGAAGGAAGAACATCAGATGTGAACCTCTGGCCTCTATGTGCATGTGTACCTGCATAAGCATGTTCTCACATGTATGCAGGCACACACGCACTGAGGCTGCAGTCCAGCAGTAGGAAACTTGCCTTGCATGCATCAAGCCCCCATAATAAACACACAAGCATAATGAAGAGAAGGTTTGGAGCTAGGAAAGCCTCCCAATGACGACAAAAGAAGCTTTGCATATGTGATTAATTTACAGACATTAAGGTCATGGTAGACTAGGTGGATATGCGTACAGTGGGTTGTTTCATTTTATATCCTACACAGAGCTTGATTCTAGAAGGACTCGTAAGATCATAAAGCCAATATGAACCAAGCCAAGATACTTCTTTATGCCAACAAATAGGGTAACAGGGTAAAAAAAATGCCATTTACAAATACAGTAGCACTTACATTAGCATCTAAAATACATAAAATGTTCCTTCTATGAAAACAATAAAAATTATTGAAAAAAACTGAAGAAAACTTAAATGCCTTTACAAAGCTAACAAATAAAAATTCAGTTTCTTTTCTTTACCCCAGAAATTATCAAGTAGGAAATGAAATTTTAAAAAGAAGTCAGTCATAAGATCATACTTTTCAATATCATAAAAGTATCAAATACTCTGATGAAACTATAATACATTATGAAAAAAAAACTTATTCAATAAATGCAAAAAGATCCTTATATCTGTATACTAAAAATCTCAGTACTATAGAGACAGTAAACACTTCAGCCTGATTTATAGATTCTCCAAAATCCCAGTAGGGCTCCTCACACATGTGTGAATTGAAAGCTGGTCTTTAATTTTATGTGGAAATGCAAAAGGTAAAGAATATCTAAGACAATCTTAGAAAAGAAAAACCTAGAGACTTTGCTTCCAGATATCAAATATCTGTAACAGAGTTACAACAATGAAAATAACCTGGTTTTCTACAAAGTAGATAAAATGAAGGATCAGAAATTGTAGCCTGGGCTGGAGAGATGGCTCAGTGGTTAAGAGCATTGACTACTCTTCCAGAGGACCTGGGTTCAATTCCCAACACACACATGGCAGCTCACAACTGTCTATAATTCTTGTCCCAGGGGATCTGACACCCGCACGTGGACATACATGGAGCCAAGATACCAAAGTATCTTAAAATAAAAGTAAATAAAATAAAAATAAATAAAATTTTAAAAACTGTCTTAAAAAAAGAAATTGAAGGCTAAGTCTGTACATATGGTGTCCTCACTAATGATAAGTGTGCCACAAAAGTTCAGTGGGAGAGAAAAATACCTTTTTTCCTAAATTTTGCTGGGAGGAAATGAATATACTTTTACTGTACACAAAACTCTATTCAAGTAGAATTTCAGATCCATGTTGGAAAGATGCAGTAAGAAGGAGTTTACAGCAAGAGTTCTCAACCTGTGGGTCATGACCCCTTTGGCAAACCTCTATCTTAGCAAACAATAGCAAAATTACAGTTATGAGGTAGCAACAAAATAATTTTATGGTTAGGGGTTGCCATAACATGAGGCACTGTATTAAAGGGTTGCAGCATTAGAAAGGTCAAGAACCACTGTGTTAGAACACACAGGGAACATCCTCATGTCTCAGAGGGAAAGATTCTTAGGCAAGATATAAAACATTGGACTATGTTAATCTAAATTTTTTGCTGATTAAAAGACAACATTCAGGGACTACAAAGGCATACATATGAAAAGTTGTGTACCAAGAACTCTTGCAGAATATATAAAGAAACTCTTAAAAACTAACATGGAAAAAGTGGATATCCCAATTGAAAAGTGGACAGAAGGTTTGAGCAGGTACTACACAAAAGGATATCCATGGATTTAGTCATGCAGGAAAAGGTGACTGACTTTCAAAGTTATTCGGAAAGAACAAGCTAGAAGTACTGTGGATGTGTTAGTGTTCTATTGCTTCCAGCTTAAATGGTCACAAATTTCATGGGTTACAACACTGGTCCAAATGACTGGCTTTTCCTCAAGCTATTGTGACTGAATCATCTCTCCAAACACTTCATAGCATCCGTGCTGAGCCTCTTCTGTAAGCACTGCTTTAAATACAGTTTCAATAGAGTTATGAGAGTACCATCTTTGAAGAACTTGGTTGTTAGTATCTGAACCTAATGGTTGCTAGGTTTTTATTTGTTTTGTTGTGTTGCGTTTTTTGCAGTGGAGTTGTTCCTTTGATATATCTTAAGTACAGTCATTGGAGTTTTGTTAGTTTTGAAGCAAGATATTTCTATTTCTCCATGATCATGATACTTAGACATTATGTGTGTATGTTATTTCATATTTGGAAGGAAGTATTTGTACTTGAACCACCATTTGCTACAGCTGAATGTATATACTGTATGTAAGCTAGACATTGAACTTAAACACAACTCTACTTCAGGTCCTTTTCATGGTGTGAGCCTTAGTTTCCAGGATGTTGTATAACAGTCCTATGTGTGACCTGATATCTAATCTCTTAGTCCTTCCCCTTAACTGTGCTTGTGAAGACATGTAGACTCTTGAGAAAATAAGATTAGAGAAGTCCTTTGACCACTCTGTCCTTGAGAATGGATTAGCCTCTTATGAAGCACTGTGTTGTTTAGCCAGATGTATAATCCTGGGTAAGATTTAAAGTTTATTACAGCCTGTGACTATTACCTCTTTTCAGATACACAGCCACTCTAATATCTAGCAGATAGCTGGAGCAGCAGGACTGGATGATAAGTGGAGAATGGACTAGCACAGATGAGAGATAAATATCTACAGACTATTTTCTCATTATAAAAATACCATATGCCTAGTTATAGAATTTTTGGAGACGACATAGAAAAAAATATATATATTATTGAGATCTATCGTTTTTCCACATAGAGATAACCAGCTTCTATATTTTAGGTTATTTTCTTCCCTCTTTGTATGTACATACATGTGTGTGGGTGGGCATTTGCCTGTTGGAGTTTATGTTAATTATCTCATAGCAAAAGAAGAACTCATTTTCTTAAAGGACAGAGTTTATGTGATTAAGAGTTAGGCAGTTGGGCATCAATCTGATGTAGACTTCAGCAGAAGGAAATATTTTGTTTGGAGCTTGGCTAGAAGAGACAAATCGGGGCCGCCATCTGGTTTTAATCCATGCTTTATCAACTGATCCAAGAAACTCACCTTCTTCCCACTCTACCCTCCTCATCCTGTTTGGCAGACCTAGATACACCCTGGCACAGTTAGCAAAACAAATTAATGTTTCTTAAGTCTGTTTGTAATTAATAACTCCTGGAAGAGCATGAGTCTTCTGTAGCCTTGGAATCTTGCGTAATTTTCTCTAAGATAAGTAATTAGATGCAGAGGATTGATAAAGCGTCTCCTCCAAACTTCTGCCAGACAGTCCGCATCTGTAATAAGGGTTGAGATGATTAAAATCTGAAATGACTGCAGGTTTTCTCAGGTGTCACAATAGCAATGATATTTATTGCTTCCCTCCACCCCTAGGCCAGATGTATCCCCAAAGAAGAGAAGACTTAAATTGAATCAAAAGACTGAGCCTGAGGTCATTTGTGTGGTTTGGTTAACACCCATTGTCTGTTTCACTCTTTATTCCATACACGTTCTCTAGCACATAAGCTAAATGCAAAGGAGGAATTTCTCAGTATCAAGTTGGTGGTGCTTTTCTGTGGAAACTCTTGTGCTACCAGTGAGTGAATCCTCATTTACTAAATTCCTTCATGGGAACACATTGGGGCACTTCCATCATGGGGCTTCCATGAGCGGCATGTCTGAGATGGAATCCTGATTCAGATCTCTGTTCTGTGGTGGTAACCCTTCCCATAGTTTCAAAGGGAATACTCCTTTAAGTCTACTTTTATTTCACTTCCCTAACAGAGGGCTTCCCAGCCTTTGCACTATTAATATCGTGAGAGGGAAAACTTACGTGGGCTGCCTTTTTGTGGGTGTTACCTTGTGCATTCCAGGATGCTTATTAATTTCCCTGGCCTCTGCTTGCTGGGCACCAATGGCAACCTTCTCCCTCAACTTCCTACAGTCAAAAACATCGCCAGACATTTGCCAGAGGTCCACTGGGCATAGAGGGGAGATACACTTCCCTGCATGAGAACAATACTCACAAGGCAGTAGTAACAATAAGACAAATAGATTTCTACTGGCATTACATAGTTGGAAACCCAGTTAGAACTATTCATCTCTTCGACAAATAATTCAGAAGACTCATGTGGAAAACGCTCTACTGGCTGAATGTGAAAGACGCTGATGGTTTTGAAATGGGCAAGCCCAGTTTTGTTCAGGAAACACAAGGCCATTTCCCCATGTAGAAGTGTTCATCCTAGGGGCTTAGTGCTGTGTCTGACCATGCTGTGCTCGCACCAGGCCCAAGCACAGCCGAGGATAAGCACAGTTAGTTCACTTCTACTCTCTGTAGGTAAGGTCTTTAAAACAACCAACTTGGCATCTAACCAGCAGAAGGGAGCTGCAGCATCATTTAATTAAGCCAAAGTAATTATCACGGGAGGGTATTTAATCACGGCAAAAGACACGGTGAATTTAAAAGACACGGTGAATTTAGAACATGGGAAAAGTAAGAAGCTTTCGTATTGGTGTCAAATATCCTAACCTGGAAGCTACAGATTAGGTTGGAAGGAAAGGTGGAACAGCCTCAGTGTCCGTGGGAGGTTGTTCCAGGACCTCTGTGGAAACCAAAATCCAGAGATGTATAAATCTCCTACATAAAATGGCTTTATATTTGCATATGACCTACATATACTCTCTAGGGTACTTATAATACCTGATATGGCGTAAATGCTTCATACATAGTTATGTTTTGCTACTTAGGGAATACTAAAAATATGTGTGTTCATCATGGGTCTTTTTTGTCATGTTTATTGTACTGTTTATTGAGTCTTTGCAGTTTGCAACATCCACAGATAGGAAGGATCACCTGTATGTATTAAAATAGAAAAGGCAACCCTGGATTATTTTTATTTATTTCATTAAAATCACTTCTGGGATCAAGTTCTTAAGGTTGTGATGCAGAAAAGCATCTATTTGCTCAACAGTGCAGCTTTTTTTTTTTTTTTTGTCTTGGTGTCTAGTTATGTACGGAGGGAAAATGAAGGATTAAAAAAAAAAAAACCCAAAACAACAACAACAACAAAAACATTTGGATATATGAAAACAGATCTAATCCGGGGGGGGGGGAGTGTAAAAACAAAGTAATTTTTTATAATTTCAAGAAATCTATATAAATATTTATTCAATTAGCTAAAAGTAAATGTTATAATTGAAGTTCTTAGGAGAATAGCAGAAGACGAGATGGTTCAGTGGGTGAAGGAGCTTGCTGCCAAGAATGATGACCTGAGGTCAATCCCTGAGTCCCACGTGACAATCCTAAATGGACCCACATACACGGGAGAAGTGTCACAAGTAAAACACACAGGCACACACACAGACACTTGCACACACTATTTTTTTTAATTTAAAAACTAGCAAAACAAGACTTTCAACAAATCATCTGTGGATGTGTATGGTCTCTTTTCTTTTGCTGATGTTGCTGCTTCTCTTAAACCAGAGGATGTTTGCCATAGACAAGTTACCAAGCCTTTAAATCCTCCCTCCCCAACATCAGGGACCCTTTCTGAAGGAAAGATGACTTATCTTCCCAGTTCCAATAAAGCATTCATGTTCAGTAGCTCTGTCATTAAAACCATCGCAGTACTCCTGTTAGAGGAGAAATTCTTTCTCTATTAACTTACAGTGTGGTTCTTAGTAAAATGAGCAAACTGTTTATTTCCCATGTGCATAATTAGCCCAATCTGCCTATATTCCAAGAACTGTTAAGGCTCAATTCTAAAATCCTGGTAGATAGATGCTCTGGTGTTTTGTGTCCAGTAATATTTATGAAACGTTGACCTTTGGTGGTAGTTTTAGAATAGCAATTCTAATAACTTTATTTACCAAGTAGAAATAAATGTTTTAAAGAAAATTTAACAGCCTCAGAGTCAGTTATCCATAGCTATAAAAAATTTAAGAGGCAGAGTTGTTTTGTGTATGTGTATGTGTGGGGGGGGTGTGTGTATGCTGCTCGTATTTTTGTGTACATGTAGAAGTCAGACGACAACCTTAGTCATCTTTTCTCAGTTGATGTTCACCTATTTTGAGACAGGGTCGCCCACTGGACTGTAGCTCACTGGATAGTCTAGGCTATCCAGACTTTGAGCACTGGGGATGCTCCTGATTCTCTCAGTTCCCCAACACTAGGATAACAAGCCCACACCACCATGCCTAGAGTTTTTACTTGGGTACTGTGGGCTGAATGCAGGTTCTCAGGCTTGCAAAGCAAGCATGTTATTGACTGAACCATTTCCCCAGCCCCAACGCTGTTTTTTTAATTCTCTTCTTTCTCACAAGTTGTTAAATTAGTGGGAAAGATGAAGTTTTGAAATAGCTTATGGATGGAACTAGAAAAGCTCATCCTGAGTGAGCTAACCCAGACCCAGAAAGATACACACGGCATGTATTCACTTATAACTGGATTTTAGCCATATAGTGCAGGATAACTAACCTATAACTCACAGACCCAAAGGAACAGGAATGTGGACTTTGTTACCTGTTAGTGGGACACTTCACTCTTGTGGAGCAAGAGTGTGACTGATGAACTGATGGGGGCTGATATGTGGAGGCACCCCACACTGGAGGGGTAGGATAGGTGAGAGAGGGGAGAGAGGGTGGGAAGATGAGACTGGGAGGGGTGGAGGGAGGGGCTGTGATGGAGATGTGACTTTAATTAATAAATGTTTAAATAAAAAAAAAATGAAGAGACATGTACACTATTCTATCCCAGCAAGAAAGAACAGCTGGAAGTAGCCTCAGAGCTGTTTCCAATGAGAAGAGTTTGCTTTCTCTTTGAGGTTCAGTAACAGCTTCCATGGAGAGTGGGTGCTTTAATGAGACTCAAAAATAGAGGCTTTGGGCTGGAGAGATGGCTCAGCCATTAAAGGCTAGGCTCACAACCAAAAAAAAAAAAATAGAGGCTTAGAGATGGGAGTAACACAGAAATGATGGACGAAGACCCAGCAAGTGCATCTGCAGGCCCCACACACTCAACTATGCTAAACTTCAATTTATACAACTAGAAAGATTCTTTGTGCTAATTATAAATCAAAAGACTTGATTTACTCTGCTTCTTGTAATTTATCATCAGGAAATCACATGGATATTCATATAGATTAAGCTGCAAAAACATGTATGGCTCTTGATAAATGATAGCAGTGACAACACCAGGAGAGGACAGTCTAGAACTGTGGTTCTCAGCCTGTGGGTTGTGACCCCCTTGGTTGTTGAATGAACCTTTCACAGGGGTCGCCTAAGACCATTGGAAAACAGATATTTACATTATGATTCATAGCAGTAGCAAAATTACAGTTATGAAGTAACAATAATAATTTTATTGTTGGGGATCACCACAGCATAAGGAATTGTATTAAAGGATTGCACCATTAGGAAGGTTGAGAACCAGTGGTCTAGGAGTTGAGCACTAAGGGAGAAACATAATTATTGATACAATGTTGTACTGACTTACTGAAATTTTATGTAGTCATTAAAAGAACATTGAAAATGATATTTAATACACGGAAAATATTTATTACATATTAAAAATGAGAATTTTCAACCACCTCAGAGACCTGAGAGGGATAAATATATCTGATTATATAGGAAGTGCAGGGCCTGCAGCTTCCAAAACTAAAAAATGACATACCAGTGGCTGCCTGGACAGTTCCCATTTTCTCTCCATACATTACAGCATCAATCTTCAGCCATTTGGCCCCATTTCTCTGACAGACATGGGTTGTAGAGCAGGAATTATGAAGGACTTACCTACCCTGTCTTGGCAGAGCTAGGCTGTCGACTTACCTGCTTCCAAGTTTTGTCCTTTTTGGACAGAAGTCTGTCTACAGTTGAAGCAAGTGGTTTTTCTTGCCAAGAGAATGGCTTACCACCAATTTAATCATCTCCCACTGGAGATTCTTCGATGCTCATCTTCTACTTGGAGTAATATAGGGGGTGCTGTCAGGAGCTGACATGTCTCGATATCAAAAAATCTTAAGTTAAGAAAACATCTTT
>CAJQZJ010010085.1:5525320-5553429 GCA_907164525.1 Lophiomys imhausi | reverse complement strand
AAAAAAAAAAAAGAAAAAAAAATGAGAATTTTCTAATAAATTTTTTAATTTTCAAAAGTACATTATGTTTGTCCATGTTTATAAGCTATTACAGTAATAGATATGAATTAAAATATTAATTTATTTCTGAGGCTGTTCCTACTATGATTTATGGATCATACTTTTCCTTCTTATAAATCTATATTTTAAAAATGTGTTTATAGTTCTTCATTTTTTTTCTTTCTGGGACAGGTACTAGTTCGGGTACCATGTTAAATACTACATCCATTCCTGAGTATATTGCATTTTAAAAGTTATGTGTAAAAGGCCAATGAAGGGCCTGGGGATGTAGCTCAGTGAATGAGTTTTTGCTCTGGATTCTGTGCTCAGCACCTGCCCTCCACCTCTGCCTGCCAAATGAATAAAATGTGTAATTTTTTTTCTTTTTTCATCAGGCTTTTAATCTTTTTTACATATTTTATTCATTTTAAAAATTTGTGCATTATAATCAGATATATTTATCCTTCTCAGGTCTCTGAAGTGATTGAAGACTAGATAGCTATAGTCTCATAGTTAAATTTTGAGTTGTTTAGGAATCAAGAGGGTGTTCTGGATCTAAGAAGATATTTTTAAAATCGAGATGCAATTAGGATGGAAACTGAGTTGGATATAGAACTTTAAACTCATGGAGATGGTTAGATAGTAGAATGTTAAAATCAGTTGCCAAATACGTATGGACTGGACATTGGAAATGTATGCTAAGTCTTATAATTCTCATAATTGCAGCCTAATTATTTTGGTTGTTTTGTATTATATTTATTGTTATAAGAGAAAGAGCCATTTGTTGGACTGAAAGGGGGAACTGTTGGGGGGAAAAAGATACACCTTAAACTTGAAAAAAAAAAGGAAGCAGATGGGGGGTTGAAGGGAAAGAGGGTGGGAGGGTGGGACTGGAGGGGGGAGTAGGGAGGGGATTGTGATTGAGATGTAACTTGAAGAAATAAAAAATATATTATAAAAAAATTGGCAAAAAATAATTGGGGCAATTATTAATCAAATGACAAGATAGGGAAGGGATTGTAATTGAGAGGTAACTTAAAGAAATACATAAAAAATTAACTCATAAAAATTTGTGCATTAACACAAATGAACATTCTTTCTGGGGCAGGTACTAGTTCAGATGCCACGTAAAAAAAATAAATTTTGTGGGGCAATTAGGTCCATCAAAGCGACTGGGGGTATTGAGGAGAGCGAGCTCCCAAACCTGTCTTTAAACAGAAAAAGGACACCAGGTCTGAACTTCAGACCCTTTCTCACCCCTCTCCTGTGCTGAGGGAGAGGATGAAAAGAAACAAGACCCTCCTGCTGGACCCTAACTTATCTGACTTAGAGAAGGGTTTGAAGTCTCCATGGTCAATGGCTGGTCCTGTTACAACTGAAGTGCCTCAACAAGTGAGAGCCTGAGTCTGTCACCTTCCAGAAAGCCTCTGTCCATTAGCACACCTCCCTGCTGCAGCAGGGGAAGGAGATTATAAAGGCAGGACTGTCCAAGAGGACGGCTGGGACTGCCTCCTAAGGCTGTGTGCAGCCTACTTCTCCCCATGGCTCAGTGGAAAGGAAGAAGAAAAAGTGAAACAGAAAGAAGGGAAGGGGCAGGAATGGGGAGGGAAGATAAATTAGGGACCAAGCTGTGCAAATGTGGGGTCCCCAGAACCTCTCGTGATTCTTTTGGTATTTTAATAAGATCCACCATTAATGTTTAATGTTAAGAGCTCTGAGTCCATCTTTCCAACCCAGCGCCCTCCCTAAGCACAAACTTGGAAGTTCTTTTTTCAAAGCTCTTTATAATGAGTAAGTGCTGAAATGGGATTTCCTTTTATGGCTTCTATGCCCTAGCACAGACTTTGTGGCCACAGCCCCTTCCCAGGCTGATGGGAGGCTCTGCTACCTGAGAACCAGGCTGGAGCTCAGCCTGCACTGCACTGTGCTGTGCTGTTGGGAGCAAGGTAGTCACCAGAGCCGTGTCACTTTCTGTCATGGTTGATCATCACAAACAAACGAAGGTCCCCACCAGAGGAAGCTGTTCTTCCTTGACCAGGCTTTAAGACTGGAATACATAACACAACGGGCAGCTAGCTGCAGGGTCAGAGTGTAATTCAATACTAAGCACTCAGGCAACTTCACAGTAACTTGATATTACAAGAGAAATTCTGAAAAACAAAATCTTTCTATTATAATAACTAAGGAGTTTCCTATGGTTTTAAAGATGTACTTATTGAGTTGCTCACTACCTCGATAGTGCTGGGAATTGAACCTAGGTCCTCTGGAAGAGCAGTCAGTGCTCTTAACCTCTGTGCCATCTCTCCAGCTCTCTGCCTACAATTTTCTTTGTGATGGGTCAGTATGTAGCTCTGGTTGCCCTGTAACTCCCTAAGTGGACCAGACTGGCCTCGAATTCGGAGAGCTGCCTGCCTCTGCCTCCCAAGTGCTGGGAGTAAACAGTGTCCCACATTTCTATGCACTTACATCCATTGCCATTTTATTACTTGATGACTTTAATTCCAAGATATAGAGAAATAGAATACAGTACGAATTATGATTTTTCCTTTTGATATATGCTTTCTTCTGTTAAACTTCTGATCATAGATGCTGTAACTTAAAAAATTTCAAATCAAGCATGTGCTAGAGTGACTCTAACCTTGGCAATAGGTTTTGTAAGTAGGTCTTCCTTATCTAACTGTCACCTGTCTGCTTAGTGAACTTGGTGATTAGAAGTAAAAGCTAGGCATGATGGCTTACCCTACAGTCCCAATACTGGGAAGGCTGAGGCAGGAGAATCATAGTGAGTTCCAGATCAGTCTGAACTCTGTAGAGGAGACCCTGTCTCAAAACAGACAGACAAGAAAATAAATAAAAAGTTTTATTTAGCTGGTTCCTTTTTTTCTTGGACTTAGAGTCCGTGATAATGTGAGAGTCCTCTGAGAGGAAATCAGAATTCAGTTTTGACAACTGTTCTCTTATTGCACAACAAGTAGAAGTGGTCCTGTCTCTACCACTCCAAATGAACAGCGGTGCAACCTGTTTTTCCAGTGGGATCATGCAATATGCAGCCGAATGGATGGAACTAGAAAAGCTGATCCTGAGTGAGCTAACCCAGACTCAGAAAGATGCACATGGCATCTACTCACTTATAATTGGATTTTAGTCATACAGTATAGGATAACCATTCTACAACCAATACACCAAAAGGATCAGGAACATAGACTTTGTTACCTGTTAGTGGGACAATTTGCCCTAGGGATGCTGTCATGTAGACCCCCAGTGCAAGAGGAAGCTCTTAGCCCTCATACGACTGCTGAACTGAGGGGGCTGATATATAGGAACACCCAATTCTGGAGGAGCGGGTTGGGTGGGGAGGGTGGAACCGGGAGGGGCGGAAAGAGGGCACTGTGATGGAGATGTAACTTGAAGTAATAAATAAACATTTAAAAAAAGAGTTCCTGAGAAAAGAGTTGATTGTGAGATGGTGAGGAGAGACTCCTATGAGTATCCCAGCATCCCAAAAATATAAGACTTCATGGGTACTGCAGAGGAAGCTCAGTGGTTAGGACACTGGTTGCTGTTATACAGGCCCTGGGTTCAGTTCCAAGCACCCATGTGCTGGTTCATTACCACCCTGATTGTAGTCAGGGTATCTGATGCCCTCTCTCTGGCCACCCCAGATACTGTTCACACCTGGTGCACAGACATGCAGCCAAAATGTCCATACACAGAAAAAAAAATTTAAAAAAAAGAATATGTGTGTGTGTGTGTGTGTGTGTGTGTGTGTGTGTGATAGGGTGGGTTGATGGGTGGAGCGCCAAAGTATACCTTTCAGAAGAATGCAAAGCACAGCTCCCCTACAAACAGTGAATGAACGTCTATTACAGACTTCTTTTTTTTTTATATAAGTACTTTATTTTTTTTTCTTCAAGTTACATCTCAGTCACAAACCCTTCCCTATTCCCCCTTCCTGTCCCACCCTTCCACCCTCTTCCCCCCCCCAACAGCTTCCCTTTTCAATCCAACAAATAGTTCTTTCTCTTATAACAGTAAATTCTATACAAAACAGCAGAATTAAATATGCCACATTTATGAGAGTTAAATGGCCCAGTATACCTTCCCAATGTCCAGTTCATACATATTTGGCCCCTGACTTTAACCTATTACAGACTTCTAAAAGAGTCTCATTAACTAGTGAAAGCTTACCCAAGGACTGTTTGGGAAACAGAGCAGTTAATGCAGCAGTGGGCTAGGCCTGCTAGGCTACACATCAAACTGGCTAATGTCCCAAAGTTCAGCAAGAAGTAACTCCTGGGTTTTCTTTCTTCCCAACCTAGAAGCTACTATGTAGCTTCCCGGAGAATTAGCATTTAAGTAGCATAAACTATCAAATGAGTGTTTGGGTGGGCCTGTTAATTCTTTTGAAAAGATCTGGAATCTTCCTAATTGTCTTATGCACAAGTTTAGACATCTGGGGCATATGTCAGTGGTAAGTGCGTGCCTAGCATATGGGGAACCCCTGAGAGGAGCACTAATGCTCTTCTTAACAGTGGGGCATCTATCAGTTGCCTCTTGATACCTACCAGGCCCCTGTTGTTTTGAATCCTAAATTCTTGTTATCAGTGTATATTGCTTAATTAGGGCCGATTTCTGTTTTTCCTCTTCTGCCTCTACAGACACGCACACGCACACGCACCACCACCACCACCACCACCACCACCATACATGCAACACAAGAATACAAAGAGAAAAGAACAGAAAATGTCAGATACCTTCTTCACTGGCAGAACACAATGTCGAACCTACTACTGACAGGAAAAGGTGACCTTATCTTTGAAATGCTCGCAAAATCAAGAGGTGAATGAATAGATGTGGTTTGATCAGTTCCCTTCCCAGAAACATCAAGGAATAGCTGAGAATGTTTTCTGTAGTGACATTTCCTTGCAGCGAATGTTGTGTATCAGAATGGGCTTGCACACATCCACGATCATGTCCTAAGCAGGTGTGAAGGGTTCCCCAGCGTGCCGGTAGCCAAGCCACTCACTCCCTTTGTATCAGGATGGTGTTTCTAGAATTTACTGGTGACTGTGGTCCGCAGTATATATAAGTGGCTCCTCTCAAGAATCTGAAATTCAGAATGTATTCTCTGATAGGTAATCTTCACTGTCAGCTTCATCAGGAGCAGACTTCTGTTCTGTGAAGAAGTGTCCAGAGAGGTTTGGCTGAGTTGAGAAGACCCTCTCTGGATGTGGGGGGGGAATCACTTCATGGGTTGGGTCTCAAACTTCATAAAAAGGAGAAGACAAAAGAAAGCCAGCTTTCATCTCCCCACTTTCTGACTGCCGACACAGTGTGATCAGGATTCCTCATGCTCCCGCCACCATATCTGCCCATCATGATGGGCTCTATACCCCCTCTTAGACTGTCAGCCAAAGCAAATATTTCCTCATAACCTTCTTTCGTTGGCTATCTCATCAAAGCAACAAGAAAAATAAACAAATGCAACTCAGCCAACAATGAAACTGGCCATGGTGGTATTACTTTACAAAACTATACTAGCCAATCAAACATGAAGTCCTTAAATTTTGACGGGATATAATGTAGAATACAGTTAAAGAAACTTCAGAAATCACCCTATCTATTTAAATCATCTATGTTTTAAATAGAAATATCTCTTATTTTTTTATGAGAACAATATGTTTTCCTTGTAGGAAGTTTAGGAATGAGAAAGTGGGAACAGGAAATGAACATGCCCATAGTTATACCCCTCTTCTCATTGCTATTAATCTTTTGGTAGAGTTCCTTCAGATTTTGTCCACTTTTTTAAACATATATACAGTGATATGGACTATACAGTGTTATACACTGATTTTTTCCACATAAAATATGACAGTCTTTTTTCAATGACACTAATAACTCTCAGTCAACATGTAAATGGGTAAATCATATTCAGTTATTAGAGGGCCATCATTTAGCCATGGTTCTATAATGAAGTTTATACCGTGGCTACTGAATAGCTTGGGGCGCCAGTCTTTCTCAGGATGCAGGCTCTGAGGTGGGCCAAAATATCTGAACATTTTCAGAGCAGGATAGTCTGAACACTGTGCAGTTTGCATCTTGTTTTGGCTTTTCTTTTCACTGTGGGTTTCATTAGTGTTTTTAAAAACACATACAACAGGCTTTTACGCCTTTTAATTGGCAAGGAAATCAACAGGAACTGAACACACACTGTAGGGAGGAGATAAGCAGAGCCATCCAAATCAGCTGCAAGAAGAAATGGAAACTTAATCTGGCCAAGCTTGCAGTAGTGCTCTCTTTAATTTGTGTTATCGCCTCTTAACGTGGCATAGTGCTTGATTTACACACATGAAGAGAGTTAGTGGTTCCTCATTTATGGAATTTGGGGGAGGGGTGGTGAGAGGACAGAGAAATGAAAGTGCATTAGATTCATACCTTTCTAGAATTATTGAGTTTCTGTGAGTAATTGTTAATAATTTCAAGCAGCACAGCCTTTTCTAATGGCTGTCAAGGTGTGTGAGAAGAATCATGAGGAGATCGTCACCACTGTTCTCGATGTGGAAACATGGGGAAGCTGTTTGTTTGGGGCTGGGATGAACGTCTGTGGTTAGCAGAGAGGCCAGGAGCCCACAGATGTCATCATGGCCTGGCTTGTTGTATTGCTTCTGATATTGAAAGGCCTCTGCGGTCCCCTGAAAGCTGACTATGTCCCTGGAAAGTGAAAGGAGAATTTGAAGGAAAGGTGATACTGATACAACAAGGTTGACTGAGGTCAACTGGCTCAGTCTTCTTCATGGATGGATCTGTTCTTTACATGCACACACACACACACACACACACACACACACACACACACACACACCCCTAGCTGAGGCGCTAAGGTGAGTTCCTGGGGTTGCCTGAGTAACATTTCATTCCTAAGCATAAACAAGTGGGATGTGAAATAGAGTTTCTTACAGAGGTGCCAACTTCCCAGGAGCCTTGTCCTGCTTTGAACCCTTCATGGATTTGACAAGTCCTTACTGCCAAAGCATCAAAAAATCCATCTCCAAACCTGCTCTTGTCATGTCTGGTGGTTTTCTAGCTCTTCTACCCTCCTGTTCATGGATACTAGCTATGGTGTCAGAATCTAACCAGAAACAGCCAGAGCAGGGTTACCTCTCAGCCCCACTAGCTAGACTCTACTGCTGTACCGTCTGACCCACACTCACTTTCTGTTTTCTTAGATAGAACATTTTAGAACTAGTTTAACTCAGCCTGGGGCCCTTGAGACCCTTAAATTTTTCACTGCCATGTTTTTAAATACAGACAGTTTATACTATTTTTATAATGCTTGGGTTTACAGATCAAGTGCAATATTTATGTGCTCCTTGCAGAATCCAGTGAGATTGTTGCTTCACTGATCTACCAGCCAGTCAGCTTACCACGGAATTATCTGTGGTCCCTGCCCCTGATCCCAGACCTCTATGAAACACCAAGAAGTTCTAGCTTTCTGTTAATCACTGGGGTAGAGGGCAAAGAAGCGGGTGCGAGTTAGATCTGGGTTCCAGTCCCTCATCTGTCTCTCACTGTGCGCACATGAGGATGTTACTTTTAGTGGACTACTCGAGGCTTGATTGAGATGACCCAAGTAAGGTTCATGAAGTTCTTGGTTTAGAGTAACTGCTGAATCACCTGGCTGTCACCAGGAAGACTCTTCTCCTCCTCCGTCACCATCAGCCCCTTCGGTGTCATGATCATTGTCGTCATCCCTCTGTCATCAGCATGTCACTGTCCTGGTTTTCTCTTGCTTCTGTCTGCTCCTAACCCCTACTGCAGAAATTCTTCCACTTTCAAATCCTCAAGTAGTAGAATCCTTAGTGTTATAGCAGCCCCTTCTGCCTCTCCCACTTTACATTCTTCCTGAATAATTCAATACATAAGGAGGCAGCGTTAAGCAAGATCTCTATTCTGAGCCTCTTGTTTTATATTCGGCCAGCCATTAAACCAGGGCTTCTCAACCTGTGGGTTGCGACCCCTTGGGGAGTTGAGCACCCAAGGCCATATGTAATGTAAATACAGATATTTACATTATGATTCATAAGTAACAGTAACATTACAGTTATAAAGTGGCAATGAAAACAGTTTTATGGTGGGGGGCTCACCACAACAGGAAGAACTGTGATAAGGGTCACAGCATTAGGAAGGTTGAGAACCACTGCATTAAACTAAGCAGATCCCATTGAATAACCTCTCTGTTCTTCGAACAATAATTCACTGCATAGTTGTTTCGCATGATCTTGCTTGTATCTTTCTTTCCTACTTTAAAGAGAACACTGCCAACTCTTCTGTTACCAAAACTGGAGAGCTGGATGTCATCGCTAATTGCTATCCTTCCTCTCTCTGATGTTCGACCAATGAAGCATACATAGTCTGCCTTCTAGACCATAAGTTCTGATGGATAGAGTCTGTGTTAAGGGCTATAATCTCAGTGACTAGCACAATGCTCAACAAAACTTCTTGAATGGATTCTGCTCACAGAGGAACAAATGACACTCTGCTTTCTTTTACTTCTGTTGTTTTTTTCCTTAATTTGAGAATATTGGTTCTCTCCAACTTGATTCATGATTTAGAAATTCTATGGTGGAAATATCTTAACTGGCTCCCCATTTCTAGGATTGAATCCCTTACCCCCAGCATCACTATAGTTACTGTTCTCATTGTAGCCAGAATGGCTTTTTTTTATCATAAAAGCCAAGAATATGATCATAATCATGACTCTTCCATGCCTAAGTCACTTTATTGACTGAATAGCTATCCTTATTTGAAGTCTATGTTTAAAACTACTATCCTAAAATACTCTGAAAGTGTCCCAGGAGCTGGGAAGATGGCTCACAAGCACACAGACCTGGATTTGAATCCCCAGAACCTGAAGAAAAGTCAGACCCAGTAGCACATGTCTGTAATCTCAGTAGCAAGATGGGAGATAGAGACAGGAGAGTCCTCATCAGCTCACAAGCCAGCTGGGCATATGCCACAGCAGAAGCAAATAGACCCTGTCTGGGTGGAAGGTGGGGCCTGATATTAGAAGTTGTTCTCTGTTCTCCATATGCGTGGCATACTCTCTTTGTTATGTGGTCTTTCTGCGGCCTTGAACTTTCTTTCTTTTTCAACCCAGATAGCTCCTACCATTCATACCTCAGGCTGGATATTATTTTTCTCTGACTGTGGTTCTATATCAGGTTCTTCCTTGGGCTCCCACAGGGTTCCTGTACATTGCCCATCCTTTCCTTACTGCTTTGATTACCTGTTAACTGCTCTGGGTTCCCTGGTAGCCCCGAGTTCTGTCAGGTCAGCAAACGCTTCTGTTCACTGTACAAACTGAAATCTGTGGCTTCCTCTGGCAAATATATTTGCTGAGCGAGTGAAATGGGGCTTCACATGCTGGTAGAATGATCCAACTATGTGTGTGTGGAAAAATCTTATTCCAAAGTAAATATCACAAGAACATGCCTAATCTGTGCGTATTCAAGGCAAATTGTCTTCTTGCTCCTGCTCATCGTGTTTGTAAAAGTGGGGGGAAGTGGTTCTGTGTTCCTTTGGTTACAGGTTCACTCTTGGACAGGATTTGGAGCTGGTACATACTGTCAATTCCAGGAAGTCTTGCAGGTGATAATGTTGCAAAACAAAGAACAGATGTTTACTGGTCCCATCAGGCAGCAAAGATTCCTTTTATTTCAGTCATATAAGAGAAATGAGTTTTTAAATCAGTGCTGTTTGAAGTTAAAATTAAATTTGTTTTCATTATTTTCGTATATCCTGAGTTTAAAGTCTAGATTCTATTCTCATATTAATGAGGAACAAACATGAAATATCTCATACTTACAATGTAGTTATTTACAATGTGTTATCTATAAGTTCATCTTAAAATTGTGTGTTTTGAACTATTAATTTCTACACTTGTTAATCTACCAAAGCTTCTTACTGGTAACATTTTGTCCGATATGAATAAACTCTGCAAAACATTCTGTACCCACCTGAGGATCCATGGGCGTCATTCTTTTGATTACATGAAAGCTTAAAAAATTATTATTCGAATAGGAAAAGTGTTGCTCATTTTACTGATTGCAGTATGTTCTAGTTTGCTTCTTCTGTGATAAAACAGTGACCAAAGCCAACTTGGAGAGGGAAAGAAAGGGTTTATTTCAGTTTACACTTTGGAGTCGAAAGTCAAAGCAGGAGCTCGAAGCAGGAACTCGAAGGCAGGAACTGGAGGAACCATGCTTATTGGCTTGTTTCCCTGGCAAGTCATCTACCTTTCTTACACAGCCCAGGTCTATCTGCTTAGGGATGCTACTACCCACAGTGGACTGGGTCCTCCTGTATCATTTAGCCACCATTCAAAAAAAGGCCCCACAGATGTGTGTATAAGCCAGTCTGATGGAGGCAATCTTTCCTTTGAGGTTCTTTCTTCCCATCTACATGTAAGTTTGTGTCGAACTGACAAAACTATCAGGGACACAGTAACACTATATGCTCACTGTGAGAAAAAAAGGTCAGGAAACAGGAGGAGGAAGTTAAGCGTTCTATAGTCCTATCTGCAGGTTGATGTGTTAGACATCTTAGACTGTTCATTTCTATGATGTTTTCTGAATATATTGTGTTCATTTTGTTTTTGTTTTGAAGTGAAATTAGTGTCATTTGCACTGGTGGCCTTGGTATGTGTGTTTCACCTGACAGGGTTAAGGAGTTTCCAGGACAGAAGTAGGCGGTACTCTTTTTAGGAAATTTTGCCTTTCAGGGTTTGAATACTATAATTCTACCTTTATCACTCTCTTTAAGAAAACCTCTGTTACCAGATGTGGTGGGACACATAGTCTGTAAATACAGCACCTGAGAATCAGAAGCAGGTAGATCTATAAGTTCCAGGCCAGCCAGGACTGTTTAATGAGACAGTACCCCATGTGCCCAGAGTTAAAAATAGAAAAAACTTCTGTAAAACTCAGTGCAGGCTTCATTTGCAGGACATGAAAACATGCTGCCTATCTGAGGAATCGAAGATATAATTTTGTTTAATGGGTGTTACAAGAGAATTAGAATGTTTAGGAAAGTAAGTCTAGACTGGACCTCCAGGAATAAGCCTGAATTGATGCACTGTGCTGGCGAGTGGCTACCTCTTCCCCATAATCCTGGAGACAGTGAATCTGGAGGCAGCCGCTGGGTAACTGACTCAGACACACCATCCTTGCTGACATGCATGGACATTTATGCCTCCAGAACCGTTCATATTTTTTTGCCTGGATCTATCCTGGATGCCTGGCGTCGTCATGTCTTTCTTTTCTACCCTCACTGCTAAGCAAGCTGTCTTCCAACAAGCTGTATCCCAGCCCTCTTTATTTCCTGTTTTTTTAAATTTATTTTTTATTTCTTCAAGTTACATCTCAATCGCAATCCCCTCCATACTCCCCCCTCCAGCCCTACCCTCCCACCCTCTTCCCCCTTAACCCCCCATCCCTTTCCTTTTTTTAAGTTTAAGGTATATCTTTTCCCCACAACAGCTCCCCCTTTCAGTCCAACAAATGGCTTTTTCTCTTATAACAACAAATACAATACAAAGCAACAGAAATAATTAGGCCACAATTATGAGAGTTATAGGGCTTAGTTATTTCCTGTTTTAAGACAGTGTCTCACTAACTCACCCAGGCTGGTCTGGAACTCATGCTGTAGCCCAGGCTGGAAAACTGAGATCTTCCTTGTCTGACTTTTCTTACTTCCCTGCTTAATCCAAGTTGATTGACTCTGTATCTCCAGTTATCCATACAGCTATTTCTGTCTGTCCCTGCTGCTTCCTGCTGGTCCTTGTCATTGCTTTCCTCTTCTGAACTGCTGCTTCAGGACATTGCCATCCCTGCCACCTTGGGGTCATATAGTTAGATTGTGCCATTTCTCTGTTCAAAGCACATTTTTGAGTTTCCATCACACCTTGGATCAGAGGTAAAATCTTGACAACAACTCATGAGGATCTTTCCAGCATTCCACCCCTTCCCTGTTTCCTCCTCTGCAGTTTCATCCCCCCTCCCACTACGTTGCTCCAGCACCTGTTGCTGAGGACCTTGTCGCCGATCCTTCTATTTGGAATGCCCAGATAACCACAAGGCTCCCTCTTCTTTCTCTAGTTTAGTCTTGGTCATCACCTGTTCAGTGAGGTCTGCCCTGGTCAACCTATGTAAAGCTGCAGCATTATTTCCCTCAAGCTCCAGAGACCCCATCTCTGCATTATTCTTCATAACACCTTGTACTATGTAATGAACTCTGTATCTTTTTGTTTGTATATCTTCCTCCATGAGAAAGTTGACTTTTATTTTACTAATGGATCTTCAGTCCATTGTGCATCTAGGTACATGGTAATCATTCACTAAATGTTTGTTACATGAATACATTTCTCTATGCATTCTTCATGCTATAATCATATAACTATTTATTGAGGATTCATCCCTAGAATGAAAAGTATGCACAAATAGGTTTTAACAATGTGTTCTTCCACCAGTAGACCATGAGCTTGCTGTTGCCCTGTAACTCTCCACAGTACCACAAGATCACACTTGCTCCTCCAGTCCTTTAATTCAGCATGCTGCCACTTTGTATATTTCACTGACTCTTCTCCCAATACTCGCTTGTTACAATATTATCTCTCTAAAGCCTGAAGACTCTAAATGTCACCTTGGAGAGGCCTTCAGTCACCATGGATCCAAGTTAACCCTCACCCTCATAATCCACTACCCTTTTTTATTTTCATGATGGCACATGTCACTTTAAATGCTTCCTTGTTTGTATATTTATTTGTCTGTGTTTGATTATTTTCCCTAAACTGTGTCATTTCAATGAAGAGACTCACCTATCTTTTCAAACATTATTTTTAGAAAATGTGTGTTCAATAATGGAGTAAACACTAGCTGTCTTTTTTTTCACTATTATGAGTTCTCTCAGTGAAATAGATATAATATACATTGTTTTTCTGGATTGGCAAAGCTGAGCATCTTTCAAGTACAAACATTTTCTTTTTTTTTTTTTTTTTTTTGAGTAGTTAGAAAATGCCAGGTTGATCTGGAAACTTAAATACTTGGCTTTCATGTGTGTTTGAGGTGGGAGATACTTGTTCTCCAAACTTGGTTTGCTGATATACTGTCTGATGTCATAACTTTTGAAGCCTTCCTTCTCAGTTATTCCCATGTTAATATCCAGAAACCACAATTCCTTAGTGACTCTTGCTTTTATTTCTTATTTTTGTCTCCACAGCTTTTGGAAAGAACCAGCACTGGTTTTGAAGAACCAGATTGCGGTACTCCCAAGAGTCCACTCCACTTAGCGGTGAGTGAACTGCTGTGGGCGGCTTCCCCTGCTTGTCTCACAAAGAATGAGTTCCAAAAAACGTAACCAGATCCTAAGATACAGCCCAGAAAGGCAGTGGTCAGTACTAATGAAAACACCAGAGGGTTGTAAGTACGGGCCTCCAAGAGAAACTGTCTCACCTTCCAGGTCTGGCTTTCCCAGTTGATAACCTTAGATACAGTTGCTTACCTTGTCCTCTGTATCCTCACCTGTAGAATGGGAGCAAATAAAAAGATGAAGCCTTCATAAAGTCGTTGCCACATGAGATGTAATAAACTACCACTTTAAGCTTTAATTATTTTTATATAAAGGAAACATCTCAGCTCAGGAGATTTGATTATACACTGATACACAAATGTTAACCCTAGGAATAATCAAATATCACATTTTCAAATGTCACAATTACAACCTGTGTGGGTTTTCAACACAGCTGTGTGAGAATGAAAGGAGTAGGTTTAGAACAGCAGTTGTGTCATTGTTCCCCGATTTGCCATTGGGCCTCAGAGGAGTCTGTGGCCCTCGTTCTCATGCTGGAGAGTTCTGGGGGTGGGGAGGCAGGTTTCTCACTAGCAAATGTCCTCTTCACCTCCTGGTAATCAAAGGGGAGAGCTTTGGCCCTCAAACTCTTCCTGGAGTGCTTCCACTCCCATAACCACTTCAGGTGGTATCTGGTTCACCAGGGGTGAACAGTAGTAGCTGCTTGAAAGAGCCCTGCTGCCTGACAGTCACACCCAGACAGTCAGATCGCCTACCCACCGTGCTGCTGAAGGTTGAACACTCAGTCAGTCTGGTGGTAGAGGTAAAGGTAGTACTTAGTTGTACCTTTGTTTAGTAAATACAGTGGAACAGGGATCAAGGAGAATGGGAAGGAGCTAGGTCTACAGTGAACTGGTAAATTTTACCTATATGATGCACAAACACTTCTTCAGTGTTGTGATGAGCCATTAGAGAGAGGAATGTTTGATTAATACACACAAGTGGGCATTCCTGCAAGATGAGCAGAGACAAGGCCATGACAAAAGGATTGGGACTGTCCGGGTCCAGTCACACTATGAAGAGCCCACCCTCCACTGTTTGCCTTCACACATACTTGCCAGCACACCTGAAGAAGCCCACTCATAGCCTCTGACACACCCACCAACACATCCACCTCATAAATAAATATACTCCATCTACCACACACATAAGCATACTCCATCCACCACACATGTAAACAGAGTCCATCTACCATACACATAAACATACTCCATCTACTACACATATAAATATACTACATCTACCTCCTACATAAATATACTACATCCACCACACACATACACATACTCCATCCACTCCACCTGTACATTTTGAGTGCTGTGAAATCAGCCACCCATCTTTGTTCCAGGAGGTAGACTTGGACGGAGGAGGAAAGTGGAGAGTGGGGTGTTCCTATGGACAAAGTTTCATAGCAGTTGACTCTTAGAGCAGGCTGCTCTTTAGAATCCCCATGCAGCTGTAGTTGCGCCTGAACAAGGCTCCCCATGTGCACATGTAGTTAGCTCTAGCTGCCCTTAACGAGGCCGTGTAGGGGTATGCTGAGCACAATCCTTGTGCCCTTTGGGCATGGCTACTAAGAAGAGAGTTTCTAGGTTTCCAAAAATTCTCTCCCCCCCCCCCAAAGTGTTTACTTTGTGCTTACCACAGTCAGGTGTGCTGCTGAGCTCTCTGGGTCTCCACTAAGATAGAAAAGGCTGGTGACCCCATGGCCAAGACTGGGCTTTGGTAGAGCTGCAGTGGCAGGGGCCAGAGAAGATATGGAGAGACAGTCCTAGCTGCCACTCTTCTCATCAGCAACTAATCTGAACATGTTCCCCCCCACCCACCACTGTAAATTAAAGGGAACGCATTAGTTAAGGCTCTAAACTCTTTTTGAGTTTGTCAGGTTGTTTGTTAGCTGTGTGATGTTGTCTAAGTGGCTGATGTCTTGTGTTTCAGTTTCCCCATCCATCAGAATAAGGAGTAGCAGTGCCTTATCAAGGGCCACTGTGGGAATGGCATGAGCCAATCCTGGTAAAGCAATTAGAAGAGCACCTGATGAGCTCTGTGTGTCCAAAGCCAGCTTCCTGTTTCATCATATTAACATGAGTCTTCTCCTCCATGTGACGTGCACCGGCTGTGAATAGTGCCAAGCACTCTTACAGGAGGAGATACTACAGAGAAGGGACAGACACAACTGTCCTTGTAGACTTTCCTGCGCTGGAGAGATCTTAGGCAAGCAATGCATGCAAACAGTAATAAGTGCTTCAGGAGAAAATGAAGTGGAATTCATGTGATGGAGCAGCAGGGTGGCAGACAGAGTACTATGTTACAGAGCAGAGAATGTCACATTCACTCGGTGGGCCTGAGAGCTAGTCACATTGCTATCCGACAGAAGAAGGTTCTGGGCACAGGTGTAAAATTCTTGGGGAAGAGAATGCTTGGCATGTCCACAGACAGCAATGTAGCTACCAGAGTGGTGAGGGAGAGTGGGGGGAGCGAGGAGCTGGGGTTGGGGTGTGGAGGGTGGCACAGATAACTACCACAACATCTCACGGGACCTCCTGGTCCATGGCAAGAACTCTGACTTTTACTCTGAGCAAAACAGAAACCACGTGCTCAGACTGGAGGAGATAACGGAGATGATGTGACTGCTGTCTCAAAGGCCACAAACTTAAAACAGAAGCCAAAGCCAGAAATGAGAGAGATTTTGCCCAGAGTGATCCCAATGGATCTGTTCTAGAATTATTTCATTCTTCCCTCTACATCAGCAGTTCTCAACCTGTGGGTCTCAACCTCTTTGCAGGTCCCATATCAGGAATCCTGTAGATCAGATATTTTATACTATGATTCATAACACTAGCAAAATTACAGTTCTACAGTAGCAATGAAATAATCTTATGGTTGGGGGTCACCACAACATGAGGAATTGTGTTAAAGGGTCGCAGCGTTAGGAAGGTTGAGACCCCTCACTGTTCTACATGCTAACACTTAAAAATATTTTCTTCAAGACACCTAAATATATTCAGAACCCTCTCCAGGGTTTTCTGGAGCAATTACCTTGATAAAACCCAAGATGTTGTTCTTAGGTGAAAGCATTCTAGCAGGAAAATGGAACCAGAGACCCCTAACCCTTGACCCGTAAAGAGGCCTGACCTGCCTTAAGCTACTATTTCCTGCCTGAATGATTTGAGTGAGTCTCCAGGGTTATCAGTTCAGAGAATTTCATATTCATTTCATTCACTTGAAGAAAATGAAATTAAGAAATGAGGTTATGCAAATGGGAGACTCCAGCTGTTGAGATTTCCAGGTGGACCTGTGGTGCCCCTGAAATGTGTTAGGCTCCCAAATTCCCTCTCCTTGTTTGCCAAGAGTTTCCATCTTAAAAGGCTTAAGTGAATTAATCATGGTTAATAAATTTAAGTTACCTAATGAGATATTTCTTGAAATAATCTAAATTAATAATTTAAATAATTTTAAAGTTTGAGACTCCCAATGACATCTTAACATAGTGAAATTCACCCCTAACAAAGAAGCTATTTGCAAGGGTTACCTGCTGGCAAAGGGAAAATCCATTCTCTCCCATGGAGTTCCACTAGGTACTATCAACCACCCTCCAGGACAAGCCCCATGCCCAGGAGTACATGACAGTGCAAAGCCAGCCTAGGCTGCATAGTCAGATCCTGTCAAAAAAACAAAAACAAAAACAAAACCAAACAAACAAACAAAAAAAAAACAAGGGTTGTTGTTATTTTTGCTGCTGTTTGATGGGCTTATTGCTTTGGCTTTTTTTTTTTGTCTTATTAGATTTTTATTTCTTCTTCTTCTTCTTCTTCTTCTTCTTCTTCTTCTTCTTCTTCTTCTTCCTCTTCTTCTTCCTCCTGCTCCTCCTCCTCCTCCTGCTCCTCCTCCTCCTCCTCCTCCTCCTCCTCCTCCTCTTCTTCTTCTTCTTCTTCTTCTTCTTCTGTCTTCATCTCCTCCTCCTCCTCCTCCTCCTTTTTTTGAGGGAAAACAAGAAAATGAAGTTGGATGGGTAGGGAGGTGGGATGGATTTGGGAGGAGTTGGGGAGTGGAAAAACATGTTCATAATATATTGTATAAAAAAAATTTAAGGGGAAAAATGCTGCAAGCAAATGAAAGAAACAGGAGACTTCTTCCTGTAGGTAAATCTGACTTTTGGATCATTCTGAGCATTTTCACATTCCTAAGGAATTGTGTACGATCCTGGAATTGAAAAGCTGTACTAATTAGCAGGGTTCCATCCATTGTGTTTTATACTAAGCCACTTTAACTTGAAAACAGCAAGTGGATTTTTTTTTTTTTTTAATTGTGAGGATTAAGAGGAAAGTGCGCTGTGGGGCCAGGGGGTGGGTATATGCCTTCATTACTGTTGTTCTAGAAGTGCTTCCTGCTTCCTGCCTGGTGTTTCTCCTTTCCCCTGTGTGCCTTCTGTTCATTAAACCTGGTATGTTGGCCACCATCCTTTGTATATACATCTACATGCATTGTAGGTTTTCCTAGGCTAAGTTAAGTGAACAGAAATGAAAATATTTACTCTTCTTGTCATAATGGAGAAGGGGTCAGCATTTGAAAATAGTATCTAGAACCTGCTGCTTTCTGCTGGGCACATTTTGTTTCACACAGAGTTAGGAGCTGAACCAGTAACTGCCATTTACCAGTACACTGTAAAGCAGGAGGCCATGGTTTGAAAAGTCAGCTCCCAAACGAGCACCGGATTCACATAGAGAATAAAGTCTAAAGTTATGATTTATACTTCTATGTGAATGTTCCTGTTAATACAGTTCTTAGTTAAGATTAGATGCTCCTGAGCTGACCTAAAAATCACCTGTGGCCTGAGTTGGCAATGGCTAAACATGGTACAGGATATACGGAATACATTTGACTATTTTCTCTTCTTTAATGATATTTTAAATTCTCCATGATAAGAGGCCAAGACAAGCATCTTACTGCCATATTGCATTTCCATATTCTCTCTCCAAAGGGCCCCTGGGTCAGCTTGACTTACCTGAAGCCTAATTCTTCCACCTAAGGCCACATACCTGTAGCATAACTAGGTAACTCTGCCCCTCTGGGGCCTCATTAGTAAGATGAGGATGACAAGAGCATCTAAACCACAGATTGGAGGGAGCTCACAGCAAGCAGCCAGCTAGTAATTACTTCAGAATTAGTAATTGGGCAGTTACAGCTCTTGACACACAGGAATTGTTGTTTTCCTATCCCTAGAGTGGGAGCAGTGTATAGTGAAGGCACAATGGTCTAGGAATGTGTCCCCCAAGTGTACCTTCTTGCTCTATAACTATGCTCAAGTCATTTCACATTTACATGGAGCTTCCTACAGAAGGAATTTAGGCTTTCATTCAGCATTTGTTATTTAGCCCTATTCCGTTACAGGCAAACACAAGAATGTCTAGCCTTCAAGCCAATCGAGTGGAATTACCTGGGGAAAGTGTGTACCTATCAGACTGCAGATTCTGAGTTCAGATCCTGACCCTGTAACTACCTAAGCACTTTTTAACCTGTGAAAAAGGATGTTTACAGTAGGTGTGGTGACTTATATCTACAATTCCACATACAAGAGGCTGAATCAGGAGGACTAAGGGTTTGAAGCCAGCCCAGGCTGCATAGCAAGATCCTGTCCAAAAAAAAAAGGGGTATTTATAGATCGTAAATGAGAAGTGGAAGTGCTTGGCATGGTGCCCAGCACATAAAGTCCTTAGTAAATAGTTGCTATCATCAAAAGCGAATCAAGAAATGCATGATTAGTATTTGGTGACCATAAGAGCTTTGAAGACAATGAAGTAAGTGGGCTGAAGAGCAGAGGGATCTTATACACAGGTGCTGGGAGGCTTGCCTGGTAAGGTGCCATCTGCACCGAGGTACCAGGACAGTTATTGGGCTGTTGGGATGAAGCACTTTCCAGATGAGGAACAGAAAGTGAGGTACAAAGGCCAGAGAAGAAAATTCATGCAGTTAATTAGAGAGGGCAAAGTGGCCACCCCAGACCCAGACATACGAAGGATGCATGCAGGGGAAGGCCAGAGCTGAGAGCCTGATTGGTCTTGGCAGGTTTTAGATTTTGCTGCCAACAAGAGAAGTTTTAGGCTGAATTGTAGCAAGGAGTGGCACGGCATCCAGTGTGACTGTAGGAAGGTTTCACCTGGTGATGGGTCCATGACGGATCATCAAGGGACAGGGACAGAGGGGTGTCTTTTGCTGGAATTCTGGTAAAGCAGTGTGGGTAGAGTGTGCAGTGGGTAGACTTAGATGTGTTTCTAAGACACAGAAGGGACAGTCACAGTGTCTTGAGAGTGGTGGGGAGGGCTGCTACTGATCACATGGTACCTTCATGGACTTGGACAGAGGTGTGGTGTTTTCCAGTGGTCCCTGACAATACACAGCCATGCTGTGTGAGTTAGCAGAGACACGTGTCCCTCTGGGCAGACATGACCCTCTCAGAACAGGAAGACATAGAGATGGCTCCTTGCCAGAGTTCACGTGCACTGCTGTCCCAGACACGTGTTCAAGGCCACAGTCATGGGCTTAAGAGTGACAGAAATGTAGGTGTTGCCATCTGAGAATGAAGTTGCCATTTGCAGATGGGAAGACTGCAGGCAGGGCAGGTTTGGGGGAGGAAATCCAGGATTCACTGTGCACAGCTGCTAGACATTCAAGTGCAGATACCAAGGACAGTTGGACCTGTACGCTCAGAAGTAAAAGTAGAAGTTGGTACAGGGTTATAAACAGGAATTCATTCCTATATGATTTATATTGCATGCTACATGGAAAATATACATTTAATATGTACAAATTATCCTAATCATTAACAAAGATAATAAAATGAAAAAATTCATTTTATCTTAATTCTTATGGATTCTTTTAGTTTTTTTGTTATTAACCTATACTCAGAGCAAAAATTATTTAAATTATTTTTAGGAAAGTAAGGTAAAATAAGAACATATGCTTAATACTTCTTAGTTCTAGAGATAACCACTATTATTGCTTTTATAGGTATCCATCTGAATTTTTCCTGTGACTATAGAAATATATATAAATATAAATATGAAACATACATTTTCTTTTTATATAAATGAGGGCATGTAAATATATTGCCTGCAACTTAGTTTCTAAAAATATCCTTTTTGGATACGTTCATATTACCCTCTACAAATGTCATAGCAACCTATATACCCACCAGAGTAGCTAAGATTGCTTCCCCACCCCCACAACTTTAACGTTATTGGACATGGCCAAACTCTTCATTAATTGCCCACATAGCTACAAAATAGCACTATAAAAAATTATGTAGTGTTTTGTATGTCTATTGGCATTTTATATTTTGCTTTTTTCTCTGTGAGCTGTCTTTTCGGGTCTTTTCCACAATTTCCTAGTTCTCAAACCATTTCTAAAAGTTATTTTTATAGTAAGAAAATAATCCTTCATGCTAAGGCTTTTGCAAATACATGGTGCCTTGAGGAACGATACAGTGAGAAAAGGCAAGTGACAAAAGAGGGGTCTTTGATGTCTGAAGTCACTTGGGGCAGACTTTTCCTATTTTTTTTTTCTTGTCTCTCTGACCCACTTCCCCCCTAGATAAACTTACCCCTTTCTCTCTTTTATTTTCAAGATCCCTTGCTTATGTATTGTGGGGTGGAGGTAATATTCTTCTCTAACAGACTGAATTAAAACTCTCAGACTTTCTTTGTCCTTTTTTTTCTTTATAAAAAGTAAATTAATTTTCAGGTGGAAAAGGATGGTGCACACATCATAGAGGATTCCACCTTGTTTTTAATACTACCTGGCCTAGGACCTCATAATAGATCTGAATTTGGCCCTGGCTTATGTCCTATATTCCCCTAATTGTTCCTGTGGCTTCATTATTATCAATGGAAGGAATAAAGGGGAGGGAAGTAGCCACTGATGGTCAGATCTTGTGCAAAGCCCAGCGATTTATCTCTTTTCATCTTTGTGGCTTCCCCAGGAGGCAGCTTTTATTGTTCTCATTTCAAAGATGAGGAAACAAAACTTTAAGTACAATTAATGAAACTCGCCTACACTCTCATGGTTAGTAATCAGTCACATGATGGGCTGTGAGGGAAGGTTTGCTTGCCTGGATTGAATTACAGAGTCCTTAATGTTTCCAGTAATTTTTTTTTTTTTTTGCCATGGCTTAATTAACAAAAAAGATTCCCGAGAATGTTCTCATATTGTCCATCGGTTTGTTTAAGACTCTACTGAGAGATGAGTATATAATTCACACAACCACTTGTCTATATTTGATTGTTAGACTGGTAGATCTAATAAACATATACTGGTGGATGTGATACATTTGAGCACATTAGTTGACAAGGGAGAAAAAAAGCAATGGCATTCACAAGCAACCAGAGGTTCATCATGAACTAGGGTTTCAGCCTAACTTCAGTTGACCGGCTTCCGATCCCATCCAAAGCATTGTTCCAGTGGGCTCTTTGGAGGAGTCTGAGACGAGGGAGGCTCAGCCCCTCCGGTGGGTTGTTACAAGATTTGAGGCATGTATGGGTGTGATTTGTGCCTTTCTTCTCTACAGGCCTACAATGGGCACCACCAAGCTTTGGAGGTCCTTCTCCAGTCTCTAGTAGACCTGGACATCAGGGACGAGAAAGGCCGAACAGCTCTATACCTAGCTGCTTTCAAGGGCCACACAGAATGTGTGGAAGCACTTGTTAACCAGGGTGCCTCCATCTTTGTAAAAGACAATGTCACCAAAAGAAGTCCACTTCACGCCTCAGGTAGGTCCCGTCAAAGGTGTCATTTATTCCTGAGTTTTGCAACTCATGTGTAAGGTTGAATAAAAGAGTAAAACAGGTGAGGCGGCTCAGCAGGTAAAGGTACCTGCCACAAGGCCTGATGACCTGAGTTCAGATTCTGGGACCCACATGGCCTGAGGGAAAAACTGACTTCTGCAAGTTGTCCTCTGTCATCCAAATGCATATGGGATATGCCACACCAACAGATAGATAGATAGATTTTTATTTTTTATTTTTATTTTTTTTTAACTAAAGATTTTAAAGGTTATAGCTGGGGCTGTAGCTCATGGCTGTAGCTCAGTGGGAGAGTATGTGCCTAGCATGCATGAGGCCATAGGTTCACGCCCCCGCGCCCCCCTGCCATACAAGGACAGCAGCAGTAGCTTCTTTCATCCCCATTTTTAACATCTTAGTTTTATTTCCATACCATGTATACCCGAACGCTTCCAAAATGGTTTGGATCTGATTTTTCCTTAGACATAATTGATGCTCTGTGGCCAGTCTCTGGCCTTTCGGCCAAAGGCCACTGCAAAACCTCTGCGCCAAGGGCAAGTTACGATGGAATCAGTTAGACAGAACAAGCCACGTTGAAATCATGAATCATGGCTTTAGTGATACTACAGGACTGTTTCATAGAGGGGCTAGTCCATCTGTCAACCTACACGGTACTTCATTCAGCTTTCCCTTTGACCCTTGATGCATCTGATATCAAAACAGAAACCCTTAACAAGTACATGTGCCCATCCGTCAGCAGGCAATGGGACTTTTCTGGAGTATTTCCACAATACACATGAAGGGACACTTCCAGATGCGCACAGATGTGAAGGAAATTTGGAAGAATGTCTGGCCCTGCGGAAGAATAGGTACCTTTTGGCTTAGCCAATTCCATGGTGCTAGCCTTGAGAAGGTGGAATATGATGTCTTTTAAAGAGACAAAAGAATGTGTTCTCATTGAGGAAGTGAAGGAATGAGGACATGTTTCCAAGAGATTTGTATGATTCTCATTACTTGAAAGTTTTCTAGGAATGCTAGACAGGTAGGTATGCTTCTGTCAGAGCTGGTGGGTGAGCTCTATGGGTGTAGGTCCTTACTGCCAAGCCCAATGGCCTGAATTTGATCATTGGGACCCACATAGTAGAAAATAGAGCTGTCTCCTGCAGGTTGTCCTTGGGTCTCTACGTGCATACCTTGACAGACACACAACAAAATAAATACTAATGTAATAATTTTTTAAAAGTACATGTCTATCTATATCCCTTCACATCCAAGTCACTGAACAGACACAGTATGGAGACAGAAAAAGCCTACCTGTTGCCTAACTATCTGGAAACAGTTATTCCTGGGAAGCACCCAGTGATGGCTGGTGTGGCCAATTATAAATTTTTGTTCCCCACCAGTACTTTTGCTTCTTAAGCATTCCTTAGTATTATTGGCAAAATCAAATTCGTTCATTCTAGAGATTGATTGCCTAGTAAGCCAGCCGTCGAACTTTGTTACTATGTAATTTCCTAGCAATTGCAGAGGGTCCGGTTGGATTGTGGAAGACTAATGAAGGACCAGCCTCCCCCATTTGCCATTTGTGATGTAGGTGTGGTCCAAGGGTGCCCCCTGGTGGTCAAGTAGGCTCGCTCTAGACTTCCCTCACACCATTCATTAAAAAGACAGGGTGTCATCATCTGACTGTTCTCCACAAAATGTCTGCTATGCAGACCATCAGCCTGTGATTCGAGGATCTACTTAGCCAGATTTTTTTTTTTAAGTTCACTTGAGTGGCCATTTCCTTTGTTTGAGACCCTCGGAGTACTGTGAGGAGGAGCAGCAGAATGAACATGGGAGATAAATACAGTGACAGTTGTGGCCTCTGAGCATTGTGAAAAATGGCTGTCACTCATAGCTGGGAGAGACTGAGCCAGTGTCACAGAGAGCTGGAGATGGCAGGGCACAGCTAAAGATGCTAAGGTCTATTTGCTAGAAGACAATGGGGTGGGGTGGGGTGGGATACAGTATGTGGGAACCCAAAGGGAACTTAAATTTTCCCAAGGGCTGTGAGCTCAGCTCACACAGCTATGGTAAAAAGCAAAAGCCCCACTGTAGATGATTTTTCTGTGTGATGCGTGAGCAATGTGAACCGAGATGGTTTTTTTCTTGTGTTTAGCCAAAAATGAAATATCCTCAGAATGATTCTGAGCATTAAAGAATACCAGATTGATACAGAAAGAAAAGCCAAGATCTGTTTATCCCTCTCGCTGGGCCCATTGCTGAGGGGATTTAGCTGTCAGTCCTAAGCCAATCTTTTCCTTTTATGTATATATTAAACTTCCTGCAAATTTCAACAAGGTAACAGACTTTTGTATAATTCTTAAGAGTAACAACAGCAGCAGCAATAAGATTTTACCTGGAACTCCAATCCATAATAGTTCCTTCCAGTATATACATTCAATATATATTAAATGCTGTGGCTTACAATATGTGGGCATTGTTCCTGTTCATTTGAACGGTGCCAATGAATGTGAGCTAATTCTAACATGTGTTGTGGAAGTCAAATTACCATTCTTTTATGACTGGCAAGCAATAAAAATGACTATGAAACAGCATTGAGACGAGCCTTTATCAGCCCAACATAGCTGCATCCATTCCCTTCTCTCCCCACATCCAGAGAGAGGAAAGCTCAGTGTCCTGTACGGTGTGCTTTTTGTTCAGAGAAAAAGCCACGTTTGAAATGTTAACGATATTCGTCTTCATCTTATTGCCCCAAGTGAATTCCTTGATGGCTGCAAGGCTTTTCAAAGGTTCTTTTCATACACCAGAGGAAATGCCTTATTCTCGAGGAGGAATTTATCATCCCGTGGTTTGCTTCCCAGCACCCTTCATGCTCACTCAGGAGCTGCCACCTTCTAAAGGAGCAGGGAGAGGAGGGATGGCAGCCGCACCTCCTGTAGCATTCTTAAGACTGCAAGGCCAAGGCTGCAGTTTGAGGACCACCAAGAGCACAGAGGTCCAGTGTCCGTGAGGAGGGAACACATGGGCTGTGCTTAGTATTCTGGCCTGGCGTGTTTGCATCCAGCCACCATTAATCAATGAGAAATATAGCTTGTCTTTGCTACTTTGTAGGTTCCCCAGTTTCCCAACTTTTGACTCCACAGTTTCACACCCCTATCACCAGATAGAAGAGAAAGAAGGATAGAGGGGAGAGATAGAGGTCCTTGAATCTAATTTCTTTCTTCTTGTTTCTTCTTTGAGCACAATTACTAACAAACTGCAACCACCAACACCACCTATCTGGCCTCTAGCATACCCGCTGAAAAGTTGCCAGAATCCCAAATGTGACCCAATAGCAGAAACTATCTGCCACTGGCAAAATCACGGCCCTGCTACAGCACGAGGCAAATCCTAGTCAGCTGCTGCGAAGCAGCCTCATATCCTCACACCTGGGGTTAAAAGGAAAAGACATTCTTGTAATATTTCTGCATTTTTAAAAGAAACCAGAAAGTCCAGAATTCTCACTACAGAGAACTGCTGTTGAAATATCAAATTTGGAATTCACGGATCCAGAAGAGCAGGGTTTGTTCTGTTCTTCCTCTCCCTCCCCTTTCCCTCTCTTCTCTGTCTATTCCTCCTGTCTATGCTCCCTTCTCCTTTTTAAAAATGTCTGGAGATGGACTAGACACAAGATAGTTATACGGAAGTGGGGTGACTTGTGAGGGTACATATCAACCCCCTACAAGGAGATAAGAAAGAACATCAACTTAAGAAAAACTCCCTCGATCTTGAAAACAGAAAAAGGAAGGTAAAGCTTGAAGTGTGCAGATAAAAAGAAAGTAAGGACAGGGTAACCCTGAGACAGGCCGCCTGGGCCATCGCGCACTAAAATTTTAACAGGGCTATCTGCTAGCCCAGTGGGAAATCAGTGATGTGAAGTCCACATAAATTTCACTGTGGGGAGAGATACCTGAAGAGTTGGTTTACTAAAAGAATGCTCATCATTTCCCTTTTTCAGTTATCAATGGTCACACGCTGTGTTTGAGGCTGCTTCTGGAAAGAGCGGACAACCCGGAAGTGGTCGACATGAAAGACGCCAAGGGGCAGTAAGTGTTTCCATGTTGGCCCCCTGCTGTGGGGAGGGCTGACTTCTGAATTCTAGGACCTGGGGAGTGCGCCTCTGTGAAACTCATGGGTAAGGAGCTTTAGACAGTGAAGGATCACCTGCAGAGCACGTGTTCAAGTGAAGTACTCAGGGTGGGCATCTCTTCATGACAGCGATGACCTTTTTGTCCTGGCTGGAGCCACTTTTCCTGGTTTTTTAATATCTCCTCTTTCTTCCTATGTTTGACTTCTAAAGCTACCACTTTCCCCCTTTTTAGTAATGGCAAAAAAAGGCATACCTCAAGAGTTGGTCTCTGTTATGGAAAAAAAAAATCTTCAACTTCTTATCTTCTCCTGAGTTTGTTTTCAGTTTCTATCGACCGGCCTATTCTCCACCCAGGCTTTTCTTACAAACAGGAAGTGCGGGCACAAAGAGTCTAGTTGTGTCCACAGATGCACGAACTCGAGTGACAGTCAGAGCAGGGGCCCGGTCTTTCTTCAACGTTAGCCAGACTTATCTTCAAAGCACAGAAGCGCCGTCCATCCAGGCAAGTCTTGAACAGAGTCCAGCATAGATCGCTATGACAGTAGAGCTCTCCTTACAGAGGCAAGAGGCTCTTCTGCATGCACGCGTGCCCTGGCCAGTTGGCTCCTCGTGATTGCCAGACATTTTTGAAAACAGTAGAATGAATGTGGCTACTTGAGATGAGACCATCCCCTGCCCTGCCCCTGAGTGTTTTGCCACCACTCCATGTGGGCCTTAGAACAGAAGTAGGTCTCTTGTTCTACATGGCATAGAGTAGCAAATTATATGCACACAAAATACTGGGCACTTATTAAGAATAGAAAGAAAATAGTCCTCTCACTGGAAGTAATTTTGGATCTCCTTTTTAAAAGCCTGTTTCTCTCCCCAGAACCCCTCTGTGCAAAGCCGTGCATCCTACTATGTCAACAGTATCTACATTCGCTTCCTTTTCAAGTAACAGTGAAACAGCATCAATGTGTCCGTATGCTACTGCGAGCATCAGTGGGGTATGTATATCTTTCTCAGCTCCAGTCGGGTACCTTTTCAATGAGCTTGCTTTGTTTTTCCCCATGTGAGGTTTTAGGAGAAAAGATTTGTGTCATAATATAGTCAATTAGCTTCACAGTCAAAATGAAATTACACAATTTTCTACGACGATATAATAATGAAAGCTATAGTTAGGTCCCTGCCCAGAAGAGTTTGTGTTAGACTGTGATAATAGAGGCGTGAACACCCACTGTTGTGGAGGGATTGGCTCTCCTTTCTGATTAATGCATATCGCAGAAGATTTGAAAAATGTTCTTTTTAAGTGCAGAAAAAAAGAGAGCACAATCGCCAGTAATCATACCTCCTGGAGATAACCACACTTGAGACACACACACACACACACACACACACACACACACACACACGGCACGGACACACACACACACACACACTGATCTTTTTTCCTCTTAGTATGTATAAAGGACCGTTCTCCATGCTGCTGGATATTTTTTCTGCATGGTCATTTCTAATGCTCCATTGTGTGTAGGTGCCAAAATGAATTCAGTGATGACCTGGTTTTGAGCAGCCATGCTGTTCCAGTTGCTCTTTGTGAAAAGTGATGGCGATGTGTGTACCCTGTGGCTGAGTCTCTGTACACATCTGCCACATCGGCTGAATTGTTTTTTTTTTTTTAAGGACAAAAGTAAGCCAAATTGACAGAGGTAAAAAAGCATAAAATTGCTATGTGGAGGCGGTGTGAACACCCTAGTTAGTGACTAAAAAATTCT
>CAJQZJ010010085.1:5493411-5525310 GCA_907164525.1 Lophiomys imhausi | reverse complement strand
CATCTCTATGTGGAGGCGGTGTAAACACCCTAGTTAGTGACTAAAAAATTCTCTGTGGTTATTGACATCATCACAGTTTTTATTTCTTGGCACTTCTTTCGGGGCATGCAGCAGTGGCGGGGGGGGGGCTTCACATACACGTGTCCATCAGCGACAGGCTGCACGTACAGCAGTGATCTCATTCCGTCGTAAGGGAGCTGAAGAGGCTCCTTTCAGATAGAACTCTTACTGCACCTTTGCTGTTTAGATAGGCAAACACTTGCCACAGTGTTGTGACCCCCCACAATGTCCAGCAGGCGCATGCTGTGCATGTTAGCTTAGGACCAGCAGGCTCCAGTGCCTAAGAGTGTAGTGGGCAATGCTTCCTAGCTTCATGTGCAGACACTTCGATATCTCCAGAATACATCCCTGCCCCTACTACATCCTGTGACTGTGTTGTCTCCTTGGTCCTGAGAAACCTGTGAGGTCATTGTTTTCCTTCCCATTGACAAGTGAATAAAGTGAAGGGCAGACTCACTTAATGTCTGTCATGGTGTGGACAGCCGGAGTTTAGCATACTCTTTCTTTCTTGATGCTGAAGCTGCTATTTTCTAACATCTCTGATACCTTCCATGGTTACATTTGGAGAGAGAGAGTTCCAAAATGCTTCTCTTGGGTTCCTCTGGTGGGGATTTTGCTGGGGTTGTTCTGCTTCCTACCACCCCCCCCACCCCGCTGTGTTCTCCTCTTAGTCCAGGCATGGGGGCAGCCTTCCATTCTCAACAGCGCTAACCTTAGCCAACTGACGTTTGCTTCTCACTTTCATTGCAATGTGCCAGATTATGACGGGACACGAGGAATGTGTGCAAATGCTGCTGGAACAAGAAGCGTCAATCCTCTGCAAAGACTCCAGAGGGAGGACACCCCTACACTATGCAGCTGCTCGGGGCCACGCCACGTGGCTGAGTGAGCTGCTCCAGATTGCCCTTTCTGAAGAGGACTGCTGTCTCAAAGACAACCAGGGCTACACGCCACTGCACTGGGCTTGTTACAATGGTGAGTGAGTCGCGCGTCCTCTGAGTGATTCCACTAGACTTCCTGAGCTCGCACCTCTGTGACCTGTGGTTTTCAAACATGGCCTTTATCTGTCTTTGGTTATTTTAAACAGGTACCTTATTCCCCGCCCCATGGCTGCCATGGTGCCTTGGCTGAATAAAAGTTTGCTTCCCTCTTTCTGTGACATATAACTCCTCATCAGAATCACCAATGGACTTAAGCAATTGTAATCAGAGTTTCTGATCTATATCACGTAACTAGGAATCACATGAAATATTAAAACAATAAAGGTAAAATCGAAACGACCTATAAAAATAAGCACAGTGGATGAGTAGTTTATATTTTGATGTTTCTTTTTAAATATTTATACTCCACATTAACTTTGTCATGTTTGCCACTTGGAATATTTAAATTTTTTTATTTCAGTTATTTGGGAAAAAAAAGAGGAGTGTTAATTGTGCAATTCCTAAATATTGAAGTGGGCAAAGGAGATGGCCCTGTTTGTAGAGTACTTGCCTTGCCTGCATCAAGCCCTGGGTTCAGTCTCCAGCACTGCATAAAACTGTTAGGTGTGGTAGCAATGCTGTAATCCCAGCACATGGCCGGTAGAGACAAAGTCAGAATTTCAAAGCTACCTCAGCATGTCACAGCTTCAAGGTCAGCCTGAGGACATGGGACCCTGTCACAAAACTAAGGAAAGAAAGGAAAACTAAGCTAACATTTTCTATTTCCAAACCCACTTTCTGATATAATTTTGTATATATGCCTCATAATTTTTCCTCTGAGACTAAACATAATAAAAATCTATTTAAGTAGAATTATATGATAAATCTTATCACATAATTTTCTTTTTATTGGTGCTTCCTTAAAAATCACATTACAGGCTCTCCTTAGACACTGTGTGCATCAATAAACAGTTTTAATAGTGATATACTAACACACAAACACACTCTCTCTCCTCAGAATTTACTGTTTATTTAACCAGATCCCCTTTTGATGGACATTCAGATTAATTTTAAGGTTTCTTTCCTATCATAAACACTGTGGCAATATGTGTGTTCATATTATTACATGAAAAATCTCATTAAATATTCAGAAGTGAACTTTTAAAATAAAAGACATATTTTTAAATTGTAAGGAATAATATTTTGTACAAAAGGCTGTCATAATTTGACAAAAGTATTTTTCCCACAACTTTACCAGCCCAGAATGGCTCTACCTCTTTTTATTGTTGGCAACTTCAAAGGTTAAAACATGTCCTTTTGCTTAAGTTTGCATCTCCCAACCTAATGCCATACTTATTGGCTATTGCTCCCTCTCTGAAAATGGATTTTTTCATCCATGCTTGCTTTCTCTTGCTGAACAGCTTGTGCCTTCTCATGCTTCTGTAAGAGCAGGGTATCTTAGCTGTCTGAATTTTCTGTATTGTGTGTTGCAGATGTTTCTGTTTGTTTTGAATACCCTTTTCCATGTAGATGTTGGGAGTTTCTGTGTGGTTGAGTCTATTTTATGGTATCTCCATAACCATCCTTCTTAAGAAGTTTCTCGGAGAGATGGCTCAGCGGTTAAGAGCACTGGCTGCTCTTCCAGAGGTCATGAGTTCAATTCCCAGCAACCACATGGTGGCTCACAACCATCCATAATGAAATCTGGTGCCCTCTTCTGGCCTGCAGATATACCTGCAGACAGAACACTGTATACATAATAAATAAATCTTTAAAAAAAAAAAAAAAGAAGTTTCTCATACCCTCTAAGATGATGATATTTTCTATGAATATTTCTTACTCTACTTCTGTGAACCTTCAATTTAATTATCACTTGTATTTATTAATAAGTATAAACTGTAAGATTAGGCCAGCGGAGCAGCCGGTGGCTTGGCAGAGCAGCAGATGGCCTGGTGGGATATCAGCTGACGGGCCTGGCTCGCCTTTACCAGCGGCTTGATTTATCCTGGGGAAAGAGTCCTGGACCAAGGGTGGCATACACCACCTGTAACCTAAACTCTGTTAAGTAATGTAAGTTGTTATATTAGGCCAGTAGAATTACCGATGGCTTGAGGGGAGATTCACCGGAACTGGGCTGGAGTCCGACAGTCCTGGACTGCTTAGACTGAGGGCCTATAAGCTGCCACAGTCTTTTCCCCAATAATTAAATACACCAAGACCTTTTAATGTTTCAAAGCTTAACCCTTAGCTGGGCAGACTCTCAATTAGCTACTCTAAATTAACCCAGATAACCTAATCCCAAACCGCCATGTGCCTGTGACTGATAACCTTCCAGCATTCTCAAACACATCTATCTGCTTCCATGTCTCCTGGTGGAATGAACTAATCCTGTGGATAAAAAGCAGGGTTCCTGTTCTAATCTCAGGAAGTCCTGCCTTCCTATACTCTTTCTGCCCAGCTAATTGGCTATCAGCAACTTTCATTAACCAATCAAGAGAATGCCTCAGAAGGGGCGGTAACCAGATCTCAGCATTGAAATCAGCCTATCAGGAGCAATGTTATTAGACCTTCTCCAACACTTCTGTGACTTTATATTTGCATTTCAGTGCCATTAGGATTTTTAATTTGGAAATTGTGATTATTATTTCTGGAGTTTCTGTACTCTAGCTACATTGACTTAAAGCGGCTTATGTCTTCATTAGTCTTCTCTTTCATTGATTCTGCCTCAATAAAAACTTATTTTTGTTCCTGTTATACCACTGGATACCTGTAAGTTTTTTTACTTAAAATATTTTTTTAAACTTACAACCTGTGAGCTCTCTCTGGGAGAGAGAATCAACAACAGGAAAGCAAGGGTGTTGAAGAGTGCTGAATATGAGGGTAGACAGAAGCTTGTCACAGATCACATCCTCCCCCTGGGGCCGGGCCTGACTTTCTGCAGCTGCTGAGCCTTTCCTGTACAGGCAAAGGAGAGCAGACTTTTCCCAAGCATCCACTCTTCCAGGATTCTAGAGCAGCCTCCCTCTAGGTCTGAGGTGCAAGCTGCCAGAATCCCCTTCACTGGGCAATGTGAAATGTTGAAAGTAGTATATAATTCTCCAGGTTTACCCACACAGACTCAGTCTCCCACTGAGGAATGTGCAGGTGTTGTCCTAAGTTGGTCTTTTGTGGGGGGGATTCATATTAATATAGAGGCTAAGATATCTACAACCACTGAGTAATGGTCAGATCACTGAGTGATTTGGAGGTAAATATAAAGCTAAACAATATCACTTACTTGCTAAGGGTTTCATATGCTCCTCAGTCCTTCTAAAAGCATTATCAACTTGTCTCTTTAGTTACAAGAAATGTTTTGTTTGTACTTTTATATTTCAAACCACCCACGTGGGAGTTTTGACTAAATTAGCCCTGGGATCAGTCAAGAATCGGTTCTGGCATAGTGATCTGTGATAAAGCCAACTTGCCTTCCTGTCCTAAAATTGCACAGCACATTCTAAAGCATGCATAGGCCAACTGTGAATATGTACACGAAACTGAGGCTCAAAGAGTCACAAGTAAATTGTCTCAGTCATGGGCAGATAAAATGGGCTGTGCTGGTAGTTTTATGCCAACTTAGCACAAACTGGAGTCATTTGGGAAGAGAGACCCTCAATTGAGAAAAACACCCACCCCTACCCAGTTGGCCTGTGGGCAAGTCTATGGTAGATCTTCTTGATTAATAATTAATGTGGGAGGGCCTAACTCACTATGGGCAGTGGCAACCCTGGGCTGGTGGTCCTGGGTGCTGTAAGAAAGCAGGCTGAACAAGCCATGAGGAATAAGCCGGGAAGCAGTGTTCTTCCATGGCCTCTCCTACATTGTTCCTGTCCTGACTTCCCTGGATGATCAACTTTGACAAGCTATTAGGTAGAATAAACCCTTTCCTCCTAAGTTGCTTTTGGTCATGGTGCTTTATCACAGCAATGGAGACCCTAGCTAAGATGATGCAGAGCAGGGCTTTAAAGTCTTCTGTCATTGTTATTCACCATAATGCCACACATTTACTCAGGAGTACTTAAAAAAATACTCATTGGGTGCCTACTGTGGCCAGATGCCACTAAAACCAAGGCCACAGTCATTTATGTCCAGAGCCTTGTTTGTTGTTTTCTACAAGGCACAAGCCCCCCTCACTTGGGTACATACCGATAAGTTAAGCTATTTGTGTGGGTGAAAGGAAATTGTCCTTATTACAAACATGGGGAAATTGAGGCATGCTGATGTTAGGCATCTATAAAGAGCTGAGGGTGACCAGAATCTACTCTACTTACAAATGAGGTGGCTTCTTTATCTCTCTCCACCAGGACATATGGCCTTCACTGTTTGATTTGTTCCTTGTGTCTCAGAACACCTGTGAGCATAGTTAATGACATTTTACCATTTTGTTCATTTTATTCCAGAGAGAACAAGCATCCAGCCAATTCAGGAAAGTTCATACGCTAGAACCCAACACTTAATGGGAAATTAAAAACAAAACAAAACAAAGATGGCAGACTATGTGAGCAAAGTGTCTCCCTTGGGAGCGCTCTAATTTTTTTTTTTTTTATTCCTTGCAGGTAATGAAAACTGCATAGAGGTACTTTTGGAGCAAAAATGTTTTCGAAAATTTATTGGTAATCCCTTCACTCCACTGCACTGCGCAATGTAAGTAGGATGGCTGGAAACGTGATGGTGCTGCTTCTGTTCCTCTAAGCACAAGTAGAAAAAGTGCCTTTTATGAGTAGAAAAAGCATTTAGATTGCAGATAAGACTAATATATTCTATTCTGCTGCTAAAGACACATAGGTCTGCTAGCAACGAATGGGCTCTTGCTCATGTTAATGATTTTCTAGAAGCCACAGTTCCAAGGTGACTCATGTATCACATGGGAAAACTGAAAGCGGTGCCCTGACAGCCATGCTTCATAGATGTGAGGAAACCTTCGGTGGTAGCCCCCATTGCCTCGCAAACTCTGAAAAAAAAAAAGTCAAGGTTGAGACTAACATCTGTAGCTGGTTAGAAATTTTCTACCAGGAAGATTTTTCATATAATTCCTCATCCTCATCTTTCTTCTCCTCCCCAGTGCTCCTCTACCTTCTTGTCTCCTCATTTTTCCTTCTCCTCCTCATTCTTTTTTTTTATTAAATACTTTATTTTATTTTCTTCAAGTTACATCTCAGTCACAATCCCTTCCCTATTCCCCCTTCCTGTCCCACCCTTCCACCCTCTTCCCCCCAACAGCTTCCCCTTTCAGTCCAACAAATGGTTCCTTCTCTTATAACAGTAAATACTATATAAAACAGCAGAAATAAATATGCCATATTTATGAGAGTTAAATGGCCCAGTATACCTTCCCAATGTCCAGTTCATACATATTTGGCCCCTGACTTTAACATTCTACCATCTAACCATCTCCATGAGTTTAAAGTTCTATAACTGACTTAGCTTTCATACTAACTTGCATCACTATTATAACCAGCTTCTTAGATCTAGAACGCCCTCTTGATTCTTAAACAACTCAAAATTTAACTATGAGACTCTAGCTGTCTATTCTTCAACCACCTCAGAGACCGGAGAGGGATAAATATATCTGATTATACAGGAAGTGCAGGGCCTGCAGCTTCCAATACTAAGAAATGACAAACCAGTGACTGCCTGGACAGTTCCCATTATTTCTCCATACATTCCAGCATCAGTCTTCAGCCTTTTGGTCCTATTTCTCTGACAGACATTTATTGTAGAGCAGGGATTATGAAGGACTTACCTACCCTGTCTTGGCAGAGCTAGGCTGTCGACTTCCCTGCTACCAAGTTTTGTCCTTTTTGGACAGCAGTCTGTCTGCAGTTGAAGCAAGGAGTTTTTTCATGCCAAGAGATATGCTTGCCACTAATTCAACCATCTCACACTGGAGATTCTTCGATGCTTATCTTCTACTTGGAGTAGAATAGGGGGTACTGTCAGGAGCTGATATGTCTTGATATCAAAAAAAATCTTAATTTAAGACAACATCTTTGAATGCCATATTCTGCAGATCTCTTGGGGTTTTTGAAGATGCCCTATCTATCTCTTGTATTTAGATAAGCAAATGTTGCTTGTCTCTTAACAATTTGATTACTGAGTAGCTTAGAGAATATCTGTGATAGACTGTCATAGTAGCTAAAAAAGTGACATGCTTGCATGACTAGGAGTTTGTTTTTCTTAACTATCCTAAACAGTTTAAGACGGTTGGTATCAAGAGGCCAGAGCTTCACATTTCATTTTTAAGTATCTCTAGGTACGATACCATTAGGAAGCGTTACCTTTAATTTTGTATCAATATACAAAGATCTATTCAAATGTGGCTAAATATACTCTTAATTTTGTATCAATATACAAAGATCAATGCCTATGTAGCCCAATACAATCTTAATATTACGTCCATATACAAGGGTCAATACCATTGTGGCCAACTATAATCTTAATTTTGTATCAATATACAAAGGTCAGTACCGATGTAGTCCAATACAATCTTATTTTTGCACAATAAACAATGGTCAATACTGCTTTAGCCAAATATACTACTAATTTTGTATCAATATACAAAGGTATAAGGGCATATTCAATAATATGTCCCTTTTTCTTGGTCCTTCCTGTGCTATGTCTATGTCTCATTTTTCTCAAGTCCATGCATTCCTACATAGGAGAGAAAGAAGGATACAGAAAAGGAAAAGTAGGAAGTCCCTGGGTCTAACCTCCAAAACCCATTAAACAGGACCATTTAACAGCTTGTAATCTCTTCCCCTAAATAACAGAGTATTCAGTTATCCTTCAAATAACCAAAAAGGGGGGGCGGAGAAACACCTTCCCCACCCTCTGGGCATGGGACGTCACTCTTTTAAAATGACTTCCTGCTGATTTGCCTATAATTCTTAGGTTCCGTCTTTTCATTGAGTCCTTGATTTCTTGGATGTTGTGGGTGAGAGATTTTTTTAGCCTTCTCATTTTCTTTGGATGTTGTACTGATTTCCTCCATTGAATCTTCCATGCCTGAGATCCTGTCTTCCATCTCTTGCATCCTATTTTTGATACTCACATCCGTAGTTCCTGTTCTCTTCCCTGGGTTCTCCACTTCCTCTTTTAACTCTGACTGTGTTTTCTTTATTGTTTCTATTTCTATTTTCATGTCTTGTATGGTATTTTTCGTTTTGTACATTTCCTTCTCCAGCTTGCTTGTTTTTGTCTGAAAATCTTTCATTGCTTTGTCCTTTTCCTGTTCAAGCTCTGTCACCTTGGCTTGGAGCTCTTTAATGGTGTTGTTCGTTGTTTTGACTTGTAAAATTGTGGCTTCTTTGAATTCCTTCATAGATTTAAGTTCTTCTTGAAGGGACTCTATCACTTTCCATAATGCAGAATTGTCATCGTTTTCATGTGTTTCTGTTGGTGTGAGGTCATCCGAAATGGATGAGCTAGGATAATTCTGCATTGTTGGAGTCATATTTCCTTGATTTCTATTTTTTCTTGGACCTTTGGTCATGTGGGTGTGTTTAGCTGTCTGTTCTTGTCGTTTTCTGTGCTTGGATCCACAGGGGATGCTTTGGTGAAGGAGTCAAATTGCTTGGCTATCTGTCGTTGCTTACAGGGGGATCTCAGGGTCACTATGGTTTTAATAGCCTGAAGCACTGTGAGCTGGTGCAGCCTATTCCCAGGTAGTGAGTAATGATCCGGGATTGTTTCACTGCTCCCAATTCAGACTTCTCTATGTTGCACAATGAGTGATCAGCCTGTAATGGTTCTGATGGTATGGACCTGTTTGCCCAGGCACAGATTCTGTGGGCTTTGTTTGTCATCACGGAGGCTGACAGGGCCCAGCTCCACACCTAATATGTCTGGGTTTTCCAGAATACAGCTATGGTCCCCTGGCTTCTGGTTTCCCACTAGGCTTCTCCACCACAGGCCTGGCCCCTCAGCCCCGCCCGCCTGTGCTGGCTTCCCTCCCTGTCTGCTCAGCCGCAGGTGCGCGGAGCCCTGGCCCCTCCTGCCGCCTGTGCCAGCTTCCCTCCCCAGCTGCTGTGCCGTGGGTGCGTGGAGCTTCGGCCCCGCCCACCGCCTGTGCCGGCTTCCCTCCCTAGCTGCTTCACCGTGGGTGCGCCGGGCTTCAGCCCTGCCCGCCTGTGCCTGCCTCCCACCCTGACTGCTCTGCCCGCTGGCTTCCCGCTCTCTCGAATCCTCCGCGGCTCGAGCGGCTGCGGACCACCTGCTGAGCGCCCTGTTTCTTCCTTGCTAAGACTTCAACTATCCCACAAAGTTTCCTAAGTAGCTATAAGGTCCTCCTGAGGTGTGGGGAGCCCAGTAGGCTAGTGGGCGATCGCCATGTGGCCTCTGATTCTGCCTGCTGTGTGTTGGGGTCGATCTTACCAGGCGCCTCTCCAAATGGGAGTTCCCAAATCCCGGATTTAGTGGCTTCCGTGTCTGAGAGAGATGGGGGGAGAGCCTTACCCTGGGACTTTTAACAGTCCCTTGGGAGCTGTGAGTGTTCCCGGAGGGTCTAGCCCCTCCGGTTTTTGCACAGTGTCCAATAACTCTGTGTTTTTTATGGCTCTTTTCTCTCACATTCAAAATGCGTCAGTGCAGGTCGCCGCCATCTTGGCCCCCCCTCCTCCTCATTCTTTTCGAATTTCATTGTTATTGCAAGCTCATAGAGAGAAATGTTGTTCAGAGAATGTACTGACCTTAAGCGAGAGTTCCACGAGTCAGCCTGGGGTGCAAGACTTTGGAATTGCTTTGTCTTTACATTTGTCTGTGGCTTTCCCATGAGGCTGAGTCATTTGACTGGAAAGATACTTGAGGCACGGAATCAAATCAGTAAAGAAAGAGTCTGGGTGACTTTGTGGGCTGGAGACATGGATCTGTGATTAAGAGTACTTGCTGCTCTTGCAGGAGACCCAGATTTGGCTCCCAGCACCCCAATGGTGGCTAACAGCCATCCATACTAGTTTCATGGGATCCAGTGCCCTCTTCTGGCATCCTTGGGCATTAGGTACGCATGCAGTGCCCATACATACATGCAGGAAAAACACTGCAACACATAAAATAAAAATGAATGAATCTTTAAAATACTAACTAGGTTATTTCATGGGTGATGGATCTATGACTTTTCTACTTTGATGTCTGGACATCACCTAACTGGGACCTTGTGTGAGTGGCGTTCCAGGGTCTCTTACAGATGCAGAGGTCCTTGATGGATGCAGTGGGAGGTTTCGGTGCACACTGTTGTAGCATGCCACAAATATTGGCATCAGATTTCTAAAAATACATCAAATTGTTAAATACAAAGATGAGGTGTGAAGGAATGTATACTTTTTAATGAATTTTTTATACTGAAATCTATTTTCATTTTAGAATAAATGGCCATGAGAACTGTGCATCCTTGCTACTGGGGGGCCATAGATTCCAGCATTGTCAGTTGTAGGGACGATAAAGGCAGGTAAGTGATAAAAAGCTCTCATGCTTTTGGTCTTGAGTCTCAGCCTTTGTTTCAAGTTGTAGAATACTAAACCATTTGCTTTTGGTTTTATATACACTTACTTTAGCTAATGCTAAGAATTGAATCCAGGGCCTTAGACAAACCAGAAAGTACCACTGAGCTTCATCCCCAGCCCTTAGTGTTTAGATACAAGAGTCTTGCTGGGTAGCTCAGGCTGACCTTGAACTAGCTTTGAAGCCTAGGCTAGCCTCAAACTCAATCTTCCTGACTCTGTCCTCCTGAGTTCTAGAGTCACAGACATGGAAAATGCATGCCCACAAGAAAACTCTTTTTTTTTTTTTATTGAGAAAGTAATCAATACTGTGTTTTTAAATCAAATATTATAAAGGGTGTAGACTTTTAGAAATTGTCCTTCTTGGTCCAGAATCTCAAGCCTCTGCCTTGTAGAAAACAAGTATGCACTGATTTGTCCCAGCATCATTTGTATTCTCTTAAATGTTTTCTATACACATTTACAAAACAGACATTAAATGTATATGTAAGGATTATTTTATGGAAATGCACTTTATATAACCATGCTCTGCTTCATATATATATATATCTTTCCATACCAGAAATAAAGATTTACCTGTAACAGTAAATTTTTATTTATCAAACATATATTTATTAATACTTAACAATTACCTAACAATTGCCTATAAAGTTCTTAAATCCTTAAGTCCGAACCCTAACTCTAAAACCTAATCCATAAACACCCTAATACCTACAATACAAACACTTAACACTAACCTAAGGTTTCTCAAAAGGATATTTTCCTCTGGGCGTGGATCTTTATGGATGGCTGACCTTCATCAGTCTTAAAGTCTCTGAATTTTGTTTGTCAGATATTAAGACAGTTTATAGAGTCCAATTATTTACAAGATGAAAAGTTTCTTAGTCTCACCATTCAGATGCTTTAGGCCTGCAAGGGTCTCACTTCAGTGCTCTGTCCAATCCGAAGCCCTTGGGCTTCAAGGGAGACAACTCCCTGCCTAGATGCTCCAGAATACCAGGGAGAATCTGTCCCCAGACCTGCAATGTGTCTGGACAAGATGGTGAAGTCTCCTGGTAAAATTATCATGTGAGTTTCTCTGCCAGACAAGGAGGATGGTGAGTGAGGCAGGAGGAGGAGAGCCCTCTGTCCATATGAATCTTGACTTAAATATCTTCACCTGTCATAATGTATTGGCAGCATGATTTTCAGCAGAAGCTTTCGTATGAGCTTGCAAGTCATGCCCCTAGGCAATGTGTCCCTTCATAGTTTTTCTTGCAGAGGGCCAAGGAGCAGCAGGCAGTACAGTTCAGAGAATACTCGATCTGTTACCATTGATCTCAGTGGGCACCTCAGGGCATGCCCCTACCCAAAGTCCCATGACCAAAAAAAGTCATCTGTTCTTAGTGGGTTCCCAAGGACATGCCACGTCAGATGTAAATCTTTTACCTTAAAGTCCAGGCTTTGCTATTCCAAGATCCCTATGCTATTAAATGTTATCACTAACCTCACCACATTTACCTTAATTTTTAAAGCTGCATATTATTTCATTGAATGAATGCATAGCACATTGCTTAGCCTGACTTCTTTAGAAGAATATTCATGTTGGTTTCAGTATTCTGCTTTTTTCTAAGAAGTGTCACAGGGAACACTGGCGTGTGAGCCTGTTTTCATGGCTAAGTGTATATGGAGATGGACTCCTAGGAGTGGAGGAACTCCATCAAGGCTGGTGCCTTTTCTATTTGATGAGTAATGCCAAGTGCCCTCCCCAGGAGCCCTGCCATCTGTGGTAGATAATGTAGGCTTTTAAGGTTTTTAGTTGACCAACCAATTACCTACAAATAAACCCTTACTTGTAAAAATATCTGTCTCCTAGATGAATGAGAACTCACCAGAACTCAAGATTAAAAGATCAGAAGATGCCATTGTACTCATCAGGGTCATTGTATAAGAATCCCCCCAAATCTAAGGGAGTACCATTCATGTAGGGGACACTTCAGTAATCATCTTGAGTCGTTCTTAGACAGGATTTAGTCCTCTATCTCTGTCAGCCAGGAAGCTTTAAATCTTTTGAAAACACCTTACACATGTCTCTCAGTAGTTTCTGCACACACAGTTTAAGGGCAATAAATCCATTTATGTTTGAAACCTTCAGGACAACCCTCCATGCGGCAGCCTTTGGTGATCATGTGGAGTGCCTGCAGCTGCTTCTGAGACACAGCGCTCAAGTGAATGCTGTAGATAATTCAGGGAAAACCGCAGTGATGATGGCTGCTGAGAACGGGCAGGCAGGCGCCGTGGGTATGTACTTAGGCTGTGGACTTTGCACTTAATGCCTATCCAAAACTGGAAATAATGTCAGTCTGAGGAGCCAGCATTCTAGCATGGACATTTCTTTTTTATTTTATTTTATTATAATGTTTATTTATTACATCAAGTTACATCTCCATCATAGTGCCCTCTTTCCATCCCTCCCAGTTGCACCCTCACACCCTCTCCACCCTCTCCAACCCATCCCACTCCTCCAATGTGGAGTGGTCCTACATATCAGCCCCTCTCAGTTCAACAGTCATATGAGGGCTAAGAGCTTCCTCTTGCATTGGGGGGGGGTCATGGTAGCACCCCTAGGGCAAATTGTCCCCTTAATAGGTAACAAAGTCTATGTTCCTGATTTTCTTTTTTTTTTTTTTTTTTTTTTTTTTGGTGTGTTGGTTGTAGGATAGTTATCCTGTACTATATAGCTAAAATCTAGTTATAAGTGAGTAGATGCCATGTGCATCCTTCTGAGTCTGAGTTAGCTCACTCAGGATGAGCTTCTCTAGTTCCATCCATTTGGCTGCGAATTGCATGATTTCCTTGTTTCTGATAGCTGAGTAGTATTCCATTGTAGCCCGAACATTTCTCTCTTTTTTTTTTTTATGGTTTTTCGAGACAGGGTTTCTCTGTATAACAGCTCTGGCTGTCCTAGACTCACTTTGTAGACCAGGCTGGCCTCGAACTCACAGAGATCTGCCTACCTCTGCCTCTCAAGTGCTGGGATTAAAGGCGTGCGCCACCAACGCCCGGCTTCTCGGGAGCGGCCCCGTGACAGCGGCGGCGGAAGGGGCCAAGAGTCTGAGAGGGTCCGCGGGCGCGCACCGGGTAACCCGGGCCCTCCCAGCGCGGACGGAAGACTCTACGGACCCACCGCCCCCCCCCCCACACGGGGTGGGGGGCACGAACATTTCTAAGGGACCAATTTTACTGAGGTCACCTATGTGCTCAGTCATTGGTAGCTCCTTGTAACTGTGTCACTGGAGGTCTACATCAAAATAAGTTAACACTTGCATGAAATTTCTCAACATTTAGAAACAAAATACAATAGCAGAGCCATCTTGTCTGAAAATAATGAGACTATACTTGGTTGGATTTAGCCTAAAGGCTGAGGAGTGGTGAAATAGTGAAACCAGTTGGAAACTAGTTGGAAAACAGAACTAGCCCACCCAGCTCCAGTTTGAATGAGACAAATATAGCAACAAGCTATTCCTTCTTTATGAACAATAAATACAGCTGTGAATTGTATTAACCTAAGTGTTATTTTGTAGCCACACTGAAACATGTGGTGGCATGCAGACTAAGTAACTCTCTTGGCTTTGTCTCTAGATATTTTGGTGAACAGTGCCCAGGCTGACCTGACTGTGAAGGACAAGGACTTGAATACTCCCTTACATCTGGCTATCAGTAAAGTATGTAATGGGCTTTAAATGCTGCTGCTTACTGCTGCAATCATAATAATAAAACCACAGGACCTCTGTCCATTTGGGACCTACATAGCATGAATTCTGTCAACTGTACATGAAAATGATGGGGGAGAAGGAAGGAATAGAATTCTGGGTTGATGGATATGTCCCATTCATCAAAGTGAATAATGAAGACATGTTCCATGTGTTTACCACTTGCAATCCTACCACATTTTGCCTGTCTTGATGCTGCCACCATATCTGTTTCCCTGATCATAGTAACACATTTTGGTACCACACAAAAGGTTAAGACATTAGCTCTATGGCTTATAAACTCTAAACACTTTCCATTGAGTTTCATTTGAAGATACTATGAGAACACAGCCCCAAATCATGGTACTACAAAGCAATATCCATGTGCATTTTTACTGTGTGTGTGTGTGTGTGTGTGTGTGTGTGTGTGTGTGTGTGTACATACATCAATCAATGCAAAAAGTGTGGTAGATTTTTTTTCTTCCACAAAAGATACATAGAAATGCCTGTGTGTGTTTTACAAAGTGCAGTATATTATAATGCCATTTGACACCAGTGGTATCAGAAGTCTCAGCCATTCCTCTCCATGTTTTTGGCTTGTTTTTTGGTTTTGTTTTTCCTTTTGTTTTGTTTTTCAAGACAGAGTTTCTCTGTGTAGCCCTGGCTGTCCTGGAACTCTCTGTAGACCAGGCCTTGAACTCAGAGACCACCTGCCTCTGCCTAAAGGTGTGTGCCAACACTGCCTGGCTTCAATCAGTCTTCTGGTTAGATCTTCTTAATTTGTGCTGTGGAAAGAACAAACGTGCTCAGAATCCAAAAGTGTGTGTCAGAGCACAGTGTGTCAGTGAAGGGAACTGCACTGCTATTCAGATACCCTTGTGTACAGGGATCACGTGAGAATGTCATGTTCTCAAATTAAAAAATACAGATTCTAGCCAGGCATGATGGCATGCCTAATCTTAGCACTCCAGAGGCTGATATGAGAGGATCAAAGGTTCAAAGCTAGCCTGGACAACATAGTAAGACCCTATCTCAAAAAACAAAAAATACATGCTCTTTATAAAGTCTAAGTTGGCTTAAGATTTTCTTTTTCTTTTTCATTTTAGACAGAATTTTACTTCTGTTTGTGTCCAAGGGAAAGTCAACATTTCTAACTCTCAGATGATACTAATGATGGTGGTCTGTGCCATTAGTCAGCAAAGGCTTAGTAAGCCTTGACCCTAGACCTAATAATTGATACTTTAATTATCAAGCATCTGTTGTCATAAGATCCATAGATATCTGTATTTTTGGGTAAGAAAAGCACACAGACCACACACACACACAGACACACACACTTACACACACACACACACACACACACACACACACCAGAAACAGCTTCTTCAGAGTATCAAACAGAAATGAAGAGAAGTGATACAGATCTTGGATGTCATGGCAACTCCAGGAGAGAGGGGTCACTGGAGTGGTAATTGAAGACTTGAAGGAGGAGGAATGTGATATAGGTCTAAAAAGTAGGGCTGAAGGATTTACAGGATGCTGCAAACTCTGCCCTCCATCACTCACTAACCTCGCTAGGCTCACATCTGCTCTCCCTCTCTGGACATTAACTATAAAAATTATCTTGGAAATATTCGCAGTAAGTATGAATATTTTAGGTCAGTCACATGTTAAACAAATCCTAATATGCCCCTTATAGAAGCTAAAAAGTATTTTGGGCTCATTTACTCAGAAAATAGTCTTGAATGTTTTCAGGCAGAGGAAGTTGGTACCCAGCTGAAAGTACAATCAAATAAGCATTTGGGAACTTTTCTGTATCTCTGCTCCTCATTTTCTTGTTCTTTTCCCTTATTAGGGCCATGAGAAATGTGCCTTGTTAATACTTGACAAGATACAAGATGAGAGCCTTATTAACTCAAAAAACAGAGCACTGCAGACGTAAGTGTGACAACGGGAGCTTGACTTGAGCCCAAAGTCATAGAATTTTATTTTTATTTATCCTTTGGGAGCATCTTACATGTACATAATGAAATATGGTCATCTCCATCACCATTTTCCTCCTCCAACTCCTCCCAGATCCCCTTAGCATCTCCCCATCCCAACTGTATGTCTTTTTTTCTTTCAATTAACCCATTAAGCCCAATTTGTGTGCATGGATGTGGACCATCCACTGGAGCGAGGCAAACCTACCTAGCAGTGGCTACATCTGCCAAAAGGAATTACTCTCTCCCTGCCCTCTGCAACCCCAACTATGCCCTGCAAATAACTCCTCAGTAAGGGGTGGGGCGTAGCCTAGAGATCATATATCCCACCTATGTTGAGATTTTTTCATAGACTGATCTTGTGCAAGTCTTATGTAGTTAACCACAGCTACTGCAAGTTAATGAATGCAATGGCTGTGTCATGTCTGAAAGACAGCATGCCACAGAATTCCTCCGCATCCTCTGGCTTTTATTTTTTATTTTTATTTTTTTAACTATCTTCCCTGAGATGTGCCCTGAGCCTTGGCCTGTGGGGGATGGAGTGCTAAAGATGTCTCATTTGGGGTGGGGCCAGAGTCATGGCATTTGTCCAACACACTTAAGAGCCTGCCACATACTAGTCCAGCTCTGAGAAGCAGAGGAATAATGGGCACCAACCTGCCTTCACCTTCATGAAGTTTACTTACGCACATCTGCAATATTGACTAGAGACACGTGATCTAAGGTAGAATACTTATTTTGATGTGGCTTGTAGGATTTGTAAAATCTTTGTTCTCTCTGCTGGTGTTTCTGTGCCTCATTATAAATTTAGTGAGCTTTTAGAGAAATCTTCTGGGCTTATGAACAGACATATTTGGGGAAACCGTTTGTATTATGTATTAGCATTATGTAGTCTGACTGAAAAACATCAGGTTTATAAATCAGGTTCCCAGAATACACCTGAACAGTTTCTAAGCTATTTGTTGTAATTATATATTAATATAACTTAGCGTAACCCTCAGTGTGGAGGATCTAAAAGCAGCTTTGTTTTCCACTTTGGGAAATTATTTATGCATTTGTTTTAAAGGCAAAGAATATTAGAGTTTTTTTAATTTAAAATTGTTAAAGGATGTAGTACAATATACTAAGTGTGAGGCTCTTTTATAAGGTGCTATAATCCACTGTGATATCTATGAACATGTAGTGATAAGAAGATCTGATGAATATATATTAATACCTCTCATCCCGATGAACTGTGCAAAACAGGGACTCAAATTAGCCAGTGAAGGGCCTTTTACAAAATACAGCAGAGCTTGAACTCTTCTTCTGACCTTCTCTGTACTATCACAAAGCCTGTTAAGATGTGGACTATTTATATCACATGCACAGAGGTCTGGGCCAAACACATAAGAATAACTGGATCAATAATACCTGGAGAAGATATGGTCAATATGTCTCTTTTCAAAAGCAAAAATAATCATGTGCTATTTGTAGATTCTTTAGTACATCTTCCTTTTAGTTTGGGTAACATAAGCTATCCAAAGTATTACAATATTTCACTGTTAGATTTCTTTATATTAGATATCCGAGAGAATCATAAAGAGAAAAGGCTTGTTTTGGCTCATAGCTTTGCATGTTTCAGTTCTTGATTAGCTGGCCGCTTTACTTAGCATGAGGAAACACTTTGACAGGGGACCCATAGCTATTCACTCACAAGACAAAAAAGAAAGCAGGAAGGGCTAGGGTCTCAACAGTGCCTTCCAAGACATGCTCCAGCAACCTGAAAATTCTCACTGGGCCCTGCTCTCGCAGGATTCGCCATCTCCCACCTCCACCAGGCCTAGGTACCAAGCCTTTAGCATGTAGGCCTTTGCAAGGGCCCCACTCACGCAAGCATGTTAGTATAGCTAATGTTCTGTGTTGTCTTTCAGACCCCTCCACATTGCTGCACACAATGGCTTGAAGGTGGTAGTTGAGGAGCTGCTGGCCAAAGGAGCCTGTGTGCTTGCTGTAGATGAAAATGGTGAGTGAAAATTAAAAGTTGCTATGGCTTGTATTGTTTGAAGCCAGAGGACAATGGGAGAAATAGGAGTTGCTTAAGAACCAGCAAGAGGTTTCTTCCCCTTGGAAGTGTCTTGTGTGTAAGAAATCAAGCCTGGGTGTTATGTCCTGTCTTCTTTCTGTACGATACATTGTCTACCTGTAGCCCACCATTGCTGTGCATGTAGCATGTAACATTTTCTTCTGACTGAGCATATTTCAGTGAGAAGATTTCAGGCATACCACAAACCTTTCACCTTGGCCTTGGGAATTCCAACTGCACACACTGAGTGAGAGACACACATGTCATTGGTTTACACCCCAGGGCTCAGTGACCGCAGATTTTTGCATTTTGATTCATTCTGAGATCAAATGTTTTTGTAAAGTATATATCAGGACTCACATTTTTCATATAGAAAGCTGAGGAACATAAATAAATAAAATGTTTTAGTTGAGGGCTAGGCTGGAAGTTTCTCCTGTTCTATATGACTTGCCTTCCTTAAATGAGCTAATTCTTGTCAAAAGCCTTCCTCTCTGCTTCCTACAATATTATAAAAACTAATGAATACTAGAATCCTACTAAAGGACCCCTGTACACACAATGCCTCTTAACCTTGGGAAGCAAAAGAGGAACTTCTGGATATTTATGAATGAAGCAGTTTTTGCAATGTGACATCTAGTTAAAGTATACGGCTATGTTAATGCTGCTCAGTTAACTGCTTATTACAGGTATTGGAGTTAGCAGCTCATGCCTGTTTCTGAGAAGTAAGCAACCATGTGGACATCTTAGCTGACTCTTTGGTTTTGTTCTTGCAGCCCTTTGTATCCTGGCATGTACCCTGCTCTCTCCCCAACATGGCTCCTCCAGGAAGTAGAGAGTCCTTTTAACCCCATCTCCTTTGTTTTCCCATCTTATCTTCCTCATCTTTGATCAGCACTATATACCTTAATCTTAGCATGAAAAAGCCCACTGTTTTCCTCCAAACTGGAGACACTAGAATAAATGAGTGCCATCATGCTCTTAGATGTATTCAGTGTATATCTGTGGATATAGCTCTGTGTCACTAGACCCCACCTTTCTCAGAGTTTAAGCTGTGCCCAATGGCTGGGAACATTTGGAGACCATTCTGTATCACACTGCACTAATAGTTCTTTAACTTGTCAATCCCATTCCGGGAATGGAATGTTAAGATAGCTGACCCTCTTCATTTGTTTTCACTCTGTAAAGATGAATAATCTCTTCAGGGCTGAGAGTGCAGAAGGCCCTCATGTCCAGACAGGAAACAGCAACCAGTTTTTATCAGAACAGTTTCTCCAGTTGACTAAGAAAGCTCTCTGTTCACTGTGGAAGAGGATGGTTGGCCAACAGAATAAAAGTTGGATAAGGATAGCAAGTCCATCTCAAGTGCAATGCACTCACTCCATCCATCGTGTGTTGTGGTCCGGTTTTCTCATGAGTTTCTGTAGCCTCAACTCTGAATGATAGAGTCACACCACCGAATTATGGCAAACAGTCATTTGTCCCACATTCATGATAGTTCAGATTTGTGCCTTTAGTTGGTGAGGTGACTTTTTTTTTTAAAGGCCCATTGAAATTCTCTTAAATGGTCATGAAATGTTAATTACTGACAAACAGCCTCCCATGACTGACCCCTTCAAATGACTTTGGATCTTTTAGAATAGTAAATTGATGTATGCTTTCTATGAAATGTGTATATATACATACATACATACATACATACATACATACATACATACATACATATATATATATATATATAAAGTGACATCAGTTATTGGTTTTGCCCTTCCTTCTTGACACACACACTTGTCATGGAAAGTGACTACTCTCAGAATGAGAGTCCCCTGCAAGGTCTGCGGCTCATAGCATGCTCTCAGTGGGAACTGCCCCTTGGATGTACTATTGCGAGTTTTTGTGGCTTGTGTCCCCAGCCTCCCTTCCTTGCCATGTGTTTCTGCTCTCTAGATGAAGGCTGGAATCTGCCTAACTTGGGATAATATTGTGCTTTCTGTAGACATGTGAGCCCAAAACAAAACCAGAACCTCCATGAAATGTCACATCCTCCCTGTCCCACTCCAGTCTCACCCCCAGCATGACTTGTGAGAAGTAACTCCTCTTACCTGGCATGAATTCTAACTCGACATGCATCTCCACTCATGAGGTTGTGGGAGATGTACTGTGGAATGCTATCTAGCTCTGGACCTCCAAGACTAACCACTGCCTTGTCTGCGTTTACGCCCAGGTCATACCCCGGCCCTGGCTTGTGCTCCTAACAAAGACGTGGCTGACTGCCTGGCCCTCATTCTGGCTACCATGATGCCTTTTTCTCCTTCCAGTACAATGACGGCTGTCAACTTCGTTTGTTTTAGAAAAGACAATTTGAGCAGAACAACCCTCTCCAATCTGGGTAGTAGGGTCAGTGTGTGCAGTAACAACATGGGCTCCGAGGATGGGTACAATGAAAATGACTCTGATTCGGAAACATTCTAACTCTGGACTGTAGAGGTGTTTCCTCCATTACCTGTGTTCCAGGAAGGGGTAGAAGCTTGAATTCCAGGTTTATGTTGTATTCAATTATTTGAGGCCAACCTTCCAGTAGACAAGGAGTCAGTCTAACCAAAAGAGGGCAACTAGGCGGTAGGCCGAAACACACGGAGATGGGCCTGGGTTTCGTTTTGCTTCATGCTTTCTTTAGGTCTAAGGCACTTCTATGAAAGTCTACCTCTCATTTTGAGTAAAGAAAAATTTTAAAGTATTTAATTCTTCGTCTTTGGGATAATGCAACAGAGAGACAAATGTTCAGTCTAAAGATTAGGTTTTTTAAGTACTCACCAGTGAGTTCTGTGAGGTCTGTCAACATGACATTCATGTCCCCTGGGAGGGGAGGGACGAGTAAATAGGAAATGCCTGGACCCTTTTCTCATTCTGATGTTTACTTCCTCACTAGAAGCCAAAGGTCAAGGTTCATCTTCAGACATAATGCCTATAGTCACCCTCTTAGGGGAGTCCACCTGATCCCGCCTCCTCTGTAGGAAGCCTGTAAATACCCTGAACTTCTTCCCAGGTTAAAGTTGCCAGATGAATGTGAACATTGATCATGGGGGGTTTTGTTGTTGTTGTTAAACACAAATGAAATAGCACCCAGGGCTCTCCATAAGAAACCTGTGAGTAATTTTTCAATGGAGTAACAGATCCCAAATGTATCCAATAACACTTCAGGTGAAATTATATTGTGCCAAAACTTGAAACAGTATGCAAGTCAAATAGTAAATTACTGATTATTGAATTTTGCTCTTAAATGAGAATACTAACTTTGTAAGGGCATTAGAATGGCTGGCAGGGTCCTTCAATGGTAGAATAGCAAAAGAGCTGTTCAGTCAAGGTCATACCATAGGAGTGACAGTGTGCCTGTAAAAGGGAGCCAAGAAAACGAAAGCGGAAAAGCAGAAATGGTTGGTGTGGAAGTGCAAGCCAATGGCCAGTTGTTTGGTAATGAAATCAGCATTGTGAATACTGTGTCTGCTCCCTCTGCCAAAGTCTCTAGGTCGAATGGACCCCATTCTTCCCCTGGAACGGCTGTACGAAAAGAAGAATGAGACTCATATACACATGCACACACGTGTGTGTATTTATGTGTGTTCTTCATCAACCAGCTATCTATGAGGACCAAAATGCTTCCTCCTAAACTGGGAGATTTTAAACTTTGTTCTTTCTAAATGCAAGTGAGAACTGTAATAACTTTTTTCTATTGGGTTAAAATGTAATCTTTTTTGCATACCAGTCTTTATTGTATTTTATATTTTTAATGACACAGATTTCTAGTTGATGGCTTGAAATTTGTAACTGATGATGTGTTGACCACAGGCTTTTTGCTTCTGTTTTATTTTCAAACTAGAGAATATGTCTGAATACTTTGATGTAAATATGTTTATATTTATTTGAAATGAAACAAATGCTGAGGAAATATCCACAGTTTAGGTTCTCTCTCCTCTCTCCTCTCTCTCTCTCTCTCTCTCTCTCTCTCTCTCTCTCTCATTTTAGTTGCTATGTACCTTATTTAGAATAACAAAGTAAGTGGGAAAACACCCTTGACTCTGAGCTAGCCAATAGCTCTGGGGTTAAACCCAGCATTTCCCACTACTACCAGCTGACCCTTGGGTTTGTCCATTGCTTGACCCCTCTCTATAGCCAATCAGAGTCCTGTAAGATGAGAACAGATGTAGCAGATCATGTACACATAGGTATCCCAAAGAAAGACCCAGAGACTACACCAAAAATGTCACATGGTACTGCACTTAGTGGGAAATGATGCCAACTCTGGGCACTATGCCAAGAAAAGGAATTAAAAACAAACACAAGCCGGAGTGCTTTATTCTACTCCCTGAAGATCCAAGAAAGAAATCAGCACAGCAGGGGCACAGCTTTTCAGTGTTTTACATTAAGTTCCTTCAAATTTTCTATTTTATAGTATTTTAAAAATAATGTCCTATTGATGACATCTGGATCAGACCCAGACAATGTAGTATGTTTTCATCAAGCTGTAAGAGACTTTTCCCTTACTCTTTTAATATCCTGGATTTAATTAAAACACGTTGGTTCTTCACAGATGAATACATGTTCAGTGGTTTTATAAAACTGATAATGACTTCATCAAAAATTTTTTTTTATTCTGGAAGTTTTAATATCTAAATAATCTGAGTGAAGGAGATGAAGTAGTTCCTCATGCTACTTTTTACACCAGCACTATTTTGTTTCTACATTCTTGGTGCATCGTGTCCCTCCATCTGTTCTTTTTGTTTCGAGCAGGTGCATTTTAAACAAGGACACAGAGTGTGCTGACTAGCAAGCAGCAATGACCTTCTCTTTAGGGAACCCTGAAGATTAAGGCAGCTCTTGAGTTGAAGAGTGTGATGTACTGTAGTGTCTTTTTCTAGAAGTGAGAAGAAATCTTGCTGGGTCGTCATTTAAAGCAGGAAATGGAGTACAGAGAGCAGGGGGTCCCTTCAGCTGTGACCTAGCAGGAGCCACTGCATCCATGGAGCTGCGCTGGCTTCCCCGAGCTCTTTTTGATAGAGGAAGGACAAAGGGACACAGGAAATTAAGCTTACCAAGAGCCATTCTTCTGAGTTGTTCTGTTTGTCTTTCTGTCTGTCTATATGTCTGTCTGTCTTCCCTTCTCTGGCTCTGTTTCCTCCCCCCATCCAACAAGACCAAATTTTTTAAGGAAATAACCTTCAAAAACTATAGTTTCTATGTATTTCAGCTTTCTCATAAATGTTTGCAACATCGCTTTCTGAGGAGAGAATGTTTTTAGTGGTCTCTGTTGCTAAAGGCTTTTACGTAAATGCATTGTTTTCAGATTGTATGTTAGCCACAGCCACCGTGTTCGGCTGCACTTACCTGTTCACTGGTGTCTGCCTATCTCTGGTTAATTCATTACTATCTCCAAATTGCCTAAAGTCCTAGCAAATAATAGCTCAGGGGATTTCTGTTCATCACTACTAAAGGGCACCATGGTGTGTTTTGGTACTTTGGGCAGTACACAGCTGCTTGACTTACTGTTGCTTTAGAGCGAGAACGCCAGATAGATTTGCTGCGCCCGGTCTGCTTCCTGCTATTGAGCAGCTTGCTTTGCGCATCCATTTCGCTGTTGAGGAACTCATCCCTTTGTGGTCTTGTAACATGATGTTAGAGTGCCTTTTTATATTTGTATATCCTGGAAATGTTCTGTGAAATGTTTTGTACTTTTTCATTTGAGCATTATTGGAGCAATATAATCCTAGTGAGTTTTCCTTTCTTTGAATGTACCAAGTGTCTCCTTTCCTATTTCTCCCCTTCTCTGCTTTGAAATGAAAATGCTCAAGTTTTCTATAGGAATTGTGTTTGGCTTTGCAGTGCTAAAATGCTTTGTTCTTACAGAACTGTAAACCATGGGTCAGTATTATAGGGGACAGCGTTTTAAGATAGTGACAATCTGAGTGTGTGTGTAAAATGTAATCCTAGAGTTTCCTACGCAGTGGTCTGAAGATCCAATGCGAGTATCTTTTGTGTGGTAGTATTCTGTTCTACAGACTACGCTTCAGCATGTGCAATATATCCTCACGAAGCACAATGATACACACACCTCGTGCCAGGGTTATATTTTGTATAACATATTTGTAGCAGCACAAACTATTATGTGATGATTTCAGTGGGATCTTGTCTGTACTTTTAAAATGTAGGTTGGAGTTGAATGACTCTGGTAAATGTCTTGAGTGTAAAAATGAGGAAAATGGCTCTTGGTTCAGTGAAGGACTTTGAACTGGTCTGAACCTTTCCAAGCACAGTTTAATACTTTTGCAACTACTGAATGCTCTAGTAATGCATTGAAGTACTTACCTGTAATATACGATGGACATGCATTCAGATGGTTATTTTTACAAATAAAAACGGTACAAATATTGTTGCAGTTTGTGTCTTCTTTCATTTTTCAGATGTATGCTTTTTCCAAATTATGCTAATTTAAATCTTTGACCCCCCCCCCACTCCAAACCAAATTAATTCTGAAAATAATCAAGACAGTAACCTTCAGATTTGTTATTTATGTTTAAATTATCACATTTGGAGAAAAAAATGATTCATTTACTTATGCCTCCAACATTTTTCATAAGAAGTTCAGCCGAGTTATAACAAAAGTCATGTGATAAGGCAGAAGCAGAAAAGCTATGCAATCTTAAGGACCATCAAGCTTGACACAGTAACTATGACTGAACTTGAAGTTGCTGTCAACTTCCTTGTGGTGACAGGGATGTGTAATAAGTCATGTCTATCAAACAGGAGGAAATCATGCAGGTCCCCAAACTTGTGAAGCCTATTGTATGCATTGTTGTCACCACTAGTGTGTGGCTTGATGGAAGTAAAAGACTCTGCCTCAGCACTGTCCTTTTAAAAGTAAAGTAGAATAATGCCTCTCCATCTGTCCTAAGTTTCGGTCATAGAAGTTCTTCATCCTGCTCAGATTTGTAGAGTTAATGAAATGACCAAAGGATTTACACTTCTAGATGCTCTCTCTTCGGTGCCATTCTGCCTTAGAGTGTGTACTTTTTCTAACAAAGATGTTCTGGAAAGTTTTGTATTCAGAACTTGCCCCATTCTTTGTCTAAATATACAAATCTGGATTTTCCTTAAGGACCATACCCTAAGTGGGTGTTTCCTGCCCATTGAGAGCAAACTTAAAGTGTATTAGTTATATGTAGCTGTGTAACAAATGCCCCCAAACTCAGTGGCTTAGCAACACATTTTTATTCTCCTGTTCTCTGTGAATCTGTCATGGTTTTCTTGGGTCTTCTGCTACAGATTTTCTCATATGATCCAGGGTTGACCCATTTCTAAGCTACACATATGGTTATTGGCAGGATTCTTTAAGGCTTCTTGGGATGAAGGCCTTGCTTTCTTCATGCCTCAGGGCAGCTTTTGATGAGTGGACCTTTCCAAAGTGAAGCTCATAACATAATATCGTCCCTTAGGAGAACATGCAAACTAAAGAAATCTGAAGAGAGAAAGGACAAAATATAACTCTGATTTTTCTAACTGGGTCTTAGAAGTGGCATCATGCCATTCCTCTCATATTCTTAGAAATAGGTTACCAGATCCTGTCTATACTCAGAGGCACAGGATTGCTAACAGTATGAGGACCAGGAGGCAGAAATCATTGGAAGCTCCTTGTCACACCGTTCTATCACAATGTCCTTGGAAGGCATGTCCCTGTCGTAGAATACCTTTTCCATGCAGGGATGGCTCTATTGAGACTTGCTTACTTGGCTTCATAAATTCCTTTCAAGAGTAATATGGGGATCCCTAATTTCACTCTGAAGGCACATTGTGAAATAAGGAGCAACAAATGGCTATGCCTTCTGTTCATTCCCAAGCTCCCAGGAAACAGCTGGAAGTTTGTGCTTGGTCCTGTGGCTAGGGATGAAGATTGGAGGGGCTGCTAACAGCATTAACTATTTGAAGGCTCAGGGAATACAAAATGCACCACCCAGTTCAGTACCCAGTCATTCAGCATCTCACCCACAAAGCCATTGTTCTCTACTCCTTGACTCATCTACTTACTCTCCTCTTGTTTCTCGATCAACTTAGTGCCTGTGAAATCAGTCATATTTCCTTATCTCCCCCAAGGAATTGAATAAACAGGCTCTTGATGTGTGTTCCATCAAAAGGAGAGTTTAGATTAGAAGGGAATCTAAGCTCATATACCCTGGTTTTTCCCAGGAGAGTTTATATATATGCCGGTGAGTGGACAAGAGGAAAGCATCATTAATTCAAGGTGAGTACTTAATTATTAGTAATAAGCACACTCGTATGTATGTGAGGGACACACATACATGTTCCTTGTCTTAAGCAAGGGCTACTGAATCTACCTTTCAGGTGGAGAAACTTCTGGTTACAAAGGTGGGAGCACGTGGATCAAGCGTCATGTAGTAAAGTCTGGAAAGACAACAGTGTGAGCTATAGACACCGGTGGCCATAGTCTCTGCCTTTAAATGACAACTGGACTATGTTTAAATTCAGGAAGAAAGTTATAATTTTCAAGAGTAAAAACATGCAGGTTTTCAAAGCATAAAAATTGTACCTGTGTTTGCATTCACTCAGTACAGTGTTTTTAGTGGCCTTTGTTTAGAAGGCATTTCTGGGTCTTGCTATGTTGTTCAAAAAACTGAGGGACAGACAAATTTCAAAGTAGCAATGGATTTTATTCAAAAAGAAAATGCAAGTATAGAATAGATGCATTTTAAGTGAACAAGAGGCTGTTCACCGAGTGGGATTTTCTCAAGAGCACTGGGTTACTGTTTGGGGTAATCTTGCATGGCTCCAACAGTGACAGGAGTTGGCTGCTTAGGGGTGAGACATGGGTGATTTCACTGGCAGCCTTACTTATATAAGTCTTTGATTACTGTGATTGCCCTTTCCCATGATGCATCTGATTTTAATTTTATGTATACTCATAGGCATAATGTTGTAAATAAGAAAAATTCCCTAAAAGTTTATCCAAAGGAACCAATTTGCCTTTCTGCTCATGTACCCAAAGCCAGTTCAGGGTGGTTTGGCCTGTTCTCCTTCGTTACAGGATATGTTTGGGATGTGTTTGAAGAAGATCTGCATTGTTTGGAACAAGGTATATGTGCACCTTGGTGCAGATGAGAGATTTCAGGTTGTTGGAGGCTTTGTTAGGAAAGGGGCATATCCTGTGTGATTAAGTTATCCCTCTACTGGCCTGCCTCTGAAGTATCTGCCAGTTTGACAAGCTTCAGTTAGTCCTAGTTCTTGTTTTTATTTTTTTTATTCTTTTCTTACCTTACTTTTAATTTTTTATTTTTATTTATTTATTTTTTTGGTTTTTCGAGACTGGGTTTCTCTGTTTAACAGCTCTGGCTGTCCTGGACTCGCTTTGTAGACCAGGCTGGCCTCGAACTTGCAAAGATCCGCCTGCCTCTGCCTCCCAAGTGCTGGGATTAAAGGCGTGCGCCACCACCGCCCGGCTCTTACCTTACTTTTAAAAGCCAGATTCTTACTATGTAGCCCAGGCTGATTGACCTTGGACTCTCCATCCTCCTGCCTCAGCCTCCCGAGTACTGGCATTACAGGTCACTCTACCATGCCTGGCATAAAAGTTGGTCTGTCTTATCGTTTGGCTTCCTAAGAATGACAAACACTGACGTTCAGTTCTTAAGCACAAGAAGTTGCCAACTATGGAAATATCAGGCTGGAGAGACTGTCATTAAAGAAGCCCAGGTTTATCATCTACCTTCCAGCTACTTCAGGAAGGTCAGTGTAGATAGGGCAGGTGTTTGGCAGCATGGTGACTTGCAAGAACATGTGTCAGAGTGGTGTAGACAGTCATCCAAAAATAATGGGCTGAGGAGAGAAAAAAGATGGGAGAAGGCAAAAGGAAAAAGTCACTAGGAGGGGATGTGGAGACAGGGAAATTTTTTTTTTAGATAGGAAATATAGCATAATGATGATGGAGAGATGTACAGAAGAGCAGAGAGGGTCTGGAAGGGACGGGAAGTTTAAGTTTGGAAATAACTGTGGAGTAGGTTCGGAACAGTTAAGATTCAGAGCATGGATTTTAAATATGCAATCATCCTTACGGACCTGTTCACTCAATGCTGGGATGCAGGCTCAGTATAACTTGAAAGTAGAGTTTGGACAGAGATAGAGCACGTGCCGTATGAGCACAACTAAAGGAAAGGCAGTGGACTGATGTGTAAGTATCATGGATGCTCTAGGAGGTAGGCAAGCTACGACATGAGACAGGCAATGCAGAGTTTTCTAAAAGGTGGTACAGTCAGTGGGCTGAAGGAGAAGAGATGGGAGAGTTGGTAAGTTATAACACTAATTGGTGAGCTGGCTTTGGGGTCTCAAGGGTAAAGTTCACAAGTTCTGTGGGTCCGATGATAACAAAACCCAGGATACTAACGATGGGTACAGGTGGCTGAGGGTGATTAAAGGAGATTCATGGAGGGGGAGATTGCGTCGGGTTAAAGCCTGGAGGACTAGGGGAGTTGACAAGATGGCTCCATTGGTATCTGCTACACAAGCATAAGGACCTGAGTTTGGATCCCTAGCTCCCACATAAAAGAGAGGTGTGGTAGTACACATCTATGGCCCTAGAGCTGGGTGGATAGAGACAGGAGGATATCCCAGAGCTGTCTAGGTATCCAGTCTAGTTGATTGGTGAGCTCTGGTCTCTGAGCCCAGGGAGAGACCCTATCTCAAAAAATAAGATAGAGACTTATAAAAGAAGACACATGACATTGACCTCTGGCCTCTAAATGCACACAAACACATGTACATGTGCACCTGTACATATGTGACACGCACAAACATATATACACTGTACACATGTAGACACAGAAAAGTTTAATTGCTAAAACTAATTTTTAAAATCCCAGAGAGGGGCAATCTGACAAATGGCTGAAGAGTCATTTAATATGCTATTTGAACAGAATTGATGAAAATCAGGCTACACTAAAGCAGGTACTGTTTTACTACCAGTACACACACATTCAAATCTGACTTACTGTCAGATTGAATACCGGTTTTAGGATTAAGCTGAAGCTTTTAAAGGGAAAGCGCTCAAATTTCTGCTAAAAAGAAAGAATAGCCCTTGACTGTTCTTGCAATGGCAGATCTTAAGATCATATGGTTTAACCTAAATGTGTTTTTCAGGCTCCTTAGAAAACATGACAGATGGATCAGAGCTGTAGAATGAACAAAAGGAGTGTGTGGATCTGGCAAGCATGTTAGAGATAATAATGAAAGACTGAATCCTTCCCGGGAGCCTTCACCAAGAACAAAAGACTAACAACGCTGTAACGCAATGCTGCTCTTTAATTGAAAACTAAACATGCCTTCAAATACCACATTTTTCTCTAAAAATTAACTTCTAATTGAAAAAAAATAACGTGGGCTGTAATTCCTTTTGGATTCTCTTTTTTTCAGAAACATTTTACTTTCAATGCCATGTCTTTATTTTATATCCATTTCAGGTCCGAGTTTTGTTCCTGGGCTATTATATTATGATTTAAAATCTGTAAAGACTCTGTTTCAGGACCATTACCTATTAATTCGTTGATTCTGTGCTGAACTTCATTCACAAGAGGCTGCTCCTTTGCATGTAAATTCCGATCAGGCTGCTGGGCACGTTTTGTTTTGGCATTGGTGCTGAAACCGCTGATAAAGGGCCCAGTTGGTGCCATCTGGGAGCTTGCTTTGTGATGTCACAGCTGACCCTGGAAATTAGATTGAGAAAACCAATTAATTTCTCAGCATATATTTCAGATATTGAAAAAGAGAAGCCTTTGAAGAGTGCTAACAAAAGCTCCTAGAGATAAGGGCATTTTTTTTCTAGTATGTATTAATGATCTACCCTCATCATCCGTGTTGCCAGCCTCTCTGAGTGTGAGGTGGATTGGGAAGTGCAGGGAACATGCTCACTAAGATGTCACTTGTGATCAGAACTTTTGTGCCACAAATTAAAAATCACTTTATTAATTTGCTCAGGCTGCTTTTCAGTTGGAGTGAATAATAAACACTCAACATACCCCGGGTTCCTACAAGGTAGCATGCACCATGTTGAATGCTTTAGATACTTACAGAGCTGTAGGAAAGAGGGACACTATTATTGTCCCTGTGGCTGACTAGTGGCAAATTTGGGTTCAAACACAGTCAAATGGATTGTAAAATCTATAATCTTGGCTCTGCTATATATGGAAGAAAACAAATTGCTTGATCCCCTCCCTCCTTTGTAGCCTTTTTGTTTTAACACTATTGTATAACTTTACCTTTGTGCCAGTATAATGGATGTTATAGTTTGAATCAGGAATGTCTCTGGCGATATCTTAGAAAACTTGGAATAGCTCTGCCTTGGGACCCAGCCATACCACTTCTGGGTACACATCCAAATGATTCGTCATCAAATCACAAGGACGTTTCCTCATCTCTGTTCATAGCAGCCTTATTTGTAATAGCTAGAAACTGGGAACAACGCAGATGTCCCTCAACTGAGGAGTGGATTAAAAAACTGTGGTACATCTACACAATGGAATACTACTCAGCCATCAGAAACAATGAAATCATGAAATTTGCAGCCAAATGGATGGAACTAGAGAGAAGCTCATCCTGAGTGAGCTAACCCACACTCAGAGGGATGCACATGGCACCTATTCACTTATAATCGGATTTTAGGCATATAGTACAGGATAACTATACTACAACCAATGCACCAAAGGGAACGTAAACATAGACTTAGTTTCCTGTCAATGAGACACTTTGCCCTAGTGGTGCTGCCTTGTAGGCCCCCAGTGTATGAGGAGGCTCTTGGCCCTCATATGGCTGCTGAACTGGGGCAGGGGATTGTTATGTAGGGATACTCCACTCCACAGGAGTGGGATGGAAGGGATGGGGTAGAGGGTGGGAGGGCAGGACTGGGAGTGGTGGAAAGAGGACACTGTAATGGAGATGTAACCTGAAGTAATAAATATTTTTAAAAAGTTGATGTATTAAAGGCTTTGCCACATCTTGTGGCACTAGTAGGAGAAGGTACAACCCTTAGGAGGTGGGGCATAGTGGGGTTTTCATTGAGGTTATGCCCTTAAAGGGAACTTGGTGGCACCCTAGCCCTTCCCGTTTCTCTTTTTTTCATCCTTGTGTGAGCAGCTTTGCTCTGTCGTGTGTACTCATTGTGATGTGATACCCACACAAAGCAAAGTGGCCAACCAATCTTGGACTGAATTTTCCAAAATGCTGAGTCAAAAGAAACCATTTTCTTTATGAGTTGATCCCCTCACTTGCAGTAGTGGAAAGCTGACACACAAATGATCTACAACAGTGACTTTGTAAACTGTGGCCCATGAGCCCAAACCAGTATCTATTTTAAAAAGACCAGTAGGGCGGGGGGGGGGGAAGACCGCTGCATTAGGGCCTGCAAAGATGGCTCCATGCATGTAGGCGCTTGGCCACTAAGCCTGATGACCTGGCTTCTATCCCTGGAATGTGCATGGTGCAAGGAGAAAACCACCTCCCCAAAGGCACATGGGTACAGACACACACACACACACACACACACACACACACACACACACACACACA